>OLKM01000571.1:248612-268612 GCA_900291075.1 Melanogrammus aeglefinus | reverse complement strand
ACACACACACACACACACACACACACAGATATAAACAAAATCACATACTCTTGTCTTACATACGGCAGATGACTGAAAAAACAAGTGTAAGTCGTAAAATCCATCAGGTGCAAGCAAGTGTCATAAAGTATGTACACACGCGCTTACAAATGGTTCCTACGATGTTCAGCACACACACACATGCAAACACACACTCTACCCAACATAGACCACACACACACACACAACACACGCACACACACACACACACACACACACACACACACACACACACACACACACACACACACACACACACACACACACACACACACACACACACACACACACACATACACACACACACACACACAGTACATGTACATAACAATTGCAAGGAGGCATCAAAACAGATACACAGTCTTTGAATCTCTCACACATTCACAGCTCATCTCCCTCTTCAGATGTGTTGCGCAGACAAGTGTGTGTGATTGATTTTCCGTGTCTGCGTTGGGCTGCGAACACAAGCCTGTGTTTTCCGTTCAGCTTAGCCATGTGTCTCCGTCTATCTGCTGGCACGCCCCCGGCATATGGACTAGTTACAGCAGGTTACCAATGCATGAGAAACACACGCAGGCACGCACACACGCGTGCACACGCACAAAAACACACACACGCCCGCAAACACAAGCGCACACAAAGACACACACACACACATGCCATCACATGCACACCTACCCGCCTGCACACACACAAATACACCCGCCTGCATATGCACACCCGCCTGCCCGCCCGCACGCTTACACACACTCATGCCCACATGTGCACACACACACACACACACACACACGCGCGCGCCATCACACACACACACCCATCCGCCCGCACGCAAACACATCCACACACACACACACATGTGCACACACACACGCCCGCCTGCACGCACAAACACACACACACACACACACACACACCACACACGCACACTCACACACACACAGCACACCTTCCCACACACACCCACCTGCCCGCACGCACATAAAAACATACAAACAGACACACAGACACACACTGGAGTTCAAGCATAACTAGCGTGAGACCAATTTGTCTGTCGTAATGGACTCTCTCCCAAAGAAACACCCACAGACGGTTTGTTTACCCCTCTCTGCTGTCCAGCTGGTCTGAGGAAACTTCTGGCTCCGCCGGCGGCCATCTTGGTTCTCAGCGCTGGCCGGGGCGGCGGGAACGGAACGCGGAACCCGGCACCTGGCTGGCGTTAGAACCAAGATGGCCTCCGGGAGATTCAGGGGCCTGTGGAGATGAAACGACGACAGCAGACGCTTTGAATGAAAAGCAGGAATAAAACGTAGCCGACATGGGTGGAGGGGGGAGGTGGGTGGTGGGGGGGGGGAGTGGGGAGGGAGGGGGGGGGAGGTAAGACAATGGGGCCGCTGGTCGCGCTGCGGCAGAACGCCGTCTTTTAAGTGTGGCGATAAAGAGAAGAAGAGCGAAGAAGGAATTACCTTTTTATCTTCATGAGGAAGAACAGAGAGAGCGTGTGTGTGTGTGTGTGTGTGTGTGTGTGTGTGTGTGTGTGTGTGTGTGTGTGTGTGTGTGTGTGTGTGTGTGTGTGTGTGTGTGTGTGTGCGTTTGGTTGTGTGTGTCTGTGGTTGAGAGAGAAAGAATGTTTTTGTGTGTTGCCGGGTGTGTTATAGAGAGTGTGTGTTTGTGTGTTTGTGTACAAGAGAACGAAAGAGAGCGAAAAAGTGTGTTTGTGTGAGAGAGTGTGTGTGTGTGAGTATGTGTTTGTGTGTGAGGGAGAGAGAGAGTGTGTGTGTGTGTGTGTTTTTGGGAGAGAGAGAGACTGTTTGTATGTGTGTGTACAAGAGAGAGCGAAAGAGAGAGAGAGAGGGACGGTGTGTGTGTAAGAGAGGGGGAGAGAGGGGAGGAGAGGCCGAGGCAGGGGGAGACGAGGGATGCGCTGAGTTGTGCGGGGAGAAACACGAGGGGGGGACGCGGGAAGACGGGGAAGACAAAAGCGCGAGGCGATGAATGGAAAACGCTCTCTTTGTCTCGTCCCGGTAAAAATGGATCTGACACAGAAATGGACGGATCGAGCGAGCGAGGGACGGGCGGGCGAGAGTGAGCGAGCGGCAGAGCGAGGGAGCGAATGGAGGGGGACGACGAGGACAGTTTAAAAACACATTAGAGGGAAGCTGCCCCCTGAAAACATCCTGACGGCCGCCTGCCTGCCCGCCCCTCCCCCCGTTCGTCACAGTGTTTTTAATATTCACACGGCGCGTATCTCGCCCGCCTCCCCACAGATCTGTGGAGCATTAAGGAACATCGCTTTTCACAACTTTCCGCGGGGAGGAAAGATTCTACGGTCGAACGACTCGAACGTCGGGAGCGAATTACCCCCCCCGCCCCCCGCTCCCTCTCTCCTTTGTGTCGCTCTGCACCAAATGTCCTCTGATATTCTTCTGAAGTATTAGTATTTTAATATTTTCCTGCTGCATTTATATCCCCCCCCCCCCACACACACACCCCATGTGGTCTCTTTCTAAACAAGACACAGATTCAGCCGCACAAAGGCCTAAACAACACTTATCCTCCACCACCATCTCACTGAGATGAACACATTCTGTTCTTTGGCGACGGCAAGATTTTTATTGAGTTTAACCTTTGGTTGACTAAGGACCATGAAGTGAACGTTGATACTATCAGAAGAAATGCTAATCAATACATGGACAGAAAACAGAGCCTTTCCAAGGTCGACGGATTCATAACTAACAAAGCAACAACGCTTCTCCCTCACTGGAATATTGAGGAATATGATGACTAATGTTGACTATTAGACAATTTTAGGATTAAGCAGGAATGCGACGGAATGTGTTCGTCTGTTGGTGTTTATTTTCCATCTTTAAGGAGTTGATGTGACGGTGCGTCTGATTCGCTGTTTGCTCAACACTCACCTCGGTCTAATCAGGGTGCGCTTGTTTCGCCCTTCGCAGGTTTCCTGGACTGGGTGCCTAAGAAGATGCAGCGGGTGGGTTGCATGGAGCTGCTGAACACCGTCCAGAGGAGGGTGCAGCCCAAGCTGCACGTGTTCGGACACATCCACGAAGGTATTGACACATCCCTGCAGTATTGACACATCCAAGAAGGTACTGACACCAGGGAGTACTGACACATCCACGAAGGTACTGACACGTCCACGAAGGTACTGACACATCCCCGAAAGTACTGACACATCCACGAAGGTACTGACACCAAGGAGTACTGACACATCCACAAAGGTACTGACACATCCACGAAGGTACTGACACATCCACGAAAATACTGACACATCCATGTACTGACACATCAACGAAGGTACTGACACCAAGGAGTACTGACACATCCACAAAAGTACTGACAAATCCAATCAGTACTGACACATCCCCGAAGGTACTGACACGTCCATGCAGTACTGACACATCCACAAAGGTACGGACACCTCCACGCAGTACTGACGCCTCCACAAAGTACTGACACCTCCACGGGGTAGGTACTGGCACATCCACAATGCTACTGACCGCAAACACCGCAGGCACGTCGAGATTAGGGGGACATTCATCAACTCTGCTAATTAATTCCTCATTAATAGCTTTATTTAGACCACAATCTTAGTTGGGTTGCTGTTGTTTGAGCAATTTCTTTATTTTTATCCTTTTAATTATTATATTAATACTTTTTCTAATCAGCCTATTTTTTCAGAGTTAAATGTAGAGGATCATTTTGGTGCGGATCCACTAGACCTGAGTATAGGACTGGGCTTGATACGTAGTTTCAGGCTTCCAATAAACATTAGGCTTTCTGAACAAAAAAGACTGCTCTTTTGTTAGACTTTGAGGAGCTTTCTTACACCCACTCACACATAAACACTCACTCACACAAACACACACATACATAAACACACACTCACACACAAACAAATGAAAACGTACACTCACGCACATAAACACACACTGACACACATATTCACAAGCATACACACTCACAGATACACACACTCACATACGTAAACACACACTCATACACATGAAACCCAATTGCTCGCATAGAGACCAAAAGCACAGAACTTATTCACGTTTATGGGTTTTGCTATAAATATACAGACATCATCAATCTGCAACAAACACACAAAGACTGCCAAGAGACAGACGCGCACACACAGGTATTAATTAAAGTGCACACGCGCGATGAGCACAGCCCGGGACGTACACACACACACACACACACACACACACACACACACACACACACACACACACACACACACACACACACACACACACACACACAAACACACACACAAACACACATACCGACAGACACACACACACACACACACCACACACACACACACACACACACGCACACACACGCACACACGCACGCACATGCACACACGCACACACACAACACAGCACATGCACACACGGCACACACACAAACACAGACACACAGACACACACACAGACACACACACACACATACACACACAGACACACGCAAACACACACACCGCCAGTCGTACCCTTCCGGGCCGTGCACTGTGCGGTGTCACTCTGAGCGGGGCGCTGGTACCCCCGGTGTATTAACAGCCCCGAGCCATCTGCCGCGCTGCCTTCCTGCCCCGGGGTTCACCGGCTCCCGGCGCGGGTTCGGTCTGGGGGTTTGGGGTCTGGAGGGTCACGGGTCTAGGGGTCTCGGGGGGTATGTGTTGCGATGCTGGGGGTTTGGGGGGTCCGGGGGGGGGTCTGGCCACGATAAGGGAGTCTGACTCGCAGTGAGGTGGGGTTTAGGGGTCCCCGCACCGTGAGGTCGGTCTTGGCTAGGCTGAGGCGTGGTGTCGGTGGGGGGCTGGGGGTCATATAGGGAGGGATAGAGGGGTAAGCCTTCTCCCCAGGCTGACGGGGCGGCCTGGTTTTGGGCCTATCAGGTCGTGTGTTCCCCTCGGGCCCGGCCCCCCTCAGATGGGACCAGATTAGTAAGTAGATCAGCAGGAAGTAGGCTGAGACCGAAGCTGCGTCAGAGAGCACCAGGCTCTTACAGACGACGGCGGGTGTCGCTGTGTGTACGGCGCGTGTGTGTTTAGCCGCAGTGTGTGTGTGTGTGTGTTCAGTCGCAGTCGTCCCGACCAGAGAAGCTCTGTTCTCCGCTAATAAGATGAGAGACAAAACGTTTCTCAGAGGACGTGACGACAGCCGGCTGGCTGAGGTTCTGAAACGTGTCGTTAGTGAAGCTGCAGTCAGAGAACCCGCCTGCATGTGGGCACACGGTGTGTGTGTGTGTGTGTGTGTATATGCCTGGTGTGTGTGCATGTATCTGTTTGTCTGTGTGTGTGTGTGTGTGTGTGTGTATGCCTTTGTGTGTGTGTTTTTGCGTACATGCCTTTGTCTGTGTGTGTGCATGCCTGCAGTTTGTGTATTTGATGTGTGCATGTATGCTTTTGTGTGTGCCTGTTTGTGTGTGTGTGTGTGTGTGTGTGTGTGTGTGTGTGTGTGTATGGCTTTGAGTTTGAGTGTGAGTGTGTGAGTGTTGTCTGTATTCCTTTGTGAGTATGAGTGTGTGTTGGCATGTGCGTTTGTGTGTGTGCGTGTGCCTGTGTGTGTGTATGTGTACCTTTGAGTTTGAGTGTGGGCCTGTTGTGTGTGTGTGTTGTGTGTGTGCGTGCCTGCTTGTGCTTGAGTGTGTGTGTGTATGTGTGTGCCTGTGTGTGTATGTGCGTGCCTGTGTGAGTTCCTGTGTGTGTGCGTGCCTGTGTGTGGTGTGAGTGCCTGTGTGTGTGTGTGTGCCTGTGCCTGTGTGTGTCCGTGTGTCTCTGTGTGTGTGTCTCTGTGTGTCTCTGTGTGTGTCTGTGTGTTCTGTGTGTGTCTGTGTGTGCGTGTTTCTGTGTGTGTATCTGTGTGTGAGGGTGTCTATGTGTGAGTGTATGTGTGTGTGTGTGTGTGTCTCCGCCCCTCACCCAGCGCCTCTCTCCTCCTCCTCAGGCTACGGCATGATGACGGACGGCACCACCCACTTCGTCAACGCCTCCGCCTGCACCGTCAACTTCCAGCCCATGAACCCGCCCATCGTCTTCGACCTGCCCAATCCCAGGACCACATGACTGGGGAAGACCCGCCCCCCGAGCCCCACCTCCGCCAATCACGGGGGAGGTGGAGAATGGAAATAGATGTTGCTGAAGCCAAGCATGATTTTTTTTGGGGACGCAGATTGTGTGTGTCTATGAGTGTGTGTGTTTGGGCGTGTGTGTGTGTCTGTCCCTCCGTCTATGTGTGTGTGTGTGTGTGTGTTTGCGTGTGTGTGTCGCGTGTGTGTCGTGTGTGTGTGTGTGTGTGTGTGTGTGTCGTGTGTGTGTCGTGTGTGTGTGTGTGTGTGTGTGTGTGTGTCCCTCAAGTGCAGATGTGTGGGGAGAGAACCCCTTAAATTGAGGCGTGAAGGACGAAGTGGAACTGCATTTATTGGTGTACTTTCCATTGTGGGTGCAGTAATTAACCATTAACAGTTGTTACTTAATAAACCTAATGTTCATTAATGGTTAATTAATGTTAAACCCATGTGGTAAAGTGTTAACCTTTTTTTTTTTATGATTTTATTTTTCTCATCCCATGATGCATCACTGTCCTCAACATCCCCCTCCCCTCACCTGGGGTCTCACCTTTGACCTCGAGCTCTTCCTTGCTTTCGGACCACTTGAACTGAGTGAGGAAACGGGGCTACAAGCTTCTGGGACAGTGACCCCCCCCCCCCCCCCCCCCCCCCCCCCCCCCGTGGGCCTGGGACAGATGCATTATGGGAAGGTGTTTTTGTTGAGCCCGCCCGCGACTAGGGAGGCGTGTATTTAAATGTTGTGTAACCAGTGGGTGTAGATGGTGTCTGTCCGTTGTTAACACACGACATGTTGAACACAGGATCGTGTCTGCAGATTCTTTCTCTTTCGTTTGGTCTTCTTAAGGAGAAACGTCGACGTTTGAGACTCACTCTTCAGAGACCCAGGAAAAAGGAAAAATGATGGAAAACATGGGATGCATATAAACTGTATATCACGAAGATGAATGTTTATGCAAAAAAAAAAAAAAAGACAACAGGGAATCCGAGGTATTTAGTGTTGAATAAAACAGCAAAAAAACATGGAAACCCCCTTTAAGATGTTTTCTGTTATGGCCGGTTCAGACTACACGATTTAAGCCCAATTTTCGCCCCGATTCTTTCGTCGCAGACAAATTTGCGAATCGTAGCCTACACAATTTTGACAGGTCGGCGACGAGACAAGGTCTTGTAATGTGACATGCTTGCGATCTGCGATGTTTTCGTCTGCGACGTTCGAAAGCCCCACGACGAAAAGTTTAGCATGTCAGAATTTTTTTGAGGAATCGCATGACGTAGGCCAATCATGAGGGAACCCCACCCCCAGTTGCGTGAGGGAACCCTACGAACAGCTGGAGCTCACGCGCAGTGTTTACCAAACTGACTTCACTGCACTACGCTGAGTACACAGTAACTACTACAAAAAATGAATGCGATCAATAGCAAGAAGAAGAATGCTAATGAAGAAAACGAAGAGAAAATGAAACAACATAATGGAGACAGCTTTGGTTGAAATGCGGGCAGTATATTTACATCGCTCATATGTCACTCGCAGCAACGCAACTACTGTCAGGGAGTTGCTGCAATTGAGCAGGATATAAAAACTACTGGAACCTTTATATGACAAAAAATGTAAAAACATTTAATGTCAGTTCTAAAACCTTTGATTTTCTTAAATATCTTGTAAACGTGAATGATACAAAGTAAAGAGCTTCGCACCCTAGAATCTTGTAGTGTGGCCAGTCTTCCGACGAGACAACGCCCGATTTCCTGGCTCTGGGATCGTATAGCGTGACATGTTAAATCCTGGAGGGATGTCTGAGAATCGTGTAGTCTGAACCGGCCATTAAAGAAGTGTCCGGGTTCCGATCCCTGGACGTTCTTCTCTGTGTCCCTTGGCACACGTAGCTGTGCTGTGTTTGTGTTTCCTTACCGTTCTTGAGGCATGCTGGAAGATTGAACACCTTCTGATACTTTGACAATCTAACTATGAAGTGTTTGATCTGAAAATGAATTAAACCCACCTTCTGAGTGAGCGGGAGTGTGTGTGTGTGTGTGTGTGTGTGTGTGTGTGTGTGTGTGTGTGTGTGTGTGTGTGTGTGTGTGTGTGTGTGTGTGTGCATGTGTGTGTGTGTGTGCGGTCGCTGGTGTTTCACACACATTCTAAGATGATTGATCACATTTTCCACACTTTATGGCAGATGTGGCCTGTCGGTATTTTTGTCAATAAACTCTTATTGACAAATGAAAAGCACTTTTATGCTTTGGGAATGCTGGAGATATTGTTTATTATTTAAAAAATGGAAAAAAAAAAACTACAGGTAGATTTCTTTGTTGTTTTTTTTCCTAAATGGAAATCCGCCTGATTTCTGACAGACTCCAGATGAATCGAACTCAGATGTGGAAGCTTCTCCATCCTGTCGTGTTTTTAATTTGTTGTCTTACTTTAAAAACGAGCGGCGGAGACGTCCTATCTGTGGACGAACGTGAGTGTGCGCTCACCGCTGAAACACCCCGCGCTGCCCCATCCACACTGTACAGAAGCTTTTCTTAAAAAAAATTACCTTCAAGAATTTCTGCCTCTCTTATTTTTCTCTTCTCTGATGAAATAAATTGAATAAAAACTTAACTGTGAGCACAGCATCCTCGTCTCCCTTCTGTCCCGTCTCCTCTCTGTCCCGCCTTGGGGGGTTTCCTTGGTCTGATTTTAACTCTCTGTTCCTTTAAACCTCAAAGTGGAACTGAAGAAGGAAGCGTTGGTCATTTCGCTTCCTCCTCCCGTATCCCCACTTAAGGTTCAGATCAGAGGTATCGCTCTCCTATCAATTATAGAGTTCAGAGCGGAGAACTCATTTCTAGTGGCTTAACTGCTCTCTCCCTCTCTCTCTACTTTTCTCCCTCTCCCTATCTTTCTCTTCTCTCCCCCTCGCTCTCTATCTCCTCTGGCTCACTCTCCCCCCCCCCTCTCTTCCTCTCTCTCTCCCTCGCTCTCTATCTCCTCTGGCTCACTCTCCCTTCCTCTCGTCCTTTCTCTTTCCCTCCCTCTCTCCCTTTCCTCTCTGTCTCTCTCCCCCTCTCCTCTCCCTCTCTTTGTTCTGCAGGTCTTTCCCAGCGCTGCCCATTCTAATGAGAAGCTCCATTCAAATAATTACATTAGTAATCCCTGGGGGGGCTTCACTGCTTCGTTCCACTGTCGCTTTTTCACTCAGTCCTTTTCAACTTTGCACGAACACAATGAGCTCTCGTAGACTCTACTGAAGTCCTTCACTGCTCCCTCTCCCCTCTCCTTCATCTTTCTCTCTCTAATTTGCATCCTCTTGTCCCCCCTCTCTCTCGTTCCTCTCTTCTCTCTTTCTATCTTCCCTATTTTTTGCTCTCTCTCTCTCCTTCTTCTCTTCCCTCTCTCTCTCTGCTTTACGTCCCCTTGCCCCCTCTCAGTGTCTCCAGACGACATCTACTTCCTGTCTGCACTCTCTGTTCCTCGTCCACGTTTAGATTCTCTCTTTGGTAATGTTTTCAACGAGTCGTCTGATGAACGGTTCCAGGCTTTCTACCTCTTTTCCCTCTCCCCTCCCTCTCCCTCCCCCTTTTTTTTATATTCTCTCCCCCTCTTCCTCTTTCTGTCTCCCCCTCTCCCTTTATATTCACTCTCTCTCTGTCTTCTCCCTCTCCCTCCCTCACCCCTCCCTCTCCTCTCCTATGTCCTCTTATGATTACCGTGTCCCCCCGGAGTGACTGATGAGTGACGTCTCCCCAATCACCCTGTCAGCCGTCTCCCTGCCCGCCGCCGCCGCCGCCGTCGCCGGGAAATAAAGAAACCCGCTCAGCACTCCCAGCCTCCAGACGTCGTTAAAAAACAACACTTTATTTCCTCTTCTGCGAGCGAAACCGAACGGGAGAGTCACCGGGCGGCACGACGAAACAAACATAGCTGTAAACCACAATCAAGGAGGTAGTCGATCTAATCGCCTAATTTACCTCTCGCGTTCTCTTACATTTTACTTTGCTTAATTAGTTTGGTTAATATAGGCCGCTGCTCTGGGAAGGAACCGCTCTCCCGGTCATATAATTAATCAGGTCGGCTATGTCCCCGTTCAGCAGTGTGTGTGTGTGTGTGGTGTGTGTGTATGTTTGTGTGTGGGTTTTGAGGGGACCTATGTGTGTGTGTGTGTGTGTGTGTGTTTTATGAGGATGTGTGTTTGTGAGTGTGTGTGTGTGTGTGTGTGTGTGTGTGTGTGTGTGTGTGTGTGTGTGTGTGTGTGTGTGTGTGTGTGTGTGTGTGTGTGTCTGTGTCTGTGTGTCTGTCTGTTTTACGGGGACCTATATGTGTGTATGTGTTACATGTGTGTGCGTGCATTTGTGTTATGGGGACATGTGTGTGTGTGTGTGTATGTTTGTTTTACAGGGACCTGTGTGTGTGTGTGTGTGCGATTTAGATGACGGTTGTGTTTTATGGGGCCCTCAGTGGAGGTAGGCCCTCAGGAAGTCGTTGTAGCTGATGGTGCCAAGAGCTCCGGCGTCGAAGTAGGAGCTGAGGTGGAAGAAGTCCTCCTCCGTCAGCCTCACGCTGAAACACTGCAGCACCTGGGGGTGGAACACAGCTGATTGGCTGCTTGGTGTGCCTGTGTGCGTGTGTGTGTGCGCGCGCGCGCGTGCGTGCGTGTGTGTGCATGTGTGTGTGTGTGTGTGTGTGTGTGTGTGTGTGTGTGTGTGTGTGTGTGTGTGCTTGCGTGCGTGTGTGCGTGTGTGTGTGCGTGCGTGGGCCTGTGTGAATGTGTGTTTGTTTGCCTAGGGGTCATACGGTCATACTGATGACCAGCTCACTGTCAGCCACCTGATGATAGATGGATAATTTCCCATTCACCATCATAGCTTAGTAGGTTTTTGTTTATAAAAACACATAAGAGTTCACACTGTTCAGCATCAGTTATTAGTGATTAATATACCTCCTATCATCTCCACATCTCAAACTGTTCAGAACAGTACAGTCTCTCCCCATTCCTTCCCCTCCCTCTCACTTCCCCCCTCACCCTCCCTCTCCCCCTCGCTCCCTCCCTCTTCCCCTCCCTCCCTCTCCATCCCTCCCTCCCTCCCTCTCTCTCTCCCTCCCTTTCTCTCTCTTTTGCACCCCCACTCCCTCCCTCTCCCTCTCTCCCTCCCCCTCTCCCTCTCTCTCTCTCCCTCCATCTCTCCCTCTCCCTCTCCCCCACTCCCCCTCTCCCCCTCTCCCTTGCTCTCCCTCCCTCCCTCTCTCTCTCTCCCATCTTTTCTCTCTCTCTCTTGCACCCCCTATCTCTCCCTCTCCCTCCCCCTCTTCCTCCCCCTCTCCCTCCCTCTCTCCCTCTCTCCCTACCTTCCTGAAGTCCTGTGTGGAGATGCTTCCTGTGCGGCCGGGGTCGTAGGTCGCGAAGGCCTGCCGGATGGAGCGCCATGACAACCGTACGGCGCGGTCGACCCTCAGCAGGACCTCCACACACTGACCCGTCAGCACCGCGGGACGTCCGGTCTGAGACGCACCCGCGGAGGAGAGAACACAGAAAGAACAAACAATGAGGAGAGAAACACAATAAGTACAACCATAACAACAAATAATACTCAACAACCACGACTTCGCATCACAACGCTAACACAACGCTAACACAACGCTAACACGAGACTTACACAACAACGCTAACTTGACGCTAACACAACGCTTACACAGCAATAACAAGACGCTAACACAACGCTACCACAACGCCAACACAACGCTAACACGATACTTACACAACGCTACCAAAACACCAACACAAAGCCAACACAAAGCCAACGCAATGCTAACACAACGCTAACACTCCTCGTTTTCGTCCCTTAAAGGGAAAGCGCCCCATTCATCTGATTGGCTAGCATGAGAGCGAGCGGTTTCTTGCTGGGGTTGTGTCAAATTCTCTCTTACAAAGACGCTCTGTGTAGCATTAGCAGCTAGCCTAGTAGCCTAGCGCGGCGTGCCCCCTTAAGGCGAACACCTCAAGCACCAGAGGAGCTCGAGGAGGCTGCAGGTGTCCGGGCCGCCCCAGATGGCCGGGGACAATGGCGGGCTCTGTCTGCAGAGCCTGGAAGGTGGCGGGCCTCGGGTTGCCAGATTAGGCCCTCAACCCACGCAGTCCCCGCGCTTTAGCGGCATGTGACGCCCAGCGGGGGGGGGAGGGGGGGCGTGGGCATCTTCTCTCAGAGCACGCACACCCACGTGTCATTGTTCAGAGAGTCCTACGCACACACACACACACACTCCCCTGTGCCAACGAAGAAAGGATATCAAACCAAGTGCGCCCTACTTCGAGCGAGCGAGCGAGCGAGAGAGCGAGAGAAGAGAGAGAGAGAGAGAGAGAAGAGAGATGGAGAGAGAGAGAAGAGAGAGAGAAGAGAGAGACGAGAGTGACGAGAAGGACAGTGAGAGAGAGAGAGAGAGAGAGAGAGAGAATGGTGTTGAAGAGGAGGAAAGGGGGGGGGGAGGGGGATTGGATGTCCCAACTGAATTTAGAAAAGCCTGGCACCCCCTCCCTGTCCGTTGGCAGCCCCTCCTGCGAGTCTATATCCTCCTGCACCCACACAGCGCCAGGAAAGTTACAAGCAATACAAGAGAGAAAGAGAAATTAATACGCCTTTACGCCTGCACTTAAAGAGAGGGGAGGGGGGGGAGGGTTCTGTGTGTTCTACTGATACATTTATACTGGGTGGGGGGGTCTTACCCTCCTCGGAGGTGGGGTAAGTGTGGGGGGTGGGGTGCCTGTACCCCGCTCTTTCATGGGGGTCTGTGTGTTCTGCTGGGTGGGGGGGGGGGGGGGGTTACCGTCTTGGTGGGGGGGGGCAGTCTGTTCCTCTGAAAGGCCCGGTTTCCCCCCGGGGGTCGGAGTTTGAGCAGGAATTGGCGGACGACTTCCTGATTGGTGGAGGAGCCGGTGGCTGTGATGTCGTACTTGGCAGGCAGGTGAGAGACTCCACACTGCATCGACGAGTCTGTTGCACACACACACGCACACAGACACACACATAAACACAGACACACGCACACAGACACACGTCAAAACACACGTACACACGTGTCTCAACTATTTCAGGTAGGTTCGCTCCGTGAAACTACTGGCTGTGATTGGTCAGTTTACCCCGGCAGGAGGCGGGGCTTGTGTGAATGTCCCGCCGCCACTTCCTGTCGTCTGGAGGACTTCCTCTCGTGCTGCTCCCCGTGGTGGACCAGAGCCTGGAGGGGAACTCTGGAGCGGACTGAGAGGAGTGGGGAGGGAGGGAGGGAGGGAGGGAGGGAGGGAGGGAGGGAGTGACTGTGTCTGCTGTAACCCAGTAGGACTGCTGGATAAGAGATTCTGCTGTAACATAGTAGGACTTCTCTATCAGAGGTTCTGCTATAACACAGTAGGATGAGGGAGGGAGTGAGTAGACTGTGAGTAGCTCCTCCTGTCCTCTGTGGGGGTTACAGAGGCTCCAGGGAGATGTTTCACCCCATGGTTCTCCAGAGATGATGAATTGATTTGGGAGTGTGATAAATCCCTAGACTGAGTCTATTCTACAGAGAACTCATTTCAATCCTCCTGAACAAAAGCAGTAAAAAAATAAGAATTGTTTTTATGTCTAAGTGTGTTTCTTACGATGCTACTGGAAGTGTATTTCACTGACAGAACGACATGTTGTGATGGATTTGATGACTTTTTTTTACCGTGTTTACAGATTCATTTTTACGCAGGAAGTAAGTGGCATTGAATCTGAATTGAAATGTTCTTCGAGGTCTGAGAAGAAGTGGTGCGAGGTCTGAGAAGAACCGCTCAGGGTTCCACCTGTGGTCGGAGAACCAGCGCTCTGGGTTCTACCTGCTTTGGGTTCTACCTGCTTTGGGTTCTACCTGCTTTGGGTTCTACCTGCGGTCGTGGTTCTACCTGCTCTGGGTTCTACTGGCGGTCGTGGTTCTACCTGCGGTCGTGGTTCTACCTGCTTTGGGTTCTACCTGCTCTGGGTTCTAGCTGCTCTGGGTTCTACCTGTGGTCATGGTTCTACCTGTGGTCGTGGTTATACCTGCAGTTGTGGTTCTACCTGCTCTGGTACTACCTGCGGTCGTGGTTATACCTGCTCTGGGTTCTACCTGCAGTCGTGGTTCTACCTGTGGTCGTGGTTCTACCTGCTCTGGGTTCTACCTGCTCTGGTTCTACCTGTGGTCGTGGTTCTACCTGCGGTTGTGGTTCTACCTGCTCTGGGTTCTACCTACTCTGGGTTCAACCTGCGGTCGTGGTTCTACCTGCGGTCGTGGTTCTACCTGCGGTCGTGGCTCTACCTGCGGTTGTGGTTCTACCTGCTCTGGGTTCTACCTGCTCTGGGTTCTACCTGCTCTGGGTTCTACCTGCTCTGGGTTCTACCTGCGGTCGTGGTTCTACCTGCGGTCGTGGTTCTACCTGCTCTGGGTTCTACCTGCTCTGGGTTCTACCTGCGGTCGTGGTTCTACCTGCGGGTCGTGGATTCTACTGCGGTTGCTGGGTTCTACCTGGCTCTGTGTTCTACCTGGTCGTGGTTCTTACCTGCGGTCGTGGTTCTCACCAGCTCTAGGTTTCTACCTGTGCTGCTTCTGCGGTCGTGGTTCTACCTGCGGTCGTGGTTCTACCTGCTCTGGGTTCTACCTGCTCTGGGTTCTACCTGCTCTGGGTTCTACCTGTGGTCGTGGTTCTACCTGCGGTCGCGGTGGCGTCACTCGGGCGGTGTCCGGGGGACGCCGGGCGTTCGACATGGTGGATGCAGATCTCTCTCCGGGCGCCGGAGAGGTGCATGCTGGGACGCGGCCTGGGTGGGCGGCGCCAAAGCGCCTCAGGAACTCTCCGCAGCGCAGACGCCCGGACGCACTCAGAGGGAGCTCCGGCCACAGACACGCAAACTAACACAAACCAGCGCACACGTACACACATACACACACAAGCGCAAAAAAAACCACACACACACACACAGTCATGGACAGTGACACAAATGCACAGAAAAATGCTAACACATTCATACATGCACAGACACACACACACACACACACACACACACACACACACACACACACACACACACACACACACACACACACACACACACACACAAATGCACCTACACAGGGAGGCTCACACACACATCGCACATATACACACACAAGCGCAAAAAACACACGCACTCACGGTCATGGACAGTGACACCTGTTCACAGAAAAATGCAAACACATTCATACATGCACAGACACACACACAAATGCGCACACACACCACGCAACACCCACCCACACCCACCCCAGACGTCACACACACACACACACACACACACACACACACACACCCACACACACACACACACACTCACACAGCCCCTCTCTGTGATCATTCTGCTCACAGATCTAAACCCATGGATTCGCTCCACACATGAGTAACCGACACTCAGTAATGATCAACAAGGACAAATCACTTTTTGATGGCAATAATTAAAGCAAACATTTCTGACTTAAAAACAATGTTCCTGGCAAATGAATCAACATGAATTTTGACGCTTCTCTGTGGAAGTCGTGTTTACTGCCAACAGAGAGAGAGAGAGAGAGAGAGAGAGAGAGAGAGAGAGAGAGAGGAGAGAGAGAGAGAGAGAGAGAGAGAGAGAGAGAGAGTGGGAGAGAGAGAGGGAAAGGTAGAGATTGAGAGAGAGAGAGAGAGACAGACAGAGAGAGGTAGTATTGGAGAGAAAGCCGGAGAGAGAGAGACAGAGCGAGGAAGAGATGGAGCGAGAGCGGGAGAGAGACCGAGCAAGCGACGGGGAGGTGAGGAGGACTTAATGCTTGCTTTTGCAAACTCTGTAAATTCTTGGCATTAGATGTTATTTCTCGCTTTGTTCCCGAAGCAAAAAAATGCAGCCGCGGATACTCCGAAGGACGAATTAATCATCGAGCTTTCAGCGTTCCTCCTGATCCAAACGACTGCGCTCGTACCTGATGGGGGGAGAGAGTGACGTAGCGACCACAACACGCGCTGGAAGTCCTCTTTGGAAAGGCTGTTGGTGCCGCATTGGTCCAGCGCCACCATCGCCTTGGTGACGTCAAACAGGTGACCGGAAACCGCTTCCTGGATTTGCGTAAGGACCTCTTTGATTGGCCGGGTGTTGGTCTCTGGCGCGGCCTGAATGTCATACGAGGATGACGTGGTCAGATTGACATCGGTGTGCTGAAACATTGCCAATGCCGGCGGGAGAATCAAATCCATAGGACACATCGACAAGTCTTTCGATGATAGGACCGCAGAGTCACTCACCAGCTTTCGCAAAAGACTCAAGAGTCACTTGTTCAGAGTTTACTGAGACTGTGCAGATTCTCCCCCCTTAGCACCCCGTATCCCCCCTTACCCCCCCAAACAACCCCCCCACACCACTCTTAAGCAGGTGTTGTTATGGGTTGTAACGTCCTTGCCACCTTAATGTATGCACACTATATGGTTGGCTCTACTATCGTGGAACTTGATGTACGCACTTCAGTGTATGTTTGTACGTTCTGGCACTTACAAAATAGTACTTAGCATCGTGTAGCATCTTATCATGGCTATCTTTTGTTGTGTAGGGGGAAGGGGTTAACCTAGTGATTGTTAGTGCTTGGCACTTGGTTCTATGAACGTCCTGACTGTACCGCCAGAGACATATTGTCGCTTCTTTCTTCGGACAAATGTACAGTACTTGTCGTAAGTTGCTTTGGACGAAAGCGTTTTCTAAATGGCCTTAATGTTTATTTCTTAAACGCACCAGTCTCAATCATTAAGCTCAAAGTACTACAGTCAAACAAGAAAAAGCACGTCCAAAAAATTGCGACAGAACCGGAGTGTGGGTAAACACTTCAATGGTTCCGTGGCTCGCTCTCTCTCTCTCTCTCTCTCTCTCTCTCTCTCTCTCTCTCTCTCTCTCTCTCTCTCTCTCTCTCTCTCTCTCTCTCTCTCTCTCGTCTCTCTCTCTCTCTCTCTCTCTCTCTCTCTCTCTCCTCTCTCTCTCTCTCTCTCTCTCTCTCTCTCTCTCTCTCTCTCTCTCTCTCTCTCTCTCTCTCTCTCTCTCTCTCTCTCTCTCTCTCTCTCTCTCTCACCAGTTGGCACGGTGACTGGAGGCGGGCCAGGAAGACTTTCCAGTCCACCGTCTGCTGCTCCCAGTTCAAGCCGAGCTCCCCCAGCATATGTCGGTACTGGCCGTCCGACAGACGGGCGCACACGCTCTCTAGTACCCTGCGGAGCTCCGCGCCACTGACCCGCCCCGTGTGACCGGGGTCAAAGGTCGAGAAGGCCTGCGGGATTGGAGCGGGGGGATCAGTCACTCCTCGTTAATGGTCGGATGGATCACTCAGAGTACCGAAAACAGACGAATACCCCATAATAATCACAATGGCTGCGCCGACAGAAACCAGCAATCCGGAAACACATATCTGATCACAGGGAAATCATGAACATACTTCTTTAGAAAACACCTCATTAAATACAACTGAAAAAAAGGGTGGAAGGTCTTTTAACGAGGGTTTAAGACGATCACACTTTCAACCGCTCGCTTCCTTCCTCAATCCCCAATGCCTTCATAGTGAACACTGTAAAGCAGTGTAACCCCAACCCCAACCCTAACCCCAACCCTAACGCTACGGCTACACCAGACGCGGAAATTCACTCGTGCGGAAATAGAACGTTCACCAAGCGGAAATTTCCATCCATTCTTGAACTATCAACTATCGAGGCCTACTTGCTATCTATATACTTACACTGTCTACGTATACTATCTATCTTATACACTCGTCTTCAAACACAGAAAAGTAAATGTTTTAATTCGTTAAAAACACCGTTAAATCTCCCATAGTAACAAGCTCTCGAGGGTTTGGGAAATAATCAGATGTTATTGATTCCCTCATTATTCACCAGCAAAATATATATAATGATTTTCATATACAATGTTCATTGATTTATTTACCAATACTCTATGTTAAAAGCCCCACCAAACCTCGCGGAAAATAATAAAAAGATAGAAAAGAACCAGTCATGTCTTAATTTCTCACGCGGAAATGTCGGCTGCGGTAGGCGCGGTACGTTCAGTTTCAGCGTCTGGTGTAGCCACTCTCATTGCTTTCAACGGTTTCGAATTCTGCTGCGTTCATACCGCGTCCGCAAAGCAAAATTTCCGCGTCTGGTGTAGCCGCGGCCTAACCCTAACCTCATCCCGTTATCCCTAAAGACTGAAAAGTGTATAGCGCCCTGTTTAGGGAGCCGGTAAAGGGGGGGGTGGATGCCCCAGGTAGACCCCTAGATGGGGTGCGGGTGAGGGGTTCCGGGCTCGGGTCACCTTATGGAGCACAGGGGCGGAGTCCCGGACAAGCTCCCGTAACCGTGACAACGCCCGATCCGGGGCCAGGCCGTGCAGGGCCTCCACGCGATAGGCCGGTCGCGGGGTCTCCGCGGGGCTCCGCCTCTCTTCCACTCCCTGCGGCTGGAGCGCAGACAGGAAGTCCTGGTGGGCTGACTTCCTGTGGCCGGTGTTCAGAGGATCCTTGTCTCTAGGGGGACAGAGTGTAGAGGGTGAGGAGAGAGAGGTTGTGTTCCCACGGTCACTGCAGGACTACAGTCACTAGCACAGGAACTACTAAGGGGGAGGAAAAAACGGTCATTTTAACCATGAAATGTTCAAACGCATGTTTTAAAAAAATAAGATGATTTGTTACAGTGTGTGTCATACAGTGTGTGTGTGTTAGTGTGGGTTACCGTGGGTGTTTTACACTGTGTGTATGTGTTACATTGTGTGTTACAGTGTGTATGTTACAGTGTGTGTTACAGTGTGTGTGTTACATTGTGTGTTACATTGTATGTTACAGTGTGTGTTACAATGTGTATGTTACAGTGTGTGTGTTACATTGTATGTTACAGTGTGTATGTTACAGTGTGTATGTTACAGTGTGTGTTACATTGTGTTACAGTGTGTATGTTACAGTGTGTATGTTACAGTGTGTATGTTACAGTGTGTGTTACATTGTGTTACAGTGTGTATGTTACAGTGTGTATGTTACAGTGTGTGTTACAGTGAGTATGTCACAGTGTGTGTTACAGTGTGTATGTTACAGTGTGTGTTACATTGTGTGTTACAGTGTGTATGTTACAGTGTGTGTTACATTGTGTGTTACAGTGTGTATGTTACAGTGTGTGTTACATTGTGTTACAGTGTGTATGTTACAGTGTGTATGTTAGTGTGTGTTACAGTGAGTATGTCACAGTGTGTGTTACAGTGTGTGTGTTACATTATGTGTTACAGTGTATGTGTTACCGTGTGTGTGTGTGTTTTACAGTGTGCGTGTTACATGTGTATTATAGTACATAGGTAGAATTGGAATTTCTACTTTATTTTCCCAGAGCTGTGCTGAATAGCGATGTGTTTCCTCCCCGCTCACTGAGAGACGTGGCGGTGGTGGCGTGTTGTTGTGGCCTTGAGACTACTCTGAGGTAAATCAAGCTTCAAGCAAAACCAATATTTAGTAGGAGCTGCGTTATTTATTAACGACGTCTTAATGATAATCACAGCATGTGTACGGCGTGTGGGACGCCAGAGCTGATTATAGAGTAGAGCTTTAGCTTTGTGTGTGTGCGTGAGTGTGTGATGTGTGTGTGTGTGTGTGTGTGTGTGTGTGTGTGTGTGTGTTTGTGTTTGTGTTTCTGGTTGTCTATGTGTCCGCGCTGGTGTTTGGGTCTGTGTGTACGTGTATTAATGTGTGTGTGTGTGTGTGTGTGTGTGTGTGTGTGTGTGTGTGTGTGTGTGTGTGTGCATGGGATTGTTTGTGTGTGAACGTGTTAGTTTGTGAGAGTGTGTGTTGTTGTTGTTTATGTGCGTGTGTGTGT
>OLKM01000571.1:245611-247938 GCA_900291075.1 Melanogrammus aeglefinus | reverse complement strand
AACAATGAAAAAATCCCTAATGGAAGTCTTGTTGTGGTTAAACAGTAAGCTCCTGATGCATGTCACAGCTCAGTGAATAAAACTCTAGCTGATTTTACACTGACTGAGGCAACACATAATGAAGTAGTAGATGATAAATGGACTATCGTCATAAAGTACGTCTTCTCCTCCTATAGGGTAAATAAACGGTGTATGTTGTATTTATTATGAAGGAATGTTTGCTCTATTCCTCACATCACCCGCTCACACGTTGACACACAGCAGACCCCACAACCAGTAAGACCAGTTGGAGACCAGCATCTGACCAGTTAGAGACCAGAATCAGACCAATTAGAGACCAGCATCTCTCTGACCAGTTAAGAGACCAGCATCTGACCAGTTAGAGACTAGCGTCTGACCAGTTAGAGACTAGCGTCTAACCAGTTAGAGACCAGCGTCTGACCAGTAAGAGACCAGCGTCTGACCAGTTAGAGACCAGCGTCTGACCAGTTAGAGACTAGAGTCTAACCATTTAGAGACCAGCGTCTGACCAGTTAGAGACCAGCGTCTGACCAGTTAGAGACCAGCGTCTGACCAGTTAGAGACCAGAGTTAGAACCCACAGAACGTCTCCACTCACTCCAGAAGCTCCGCTGCTTCCGCCAGGACGTCCGGGTCCCGGCCTCGCCCGGCCTCGTCAGCTGAACCCGGCGGGACGCTCGCTCTGGATTTCCCATCATTCTTTACTCCGAGCTTGTTGAGGAAGTCTACTAGGGTCACACAGCCACGCCCCTCCGGGTCAAACCTATCGGACGATCCCATTGACAATGTTAAGTGCAATGCATCATGGGATATAGTGCAGGAATAAGGGTATATCAGTTGTAGGTCCCCTCCTCTTGGATTTACATGAAAGCTCTGTTTAAAGGTGTTCAGTTGGGTTCAATCTGCAACCTCAGCACCAGGGGGCACTAAATCCTACCTACTGCACCTTTAAACAGGTCCTCTGGGATGGACATTCATCAAATTAAAGTTTGTTCATCATTTAACCTCATGACACACACACAAACCTCTCCCTCCCCACTGAGGTCCACCAGGAGCTGAACCCTGGCTCACCTGAGACCCGACCAGAAACCGAAACCCTCGCTCACCTGAGCCACAGCTGCTCAAACTCGGCCGGTCTGAGCGGGAGGTCATAGGTGAACAGCTGGTTTCTCAGGCTCTTCTTGAAGACCAGGTCCCGGTCTTCTTCCTCTGGACCCCTCAATGCCTGGGGGGGGAAATATGTATTAGGGTTAGGGGGTTTGGGGGAGGGGTCCTGGTGGCACTGAAGCATGAGGTGATGAGGTCATCCTGGATTCTGGGTTGGAGGTTTGCGTTCTGACCTGTAACATGAAGGCCCACTTGTAGCGCAGGTCAGACGCCAGCTGTTCCTGGATCTGGTCCAGACTGGTCCAGACACACACCAGAACATACAAACACACACATGGATTAACACACACACACATACACGGAGGACAAATACACACACACACAGAAAACTGGCTTTAGTCTGACAGCCAACTTCGAATGAAGTGTCCCTCATAATACAATATGTTAGGCAGAAAACAAGAAAATGAACAAATGTGATTATCTTGTCACCAATGAGCTCACAGGGAGATATTCTGATGGTCTACTTCTATGATAACCCTTGTTTAATAAAATGTACAAAATAAAGGTCAAACATGATCCTGATTGGGATGGGACGCTGAGAGGGTTATGAGTTAGACGTTCACCCCCCTCCTTACACGTTCATGGTTCCCGGGCTCCTCCCCCTGGCCCCGCCCTTCTGGAGAGTGTGGCGGAGATGTGCATAGGGCAGTTTGGCCCCGGGCTGCAGGCCAATCAGACGAAGCAGGCGCTGGAACTCTAGCTCGCTGGTGCCCAATCCGAGGCTGCGGAAGGTGTCTCTGAGGTCAGCGGCGTCCACCATACCGTCGCCATCCGCCGTCCTCATCTTGAACGCCGCCACGCCGTCCTAGTTGGTCAGATTCAGAGCTGGTCGTTAGCGAGTGAGACGAATTAATTTAGCGTATTTTTGAACAAGCTCAATGCTTAAAGCCGCAGGACGACTCGAGAGTAGAGAGAGAGAGAGAGAGAGAGAGAGAGAGAGAGAGAGAGAGAGAGAGAGAGAGAGAGAGAGAGAGAGAGAGAGAGAGAGAGAGAGAGAGAGAGAGAGAGAGAGAGAGAGAGAGAGAAGAGGAACAAGGATTGGAAACTAAACAACCAACGAAAAGTGCGGAGAGCGTCCATGATGCTGCTCACCGCGCGGTCGTCGGCCATCTTGGCCCCCATGAAGGCCAGGCACTCCTC
>OLKM01000571.1:228489-231877 GCA_900291075.1 Melanogrammus aeglefinus | reverse complement strand
GCGCGACGCCGCGGAGCGCGACACAAACCGCCGTGTTTAAAAAAAGATCAAATGAATAGAGGGTTTATTAAAAGACAGATATAAATACGGCCATCCACCCACACCCCTCCCCCACCTCCTCTTGCTCTACCCCCCCCCCCTCCTCCTCCTCCTTCTCCTCCTCCACCCCCAAAACCATATTGTGTATATAGGGTATATATGGTGTATATAGGGTATATCGGGGGATAGGGTGTATATAGGGTATATAGGAGGTATATATGGTGTATATAGGGTATATAGGGGGGATAGGGGTATATATAGGGTATATAAGGGTATAGGGGGTATATATGGTGTATATAGGGTATATAGGGGGTATATAGGGGTATATAAAGTACATAGGGGTTCACGGTTTGAAATCCCTGTCAAACATGGCCTTGTGGCCAACATAGAACTATAGGGGGGTCTATAGGGGGAATATAGGGGGTATAAAGGGTAGGTAGGATATAAAGCGGGTATATAGGGGGTATATGGGTATATAGGGGGCATATAGGGTTTATATGGGGCATATAGGGTTTATAGGGTGGTATATTGGGTGTATAGGGATATTTGGGGTATATAGGGAGCTCTTCCCACCCTCCTCCTCCCCCACATCCTCCTCCTCCTCCTCCCTCTCCTCCCCCCCTCCTCCTCCTCCTCCTCCTTCTCCTCCTTCCTCCTCCCCCTCCTCCCCCCCTTCTCCTCCTCCTCCTGCAGGACTGCGCTCTAATTAGAAATGTGTTAAAATCACAAAGGAGGGAGCAGGGAGATCATGCTGTATTAATGAAGCGAGGCAAAAGGGATACGCTCAGTCTCCCAATCCATCTCATCTCTCCATCTCTCCCTCGCACACGCACACACACACACACACACACACACACACAGACACACTCAGAGACGCAGACACACACACATACACACAGACATGCACACACACTCAGACCAGCACACACGCTCAGACGCACACAGACACAGACACACCCACCCACACACTCCCAGCTCCTTTAATCTTCCTTTGTTTCCAACTTTTTATTCTTTCCTCCACGCTACCCCCCCCCCCACCCCCCCCCCAGGCCCCCCCTGACGTGCACGCCGAATTCCCTGACAAAAGAGCCCATTTCTCCGGCGTTATTTCTGTATTTTTGATTTGCTTTTTGTATCCTCCATCTCCAATAGTTCTCCACTATATATGAACCCCCTCTCTCTCCCCCGTCTCCCCCGTCTCCCCCGTCTCCCTGGTGCGCGGGCTCTGCCAGCGTTCCATTAGGCAGCTGTGTTCTGGTTGGCATGGCTTGCCGCCTGGCACTCTTCCACAGACTCCCCCGCCCTCTCTCTCCCCCCTCCGAGCTCCCTCCCCGCCCACCCGTCTCTCCCTCCCTCCCTCCCTCCCTCTCCCTCCCTCCCTCCCTCGCTCCCTAATTAATGAATGTGATCTGTTGTTGTTTACCGGCCTGTTCTACGGTGGAAGAGCCAGCCCCGCGGGTCCCTATTGGGGGGAGGGGGCAATATGTGTGTGTGGTGTGTGGTGTCTATGCTGGAGTATAACGAATACACCTTGCTGATTGGCCCCGAGCTCAGTCAATGAAACTGGGCCCTACTCGGGGCCCGACCCATTCACACACCCCCCCCTCGAAGTCCAGCAGAGAAACGTCATCTGAGGTTGGGACCTCATTTCTCCCATCAACGACAACACAGGAAGTAGAACCCCCCCTGCAGGAAACCAGTGACATTGTTGGCACGTGTTTGCATGTATTGGAGTTTGAGAGCGTTTCGCTTGTGTGTGTGTGTGTGTGTGTGTGTGTGTGTGTGTGTGTGTGTGTGTGTGTGTGTGTGTGTGTGTGTGTGTGTGTGTGTATTCATGCATGTGTGGGTATGTGTGCGAGCGGATTTGCATGTATTATGAACAAGTGTGTGCATGTGTCTGTGTGAACATTCTTATTGTGGTGTGTGTGTGTGTGTGTGTGTGTGTGTGTGTGTGTGTGTGTGTGTGTGTGTGTGTGTGTGTGTGTGTGTGTGTGTGTGTATGTGTGCGTGCGTGCGTGTGTGTGTGCATGCGTGTGCCTGTGTGTGAGAGAGGGAGAGATCAGAAGGCCTTCGTCGGCGGCAGAGTGCGGCACTTTGTTTTGTCTGTCGATTAAAGGGCTAATTCCTCGCTGCCCGGGCAGCAGCTTGCTAGCGTAGCCAGGATTAGTGCTGGGCTAGCAGGGATAACAGAGAGCTCCGAGCCTCCTTCTGTTACTGCACTGACACCCCACGCCACCCCCCCACCCACAACTCAACACCCACCCCCACCCCCCCTCGCCCGTCGCCCCCTCAGCTTCCCATTCACCCTCGCCCACCAAACATTCCCATCACAATGAAGAATCCATCGACGCCAAGTCGAGATGGCCCGTGAATTACCGACTTATTGGAAGTCACTTCTGCGTCCGCAAAAGGATTTATTCCTAGAATATGTCCTCCTTGTTTCTGCGGAGCGATCTCGCTGCTCTGCACTCTGACGACTATTTAATACAAACCTGAACAAGCGGCCGGTTCATATAAAACATGAAACCATCTAACCCCTGGTTTCTGATTCCTGCAGCGAATCCACCGTCTATGCTTTCTCCTGTTCAACACATTTTTGTACTCCCTCCGATATTGATCGCAGGCTTTTGATTGTTCTGCCTCACTTTAGATGATGAGGACGAGAACGTGTGTCTGCTAACTGACAAAAAGTAAATATCTTTGACTTTCATGTCTCAGTGTGTTTCTTTCGCTTCGTTGTCAGTCTCCTGTTTGCCTGTCTCCTACGATAACCTCTACCAACCACGAGGAACGCTTAGAGCTTGTATTTCACCAATAAAATGTGTGTGGGTTTGTGTGTGTGTGTGTGTGTGTGTGTGTGTGTGTGTGTGTGTGTGTGTGTGTGTGTGTGTGTGTGTGTGTGTGTGTGTGTGTGTGTGTGTGTGTGTGTACAGTGTGTTTAATTGAATATTGATAAGTGAGGCAAGCAAGAGGTTTAAACAGCTGCGACTGCCTCATGTATGTGTTTGAGAAAGAGAGAGAGAAATAAAGAGAGAGGGGGGATAGAGAAAGAGAGAGTGTGTGTGTGTGTGTGTGTGCGTGCGTGCCTTTGTGCGTGCGTGTGTGTGTGTGTGTGTGTGTGCATCATTCATTATGAAGCCCAGCTGCTTCTCTAAGACACATGGTGGCACAGACAACTCATCACAGTGACCACACACACACACACACACACACACACACACACACACACACACACACACACACACACACACACACACACACACACACACACACACACACACACACACACACACACACACTTCCAAAGTTGTTATAATAGCTGACAGTCACAAGAACTTTGAAGACGGGG
>OLKM01000571.1:178489-223489 GCA_900291075.1 Melanogrammus aeglefinus | reverse complement strand
ATCACACTGCAAGGACATCTTCAGTGTATCGTCAATTAACCTGTGTCCTTCACTGGATGAGAACACACCCGTATCTCAGTATTAAACGGGATAGAGAATCCCCCTTTGGCCTGTAAACCACCATCGCGCTGACCTCACTGACTGGTCTCTACATTAATATTTCACATAATCAGAAACTCTGGCCTCATTTGACCTCCCGCTGAGCGTAAACTACAAGCAAACACTCAAACCTGGAAGGGTGGAAGATATTTTTAAGTATTCTACTGCCACCTCCTGGACAGAACGGGCCCCACTGAGATCAGAACGGATCACATCGGCTTGTGATGCAGGGAACCCTCACCTGCTCGATGCGGGGTGGGATCTGCCTTGGCCCATGGCCCTGGCCCCGGCCCTCCAAGACCCCCAGGGATCCCTTCTTCCCAGGACCCGGGCTGGATGAGCAGGCTGGGGGGTGGAGGTGGAGTAGGTGGAGGGGGTGAGGGTGGAGTTTGAGGAGGCGGGTATACAGGAAAATTAGTAAGAAGATGCATTTAGTGACCCTTGGTTAAAGTTGTGTAGAATGGTGTTTTAAATCATTAGCAAATTGTGATATTAATCAATCGAATAAAATGTAGAAATGTCTCCATATTTTCATAGATATTCTTTACTTTGTGCTAAATAGTCTAGAGTAAACGTTGATTGGCGGAGAGATTACTGGAGATAATCCTCACACAGAATGAACCTGGCTTCAATCTCGAGGGTGAAACATGTGTTATGGAGGGGCGCCCTCTAGTGGGAGGACCAGCCGGGTGCAGCCTAGAAAGCTCTACTGTGTCTTCAGATCGTATTCAGTTACACAACTTTTTTGTTGTTAAACTGTTGTTTGTTTGTTGGTAACCTATAATAAGACTTGGAGCCACGAGGAAGCTTATAGTTAGTTAGGCCTTTTGAAGTGCTAGATATTTTTAGCACTATGATACATTAGCCAGATGTCTTGCAGATTAACAAAGTCAAGGACCCAGCAGGCCTAAATCCTCTCTTGGTTCCGGGTTGACTAACTTCTCATCTTCAAGCAATTGAGGTGAGCCCCACAAGAAAGGCTTTAAGGGCCGATAGATAAAGAGGCCAATGGATGAATGAATACTAATTCCCCTTTTCAGACAACAAAGATCTTAAAAGTGAATTATGAACTTGAACTTGAATGTGATAATAGTCCCGCCTACCTCTCTGTGGGCGGAAGCGGCCGGCTGCGGGGGGTGAATGCCCTGAGGCTCTGCGGGGTTTGTGTGGGGCGTTGCGGAGTCGAGGAGCAAAGACCACCCGCTGATCTCCAGCACCCAGGTTCAGAGCCACCATGTTGGCCATTCCGCACTGAAACGGAGCATTAAAGACGATCTGTAATCTTTAAACACATTAACACTGGCGAATAAGAACCAGACAGTGTTTGTGTGTGTGTGTGTGTGTGTGTGTGTGTGTGTGTGTGTGTGTGTGTGTGTGTGTGTGTGTGTGTGTGTGTGTGTGTGGCGCGCGCGAGAGAGAGAGTGAGTAAGCGAACACGTGAGGTAAGCGAGCCTGCAGTCTCACCTTGAAAGAGGCGCGCTACGCGCTCACGTTTCTGTCATGTTTTAAGAGTCATAATAAAGGATTCTTTGTATTCAGAATAGGCTAGGCCTTCAATATGTTCTCTGCCGGTAGGCCTATATGCAACTTTAACTTGTCAACAATAGTAAGTAGCGCTTCACTGTTCAAGAAACATGATTAATTAATTGGAATGTTAAATCAAGGTTAATCGTTTTGAATGAGGTTATTCATACAGGTACGTCTACTTTGAGTCCCTGAGGTTGTTTTCTGATGCACGCTATTCTGACGACTGTTTGGCTATAGTGAAGTAGACGTCTAAACTTCCAACGAGCCGAATGACATTCAGACCTCCTATACACTCGAGTTTGTAAATTCAGAGTAAAAAAAGTCAAATTGAAGATAATGACGTCTAGTGGCGATTCTTTGACCTAGTCGTATTAACTGAAATGTAGCTGTGGACCTATGAGAAGAAGCCTACAAACTCGAAATACACAATGATGAGAACTCATATGCACCTCCTTGTTGTGTCGGTGATTAACGCTCCTACCTTCCCTTGTACCCGCGTCAGTGTTGTGTTGCTGCTGAGGAGTTTCCCCGAGTTTATGTTGAGATGCGCACACGCGTAATCTCGTTACCATTCGTTCTCATCTCGCGATTTAACGCCTGGAACGGGATGCTGTAAATGAGCGTGTTTGGGCAGTGGGCGGGACGTTTGGTCGAGTGGGATTTAGAGCGAGAGGCGAAAGAGAGGGAGGGATTTCCGATACAGGGTTACCAGTTTTCGTTACATGTTGCGTATATTGCTTTGTCAATTCGTTCCTCAAAACTCCATATTTATTGCGTGTCTTTTTATGTGGTTTTCCTTACCGTGTTCTTGGTCTTCTCGCCACGGGGACTGTTAACCGGCGTACACTGCTCATAGAGAAAGAAAGCGGAAATTGCGTTGAGGTAGACGGGGATAACGCTACAATGGAGGATCGTCTCTCACGCTTGGAAAAGCGCAGGAGATTGCAAAGAAAGCGTCGAGGTTGCCATGGCGATAGACTTGGCACGGGCAGCCTCCGGCGGCTATTGTTGAGTTCAATAGTGAATATTTCAACCTTTTGTTTCCTCATGTTTCACTATCGTGTCGTTACACGAGACAGACCTATAACTCAATCCTGATATATTACTTACATTTTCCACACAGGTATCCTTCATGGTATTTAACTTTGGCACTGAAAAAAAAAAAGCGAATCGTTTTTATAGTTACTTTCATAAAGTTACAAAAATAGCATGTTTAATACATTTGAAAGTATCCACACCGCATTGCCTGAAGACATAACTTTATTAATAAACCAGCAAGCGAAGCATGTAAAATACATTGCAGAGAATGCCCGAGATTAAAAAATGAAATGGCTGGCGTGAGAACCCAAAACAAAATGTCCTCCGGCACAATAATCGTACTTATGGGCAGTCGAAGCCTTGCCAACCGATGTAAACTGTGACACAATAAGAGGGAGGGATGGAGGGGAGAGAGAGCGATACAGGAGACAGTGTAATGTAGTAAAACGTGAGCTCTGTGTCGACAGGAGGTGAACACAGCATGAGGTGGGTCTGGTTCTGTTCCAAGCAGTAAACACATTCACAAGAGCAGCCCACCTCACACACTGAGGACTTTATTGGCAACAAAACTGTGTGTGTGTCTGTGTCTGACTGTGTGTTTGTCTCTATGTCTGTCTGTCTGTCTGTCTGCCTCAGACTGAATGTGTGTGTGTGTGTGTGTGTGTGTGTGTGTGTGTGTGCGCGCGCGCGAGTGTGTGTGCGTGTGTGTGCGTGTGTGTGTGTGTGTGTGTGTGTGTGTGTGTGTGGTTGTTGGTTGTGTGTGTGGGTGTCTGACTGACTGTGACAGTGCCTGTGTCTGTTGTAACTGGTGTGTGTGTGTGTGTTCACGCCTCTGTCTATCAGCCAGTTGTGTGTGTGTGTGTGTGTGTGTGTGTGTGTGTGTGTTGTGTTTGTGTGTGTGTGTGTTGTGTGTGTGTGTGTGTTGTGTGTCCTGCGTTTGTGTCATGGACCTCGAACCTGTGCAACACTAGAAGCCTCAAAGTACAACTCACTGCCATTAATGCAAGAATGACGTCAGAAGCGTAGCTGGGGTTCAGTGGCGCGTGACGGACGGTGCACCGTACAGCACTGGAACCTTGCCGTGACACACACACAACACTGCCGTGCACGTGCATGTGCCTCAACACACAGACACGGAGCCAACACCGCGCAACAACAAAGGAGGAAGTCAAACTGAAGCCAACGTTATAACACGAGCGCTTAACATCCGTTAACACTGGCACCGACCCGGTTGGGGCCGCGCCCCGTCCTGCCATCTATTGCCCCCCCCTACAGCACCCCGTCCTGCTCTTTATTGCCCACCTACAGCACCCCAACCTGGGGTCTACTGCCCCCGTACAGCACCCCAACCTGCCGTCTATTGCCCCCCTACAGCACCCCGTCCTGCTCTCTACAGCACTACAACCTGGGGTCTATTGCCCCCCTACAGCACCCAAACCTGCGGTCTGCGGTTCTAGTTTCCCCTCGCAGCACCCAACCTGCGGTCATATTGGCCTCCCACTACAGCACCCCAAACCTGGGCCTCTTATTGCCCCCTACAAGCACCCCAACCTGGGCTCTCTATGGCCCCCTAACAGCACCCCCAACCTGGGTCTATTGCCCCCCTGACAGCACCCCAACCTGGACTCTATGTGCCCCCCTACAGCCCCCAAGCCCTGGGCTCTATTGCCCCCTACAGGCACCCCAACCTGGGGTCTGATTGCCCCCTGAAGCACCCCATTCTGCCCTCTATTGCCCCCCTACAGCACCCCAACCTGCCCTCTATTGCCCCCCTACAGCACCCCAACCTGGCCCCCTATTGCCCCCCTACAGCCACCCCAACCTTGCCCTCTATTGCCCCCGTACTACAGCCCCCACCTGCCCTCTTTTGCCCCCCTACAGTACCTCACCCACCTGCGCCCTCTAATGGCCCCCTACAGCACCCCAACCTGCCCTCTATTGGCCCCCCTACAGCACCCCAACCTGCCCTCTAGTTGCCCACCCTACAGCACCCCAACCTGCCCCCTATTCGCCCCCTACAGACACCCCAACCTGCCCCCTATTGCCCCCCTACAGGATACTAGACCTAACAGCACCCCAACCTGGCCCTCTATTGCCCCCCTACAGCACCCAAACCTGCCCTCTATTGCCCCCTACAGCACCCCAACCTGCCCTCTATTGCCCCCTACAGCACCCAACCTGCGGTCTATTGCCCCCTTGCAGCACCCCAACCTGCGGTCAATTGCCCCCCTACAGCACCCCAACCTGGGCTCTATTGCCCCCCTACAGCACCCCAACCTGCCCTCTATTGCCCCCCTACAGCACCCCAACCTGCCCTCTATTGCCCCCCTACAGCACCCCAACCTGCCCCCTATTGCCCCCCTACAGCGCCTCTGATGAGCTCATCATGCGTGTCTGCTCTGACACACGTCTTCACTCGATCCTCCTGAGCCACGGCTGCATATGGCCAAATAACTCGATGCATATCCAGATAGTCTGCAGAGACTCGCCATGTGCATCTCAAAATGTGCCCCAGGGGGCCCACACTGTGTCCAGGCAGGGGCTGGAGAAGAATGGCTTCAATCATTGATTTTTTAAATTGATTGCAGATCAGTTAACACACGTCGACGCACACACTATTGATGCAGATTAATCTAGAAGTGCACAGTAAGAGTGAGCGTGTGTGTCGTTTTCGTGGCCAGCAAGGGGCGCTAGAGAGAGGAGGGGGAGAGAGAGAGGCAGGGGGGGAGAGAGAGGGCAGGGGAGAAAGAGAGGAGAGAGCGTAGAGGAGGGAGAGATAGAGGCACAGGAGGGAGAGGAAGGGGGAGAGAGAGGCAGGGGGAGAGAGAGACAGTAGGGGGGGAGAGAGAGGCAGGGGGAGAGGCAGGGGAGAGAGACAGGGGACAGAGAGGGGGGGGAGAGAGAGGCAGGGGGAGAGAGAGGAAAGCGATGGGAGAGGTTGATAAGGAGGGAAGTCTGAGTTGTGATTAACGATCAGGGAGGCGGGTCTAGCCCGTCTGACTGACAGACTGACCGACCAATCACTGAGGGTGGTTGAAGGTTGACGACCAAAGAGAGAAAGACAGTGGAGGTGATGTTTTGTTGTTGTTGTTGACAGACTTGATATTTCCTTTCCTATGTTTGGCCGGTCGGCCGGTCGGCCACTCAGAGGCCAAAGTCAAAAGTCAGGTCTGACTTGCCCATCTTCTGCCGGTAGATTCCGTCAAACTTTTCGTTCATGGACACCGTGAACACGTCCTTCCAGAGCCCCACCCTACCTGTCGCCACGGAGACAGAGAGGAGCCGTCACCACACCGTGACATCACATCCTGCTCATGACATCACCGTATGCTGTATGCAAGTTGAAAATAATAAATGAATAAATATCTGGAAAAAAATAGGTGAAAATAAACAAATACAAAATAAATAAATAACATAAATATTTTTTTAATTAATAATTGTATTTATCTATGTATCCAGGGTAGCTACGAGGCGTACCAACTGCACTTGTGTTAAACATGAATACACTGCCCATGATATACGACTGCTAGAGCCTGCTCAGAGTCAGCTCAGAGTCAGCTTGGAACTCACATGGGAGACCGTGGTGTGCGCCTGTTTGTGAGCCTGTCTGTGAGCCTCTACAACAGACTCCAGCTAGGTTTCATGTTGGGACTCACCTGAGACGTGTGCAGTGAGCCACTTTGTGAGCCTGTTTCTGAGCCTGTTCTGAGCCTCTACAACAGGCCAGAATCAAGCTAGGCTTCCATGCACTAAAAAGAACAAGTTGGGACACAAACATGGGAAAACAAAAGCAAACTGAAAGAATAAGTTAAACAATCAACACTGAAATGACCACTTAAAGTCAAAACTCAAAAGTCACCCATAAGACAAATAAACATGAAGCATAAACAGAACAAGGTAAACCAAAAAAAACGCAAGGTAATACAAATGTTGGTGTACATTGACTCCCTGCCACACGGTGGTGCCAACATCACAGACTGTGACGACTGAGGTATTCTGTTGCACTTATATAGACAGAAAGTTTACAATCAGAGATAATATATATATATATATATATATATATTATATATATATATATATATAATATATATGGACTTTCTGTGTGCTATTTATTCAGACAAACAAGCAGAACTGGAACAAAACGTCTCTGAACTCTGAGTGCACTCAAATGTACTTACTTTAAGTAACGCTTTACACTTTACTGAATGCACTGAATGTAAGGGTTATGTTAGAAGACTACGCTGGAGGATGTTATAGAATCTCTCTCTCTCTCTCTCTCTCTCTCTCTCTCTCTCTCTCTCTCTCTCTCTCTCTCTCTCTCTCTCTCTCTCTATCTCTCCTCTCTCTCCCTCTCTCTCTCTCATCTCTCTCTTCTCTCGTTCTCTCTCTCTCTCTCTCTCTCTCTCTCTCTCTCTCTCTCTCTCTCTCTCTCTCTCTCTCTCTCTCTCTCTCTCTCTCTCTGATATTTGGTGATAAATAACTACTGATAAATCTAGATCCAGGATCTCCAGGGAGTGAACACAGTGTTATGAATACTGAATGTGAAGATGTTAAAAAAGCTGGGGCATTATCGTTTTCAGGCTAAAATTGAGGTCTAAGGTCGACAATGAGTTCATCTAAAGCACCGTCTGCCAGTCAGCCTGTACTCTGAGCCGAGACACTTCTGGCATGGGGTTGTACATTATGTACATTGTGTACATTGTGTTTATGACTACATGTGTAGCAGCACATCTGATAAGGCTCAGAACATCATGTCCCCCTCCTCTCAGTTCCATCGACCCCTCCGCTGCTGTTTCTACATATACTGCATCTCTCTCTCTCTCTCTCTCTCTCTCTCTCTCTCTCTCTCTCTCTCTCTCTCTCTCTCTCTCTCTCTCTCTCTCTCTCTCTCTCTCCTCTCCCTCTCTCTCTCTCTCTCTCTCTCTCTCTCTCTCTCTCTCTCTCTCTCTCTCTCTCTCTCTCTCTCTCTCTCTCTCTCTCTCTCTCTCTCTCTCTCTCTCCCTCTCTCCCTCTCATAACACACGGGACACATGTACATAGATGAGGGGTAGATGAAGGACATTTGCTTCCACTTGGACAGAGACATGGATTGCTTAGTGGATTTGGAGCTTTGTTTAGATCATCACAGCGTTCTCTGCATCTCAGTACAGAATAAGGCGTGCCTTCAAAACAATCAAATAATTCAAAGTATGTTTCTTTGTAGGGACATAGAGAGCATGTTAGTTTAACGTGCTGGCGTTGGGACACGACTCAGTGGGACAGTTTGTAGAGAAATGCAGCAACGATTTGGTGATAAATAACTACTGATAAATCTCGACCCCAAGATCTCCTGGGAGTTAACACAGAGTAATGAATACTGAATGGTAATATGTTAAAAGCTGGAACGTTGTCGTTTCCAGGCTAAGATGGAGGTCTGAGCTCATAGGAGCAAAGTGTTCATCTAGAGCACAGAGTCAGCCTGCACTCTGATCCTCAAGTCACTTCTGACTGGGTTCAAACAAGGGTTTTGTTCTTTACATTATGTGCAATATGTACATCGTGTTTACGACATATGTAGCAGCACACCTGATAAGGCGCAGAACATCATGCCTTCCTCTCAGTTCCATCAAACCCTCCGCGGCTGTTTCTACATACACTGCACAGTATATGTAGAAACACAGAGAGTGCAGAGAGAATTTCTGATTCTTAAAAATGCACAGGGAACATGTATCTAGATGATCTCTCTCTCTCTCTCTCTCTCTCTCTCTCTCTCTCTCTCTCTCTCTCTCTCTCTCTCTCTCTCTCTCTCTCTCTCTCTCTCTTCTCTCGTCTCTCTCTCTCTCTCTCTCTCTCTCTCTCTCTCTCTCTCTCTCTCTCTCTCTCTCTCTCTCACCCCTGCAGACGGTGAGGGCCTCAGAGGTGGAGCACTGCTCGATCAGCTGGTTGCAGCTCTCCACCAGCCCCTCCAGCTGGGCCTTATCACAGGCCACGCCCAGGAACCCAGCCAGCTGCTCCACCAGGGAGCCCGGGTCCTGGGGAGAGAGAGGGGGGGAGGGAGAGGATGAGAGACAGAGACATAGGAGGGGAGAGGAGAGGGAAGGAGAGGAGAGAGGGAGAGGACGAGAGAGGAGGTGATAGGAGGGGAGGGGAGGAGAGGAGATAGGAGGGGAGGGGAGGGGAGGAGAGAGGGGAGAGGGGAGAGAGGACGAGAGAGGAGGTGATAGGAGGGGAGGGGAGGAGAGGAGATAGGAGGGGAGGGGAGGGGAGGAGAGAGGACGAGAGAGGAGGTGATAGGAGGGGAGGGGAGGAGATAGGAGGACAGGGGAGAGGAGGAGAGAGGGGGAAGTGGAGAGGGGATGAAAGGAGGGGAGGGAGGAGAGAGGAGAGAGGAGAGAGGAGAGGAGGGACAAGAGTTAACGGGGAGAAAACTGCAGTGGAGGTGAGTGCTGTGTGTGTGTGCACATGTGGTGACTACCTTAGACCTTCACCATCGCAACTCAATTCATCCTGAAGATAAGCAGCGGCCCAGCTCATTCTGTTTCGACAAACGATTGAAAGTAATGGATTTCTCCTCATGAGCCCCGCCAAAGGTCAACACTGGCGTTAAACGCAGCACCGGGTCCAACACAGACATGCCCTTCCTCTGAAGACAGAACCCAGTGCGCCTGCAGGGATCAGGATGGTCTGTGTGCGACCGGCTGGATGCCCGGCTGATAACTCACTAACATTACAAACCTTCTGGTATAAAGCTAAGCAATGTATTGATCCATAACCCCCCTGACCCCCATCCCTGACCACCATCCCCACCCCCCAACAACACACACACACACACACCCTTATTTTGAAAGAGCTCCGGGAGAACAAGACTCTGATTCATCAGGACACGTTGCATGACATAAAAGGGGTGTGGCATGATATAAAGGGGTGTGGCAAGACATAAAGGGGTGTGGCAAGACATAAAGGGGTGTGGCAAGAAAGACATAAAGGGGTGTGGCATCAGGAGGTCAGTAAACTACAGGTCGGCATGTAATTACAGTTTATGACTGCATGATTGCGTCGGTTACTGAAACTCCACCTGGGCATCAGAAATACAGAAGGGCCGAAAAGGGTCTTCTATGTTGTTCGGGATTTCCTGATTGGCACCGTGAATTATGGGTCACGGTAGTTCCCTTCTCCCTTCCTGTGTCGTCGTCGTCGCGAGACAGGAGGTCAGCCTTACCTTGTACATGTCCTCGTACTTTAAAAACAGCACGTTGGAATCCATGCGATGCTCCCAGAACTCCTGTACGTGGTCGAACCAGGAGCCGTATCCCACTGTGAGGCAGGGAAACATGGGGGTTACTTGGCGTGTCTCTGTGGGTTGCTTTGTTCTTACTTCTTTGGGGTGTGACTGAACGCCAGGCCTTACGTCTCTCTGTGGAAGAGCGGGGGGGGGTGTGAGAGAGTGTGAGGCTTCTTTCTATGCGGTTGTTCTCTTATCGTCTATGCTAGATTCTGTCCAAAAAAATACAGAATCGGGTATCGGGTATCGGCGGTTACGCAAGTCTACGCGCCGATCCGATACTGATGCCAGCTTATTTACTACACAGGCAAAGAGCATCACAAACACGTTCAGTGTTATGCTTTGTTCGTTTACGGTTGGATGTGGAAAGAAAGAACCCTTCAATAATATCAAGTGCTATTAGTATTTACAATGCTCGATGCTGTATCGGTAAATACTCAGTATCGGCCGATACTCAAGATCAGGAATCGGTAAGGAAAAAATTGTATTGGAACATCTTTAGTCTTTGCCATTTCTTAAAGGATGGGGACCCAACATGGGAGATGACATACATCCATTGCATACATTCTACTCTACTCTCTTCCATTTCCCCCTATTTTATTCTACAGCTCGTGTTGTGCGTCTCTACTTAGACACACATTGCCACACCAAATTTCCGTTCTCCTAAAATGCTAACAATCATTAAACCAGCGACAAAAAAACACAGAACTTACGCTTGTCGTTCATGAATCGTCTGCAGAACTCCTGGAAGGTTCCGCGGTAGCTCATCGTGCGGAGGGAGCGGTGGAACTGGTAGTAGGACACGACCAGGTCCTTGGGGTTTCGGGCCATGTAGATGACCTGCACAGGAAACACACGCCCGTCAGCCGCAGGCTACTTCCTGTCTCCTGAAACGTCTTTCACATTAAGAGCACTTCGTTAAGGATGTTCTTTGTCAGAATGTCTCTGCTACCGTCTTTCACATTAAGAGCACTTCGTTAAGGATGTTCTTTGTCAGAATGTCTCTGCTACCGTCTTTCACATTAAGAGCTCTTCGTTAAGGATGTTCTTTGTCAGAATGTCTCTGCTACCGTCTTTCACATTAAGAGCTCTTCGTTAAGGATGTTCTTTGTCAGAATGTCTCTGCTACCGTCTTTCACATTAAGAGATCTTCATTAAGGATGTTGTTGGTCAGAATGTCTCTGCTCAGGATGGGAACACAGAATACAGCGTAGAAACATGAAAACACTATGATGACACTACGTATACAGGAAGCTTGTCCAGGACTTCCTGTTTTGGGGGGGTGGTACCTTGGCCTCCCCACTGTGCATGGCCGCCGGCAGGAAGCGATAAGGCAGGTGGCTCTTGATCAGACGAGGGGACGTCAGCTCCTGGACACACACACACACACACACACACACACACACACACACACACACACACACACACACACACACACACACACACACACACACACACACACACACACACACACACACACACACACGCATGAACACACACACAAACACACATGCATAAACACACACGCACACGCATAAACACACACACACAATCGATCAATCGAAAGTCCTGTGACTGTATATCACCATAACAAACATTGGTGTATGAATTCTTTCATACAGCTGGTGACGTCATAGCGGCTGAGTTATCTTGGTTACTGTGTGCCGCTTCATGTAAGCCAGTTCACAAGAGCTACAAGCTAGTTACGCTAGTTGCTTGCCAATTAGCAATAGTTAGGAGCCTGTTAGACTAATCAATTGCCAGTTAGGCAATAGTTACTAGCCTGTTAGACCAGTCAATAGCAAGTTAGGCTAGCTAGAGCTACCAGTCTGTTAGACTAGTTACTAGCCTGTTAGTTTAGAGGGACATACTCAGCTAGGCTAGTAGCTACATACTCAGCTAGGCTAGTAGTAACATACTCAGCTAGGCTAGTAGCTACATACTCAGCTAGGCTAGTAGTAACATACTCAGCTAGGCTAGTGGTAATATACTCAGCTAGGCTAGTGGTAACACACACAGCTAGGCTAGTAGCTACACACTCAGCTAGGCTAGTAGCTACACACTCAGCTAGGCTAGTAGTTACACACTCAGCTAGGCTAGTAGTAACACACTCAGCTAGGCTAGTAGTAACACACTCAGCTAGGCTAGTAGTAACACACTCAGCTAGGCTAGTAGTAACATACTCAGCCAGGCTAGTAGTTACATACTCAGCTAGGCTAGTAGTAACATACTCAGCTAGGCTAGTAGTAACATACTCATCCAGGCTAGTGGTTACATACTCAGCCAGGCTAGTGGTTACATGCTCAGCCAGGCTAGTACCGGTAGTAACATACTCAACTAGGTTAGTGGTTCCACTGTAAGCGAAGGTTCACCTGTGTAGGCCTTCTGCATGATGTCATCCCTAATCTCACTCCCAACTGGAGTAAGGGTGTAAGGTTCTTTGGTTCAAAGGTCACACACGTGTTGTGAATTTGAGTTTCAGTTTGTGTGGTGGCATATCAGCCACTGGTCTGTTTACAAGAGAGCAACCGAAGGCTGAGTCCAGGACCACGCCCCTAACCTAGGACCACGCCCCTAACCTGACTTACCGGAGCCGCCCTATTGGTCGGTGAGTCCAGGATCTCTGGGAACCATGACGACTCAATGGAAGCCATTCTAAATGCAACCTCGACAGGAAAAGGGATTGCATTGAGTTGTCACTGTTTCCAAAGATAATTCTACCTGCCCAACTAACCAATCTTGCCGCTGGCTAGCCTTTATCCAATACCCAGCCGGAGGGTTGCTGGTTGAATCCCTGGCACTTCTGTCAGTGGGAGAACGCTTCAGAGAAAGCATTCATATTGGATTGATTGCCGGTTTCAGTGGGAGGGAAGCGTGATATATATAACTGAATTACACAGCACAGGATTGGCTGACGTTATTAAAAGTCCCTTTGTCCTGTGAAAGCTAAACATAAATTTGCGCCGTCTCATAAAGTCTTCATAACAACAAGCTTTCAGCAGAAACCTTTCCGTGCCAAAGTTGAGCCACTGATGGGATAGGTTGCAGAGTACGATGGGAGATAAGGGAAAAGCAGCAGTTTCCTAAATACATCGCTATGAGGCAGAACTCTTATCTGTTCCAGCAGTGTGACGTTCCCCCTTCAAGCTGACCTTTAGGGGAATAATACCGCTTATGACACTTATAAACCAGCCCTGTCTCAGAATCCCTGCATGTCCCGCTCTCTACATTTTTCTTAGAGAGCAATCAGTTATTTAGTAGAGAGAACATTAACACATTAAACACTTACATCCAGTACACATCTCGGCTCTGCAGGCCACAAGCTACCTATAACAGTCGGTTTAATCGACCTAAAACAGTTTGTTTAATCTACCTAAAACAGTTTGTTTAATCGACCTAAAACAGTTTGTTTAATCTACCTAAAACAGTTTGTTTAATCGACCTAAAACAGTTTGTTTAAACTACCCTCACCCATACTGCTCCTGACGAGCTGGCTGTCGCCCTGCGTGGTTGACTCCATCATTAGGGTGTAAACGTGTGTGTGCACCATCACTTTGGATAAAAGTGTCTGCTAAGCGCCCTGAATGTAAATGTCAACCACTTAACGTTTCATAACGGGTAATAGTCCCAGGCTAAGCCCCCCCCCCCCCCCTGGCCCTGTGGGTACCTGTATGGTGTCCAACCCCCCCATAGGTACCTGTATGATGTCCAGCCCGGGCTGGGGGTACTCCAGAACAGGCAGCTGCTCGTCGATGTTCATGAGGCCGATCTCGTCCGGGTCCGCCCCCTGGCTCACCAGGTACACCACCTCCTGCAGCAGGCTGGTACCTGAGGGGGCAGACAGCCAATCAGAGGGCTCCCAGGGCATCCATCGACTCATCAGCCACACGTTGGGTCTGCAAGGCGGGTGCTCAGAGAGGGGCACGCTGCAGTCGCTGTGGGCCCTTTGAGACAGGGGGTTATTTAGCTTTGCCCCACCATGCCAATGTCCTCCCTGGTGATGCCTGGAATATAAGGCTCCCAGTATGAGAGGGAACTCCCGTCAAGTCACAGGGTACCCTTAGGTTGGTTATAACCTTTAAAGAAATGACTGTTACCATCAAGTCATTCAGCAGACCCGTTGGTGCAAGGTAATGACAAAAAAGAATACACTAAACATGTTGAGTGTATTATCATCAAGGAGCAGGTAGGGGATAGCTTTGTAATGCTAACACTGCAATCAAAACTTCCAGTGTGTGTGTGTGTGTGTGGGGGGGGGGGGGGGGGGGGGGGAGGTGTTGTGTGAGCACATTGACTTCTTTGTAGGTTTACAAAACAAACGTTCAGTATATAGAGCGAAGCAGTTCTTGGAAAAGGATTTCTTCAAAATAGGCCAGCCGTCAGAAGCCACGTTGTGTTTCTTCAGAGCAGTCGGTTTACAAATGGACGATGAATGTTCTTTCATGAGACCATAAGTGGATCTGAGCTATCATGCATTATGACGGCCTCAATGGCTGCTTGTGTTTGGGTTTGTGGTAGCGTTCTAATATGTACTTTATGTACTCTACATGCTCTAAAGATACTTCCAGCTGGGAGGGTTTGTAGTGAAAACTTTCTGATATAACTATGATACTTGCTGTGAAGGTTTGGGATCAAACTGTCATTTACATTTTTTAATGTAAATCGTTAGATCAATCGTTCAAAATTGGAGAAATAATTCTAACTTTGCTCATACACAAACTCTCACAATAAAGTTAGGTCACGTTTAAGGTCTGTGGTGACAGCGAGGGAATATCTCTTCTCAAAACGGGATTTATTCATTCTATATTTCTGAAGGAAAGAATCATCTGCATTTAGAATACTATATACTTTATAATTGGCCAAACAATGTAATTAATTATATTTGTGTGGGTCGGTGGGGTGTATCTCTTAGGTCAATAGTAGGTCACTACTTTGTTGGAAGCAGTAAAAGACTGTGCTCTCTGGCATTCACTGGTCGTTTTGCACACCTGCATGCAACTACTGCCCTGATTAGAAGGCCTTTGTCACTACCCCTGGTCAACACCAGATGGAGCCATTCCTTTAAATGAGTTAACCAAATAAAGTAAAATGGCTCCAACACTATCGATTATATACATATACACAGTATGTCTATCTGTTATTGAAATTACATAATTTGTCATATGAAATGAAAGCTGATCGAGAGATTAAATCGATGTCTATGCATGGTGAAATAAAGGGCGTATAGACGTTATTCTGAAACAATATGAGAACCGTGCCAGGGCTAAGATTAGCGGGTAATAGAGGGAGTGAGTGAGTTAGTCAGTTGGTTAGTTGGCTGGTTGGTTAGTTAGTTAGTTAGTCTCCATCATGTTGTTCAGTGTCCCCCTCGGACCAGGACCCAGGGGCCAGGAGACCAGGGGCCATGGTTCCCCTCAGACCAGGAGCCCCCCATAACACCTGGTTCATCTCTTCACTCCTCCGGGTGAGAAGATAAGGCAGGAGACACAGGGCTTCTCTCCCCCACCCCGTCACCCCACGTCACCGGTCACCCCCACCCACACGTGTGTGTGGGTGGGGGTGCTCTACGGTCTGTCTGGCTGGGCTAACGATGATCATAATAATCTTTGAATCTTCGTGTTGTACCAGGGCCGAGTGACGGTGGACACATGTCATATGCACTGTTGGATAACTGGAATGCTCCTATATGTTGTTGTTTGGAGGACTGTGGCTGGTGGACTTATATTATATTATATTAGATGCTTAGCATGTGACCGCTATTGATAGCATCTGATTGTAGCATATCAGCGTGCAGGCTGCGTATTTACCGGATTTGGGATAGGTGACGATCCATATGTCGCTACTTCTGAGCGAGAAGTTGGCGATGTCGTCCATCTTGCCCCTGCAGAAGGGTGGCAGCCGCACTCCATCAAACTCGAAGTATTTGCTTTCGAACTCGATCGGCGTGCTCGGCGTCTCCGCCTCGCTCTCGGCCATCATAGCCCCTCAGACCAAAACCAAAACAACGCAGGTTTGGGGGAAATCTAATCCGGGAAGTAAAAAAAAAAGAAAAGGCAGTATTAACGTGCATCCGCCTCTCGCCCAGGGATGTTTGGCACTGTGTGAACGCAGAGGGATCCTGCGAATGACTTGACCTTCAGCCAATCATGCGGGAGAGAAGTGATGTAATGGAGCTCCGCGCGCGCACACGCAGCATCAGCACCACTCTCTCCCTCACCGGAGCAGGATGTGTTCGCAGGTTTCCACACGGTGAATGGGATGTGCAATGGTGTCACACAAAGGGAATAGCATCGCGGGTAGTTTTAAATTTACATGGACATTATAATTCGTCAGAATTGTGAAATATAATTTCGACAAACAGGCTGCTCAGGTGGGCGTGTATGTTGTGATATGACACTCACGTGTCCGCGTATTATTGAGGCTCAAGGAAACCTTCAGTGGGCGTGTTCTTGGTTGTGTGGGCGTGGTACCGCCGTGTAACCCAGCCCCCGTGTGCTGATTGGCTGTCTTCTGAAAATGGGCGCGGCCTTTCTGCATGTGTTTCAGTATTTCTCAGTCGGGAACGTCCTGTTCTCTACATTTTATGGAAGTAACAGAGTGCTGGTCTGTACTAGATTCCGCAGGCTGACTTTAAGTTCGCTTTTCTAGTGAAACGAACAAAAAAAGCTCAAGGAAACCCTCGGAACCTTCCACTAACACCGCGAGAGTTGAGCCCGGTACCGGGACGTCCCCACAGCGCCGCCGGCCGGGTCATGCCTCGCAGCCTGATGTTCGACCTGTCCGAGGGATGGAATCTGTCCTTCGCCGGCTGCGGCTTTCTGGGGATCTACCACATCGGCGTGGCCAGCTGTCTGCTGGAGAAGGCCCCTCACCTGGTCCAGGGAGCCTCCAACATCTACGGGGCCTCGGCGGGGGCTCTGACCGCCGCGGTGCTCGCCAGCCAGGCGTCCCTCAGTAAGACCCGCGTCTTGTGTTTCCTCACACTGCCGAGCCGGCTGTTGGGAGTGCAATAGATCGCTCTTGTCTTCCGTCAGTTCCGTGTGCATGTCTTATAAATTAGCGTGTCGTTGTGCATTTGGAATTGTGTTCATATCCAAATTATAAATCGCGGATATCAAATGTTCCATCGCATGTCAGCTTTATTTAGATTGGAAACAATCACGAGTTACTGGAATGAAGTTGGGTCAACTTTACTATGCGATACAGCTGTCGCTCAGCCCCACTTGTTACTAGTGCCGAGGAGAGATCTTTCACTTTCTGCTTCTGCTGTGTAGTATCGATCTATGGTCCGCCCGATACCGGGTGACGGCTGACCGGTCGGGTGATCCCCAGCAGAGAGGCCGACTTATAGACTGCCTCTCTGCGGAGGATCGGACGATCAGAATAAATCGATATAGTGATGAAGTCGCTCAGGGTTTATCTGTGAGGAGCGTGTAGTTCTTAAAGTTGACATTGTCAAAGCACCTGAAAAATTAGGCCAAGATAAGAAAATGAATTGGGTCAAAATATAAAAAGTTTAATATTGAATACCAAATATATGATAAGTCTAATATGGAATGCTCAGAGTGTGTAAGAAGTCCAGTATAAATATCTCCTTGAAACAGATAAAGTAAAGATAGACACATTCACTCACTCACCCTGACTCTGTCTCTTCGTCTGTGTGTCTCTTTCTAGCTATCTATTTGTTTATTGCTTCACACTTAGCTTCATCCAACAGTCACATAATCAAATACAATCCTGTCAGTTACTTTAATCATTCTATTGAGAAGCATCATTTTGGATATAAGTATTAAAGTCCATCGCTCATAACACAGATAACAGAAAACCCTACTAGAAACGTAACGCAAAAAACAACAACGAAATAAGCAGATATAAAAAAAAGACTGTAAATGGACTGCATTTATGCCGCACTATTCTAACCAGCGGCCACTCAAAGTGCTGTACAATACTGCCTCACATTCACCCATTCATGCACACATTCACACACCGACGGCAGTGTCAGCCACGCAAGGCGACACCCAGCTCGTCGGAGCAGTTAGCGTGAGGTGCCTTGCTCAGGGACACCTCAACAACCCCGGGGATCGAACAGACCCTCCGGTTACCAACGTGCTCTACCTCCTGAGCAAAATGCCAGATACCGCCCCTAAAGTAGATACTTTATTCAACCCCCTTGGGGAAATTCAGGTCTCCAGTATAGCGCACGAAGTCAACAGACAACAATACCTTAACTTGGGCCTATATGTTCATGTAAACAGACTAGTATTTCTTAGTTTTTACCTTGACAAGGGCGGAATGTAAATAAGGAATACCAGTCTGTTTACATGAACATAAATTAATATATCAAGTTAGACTAAATGAACCATTTCAAGTTAGACAATTGACAAACGACAATTGTATCGGGAGGTCAAATGACCAAAGCACTGTCTATAACCCTGTCGTTCGCCACCACTTCCCTTCCTGTAGTCAAGTGCTGTGAGGACGTGATCAGCGTGGCCAAGGAGGCCCGCAAGAGGAACCTGGGCCCCCTGCACCCTTCCTTCAACCTGGTGAAGGTGCTGAAGGCGGGCCTCGAGCGGGACCTCCCGGCTGACGCCCACCTGCGGGTGGCGGGCCGTCTCAGCGTCTCCCTGACCCGCGTGGCCGACGGCGAGAACGTCCTGGTGTCAGACTTCAACTCCAAGGAGGAGCTTATCCAGGTGAGGTAAACCTGGGAGGCTGTTAGCCTCCCCCTAGAGGCCTCCCCCCTAGAGGCTAACAGCGGGTACTGCAGGCATGGGGGACCTCTGATTGGCTGTACCGCCCCCTAGTGTCCTCCCTTAGTGAACCGAATTAGATAAGATTGCCGTAGTTTACTATGTATCAATCTGTTCTATTTTGTATAACTATTTAATAATAGTGAAAAGATACTGTATACTTCAAACATGGAGGGGTAGGCAAGTGTGTGTGTGTTTGTGTCAGAGGACGTGTGTCTTTGATTGTGTTCTCTGTTTATGTCTATACGTGAAAATGACTGACAGGGCGAGATGGTTGTCTTTGTGTCTGTATGTTTGTCTGCCTGTCCTCCCTGTCTGCCTGTCTTTCTGTGTGTCTGTCTGCCTGTCCTGTCTGACTCTCTGTCAGTCTGTATGTCTCTGTCTGTCTGTCTCTCTGTCTGTGTGTGTCTTCTTGTCTCACAACGGTTCCTCTGTTCCTTGCAGGCATTGGTGTGCAGCTGTTTCATCCCCATCTACTGTGGCCTCATCCCCCCCTTCTTCAGAGGAGTGGTATGTCCCTCTTTCTCTCATCTCATCCCCCCTTCTTCAGAGGAGTGGTATGTCCCTCTTTCTCTTATCTCATCCCCCCTTCTTCAGAGGAGTGGTATGTCCCTCTTTCTCTTATCTCATCCCCCCCTTCTTCAGAGGAGTGGTATGTTCCTCTTTCTCTTATCTCATCCCCCCCTTCTTCAGAGGAGTGGTATGTTCCTCTTTCTCTTATCTCATCCCCCCTTCTTCAGAGAAGTGGTATGTCCCTCTTTCTCTTATCTCATCCCCCCTTCTTCAGAGGAGTGGTATGTTCCTCTTTCTCTTATCTCATCCCCCCTTCTTCAGAGAAGTGGTATGTTCCTCTTTCTCTTATCTCATCCCCCCTTCTTCAGAGAAGTGGTATGTTCCTCTTTCTCTTATCTCATCCCCCCCTTCTTCAGAGGAGTGGTATGTTCCTCTTTCTCTTATCTCATCCCCCCCTTCTTCAGAGGAGTGGTATGTTCCTCTTTCTCTTATCTCATCCCCCCCCCCTTCTTCAGAGGAGTGGTGTGTCCCGCTCTGCTAGTCAGGGCGTGGTCACTGGAGATGTGATTGTAAAGAGCCTTACTGTTCTGAGGTCTGTTGTGTTCTCAAAGTGCCGGGCTAAACAGGCCCGCCCTAGCAGGTGAACGCGCCTTCCCTTCAGTGTTTATCCTGCGCTATCGGCTGCTCCTGGACTTTGGCGCCGATCGGGGCGGAGACAGCGAGTGCTAATGAGACTAATTACTCTGCTGCTGCTGCTGCTGCTGTGTGTGTGTGTGTGTGTGTGTGTGTGTGGTGTGTGTGTGTGTGTGTGTGTGTGTGTGTGTGTGTGTGTGTGTGTGTGTGTACGTGTGTGTGTACACCAGACTCTGTCTCTGTGTGTGCCCGGCCCTTCCACTAGCCGGTATTAAACCTAATCCCGGATTTCCTGTGTCGGATGGTCGGATTAATAAATTCCCGACTCATCTGTAAACATCTATCCAGACCACCGGAGAGAACCCACTGCACGAGAGGGGGAGGGGGGGGGGGGGGAGGCGGAGCTAGAAGAGACCTAGGCAGAGGGGCGGAGCTAGAAGAGACCTAGGCAGAGGGGCGGAGCTAGAAGAGAACCCAAACAAAGGGGCGGAGCTTAATGAGACGTCTGAAGGGACCCAATCAGAGGGGTCCACCTCCCTGGTGGAGCCCAGAAGAGCGGGTGTTTACACCGTCACTCCGGGTGTAGGATCTTGTGTGTACTCCATCACTCCTTGCGGAGCTCAGTGGGTTACTCCGTCTCGATGGTCGTAGCGGCAGATGGAGGTTCCAGCGTGACACTCACACAGACAGAGGTTGTCTGTGTGTGAAACAGGATGCTGCACACGCTGTCTCTCCCGGCGTCCTGGGAACTGGATACGGAATGTAGGCCAGCTCGTCCTCTCTGACGTCAGACTGCTCGTCAGAGGTTTGGTTTCCCCAGCGGACAGAACGTGTCCCTGAGTTAATAATCTGTTTGTTTCAATGCTGCGTAAACAAGCGTTCTGGCGGTTCATCGTTGTAATCCCTTTATCTTGCTAGCTATAGCTATCTTTTGCATTTGTCATAGATGTGACGATGGATGGATGGATGGATGGATTGTGTGTCTGTCTGTCTGTCTGTCTGTCTGTCTGTCTGTCTGTCTGTCTGTCTGTCTGTCTGTCTGTCTGTCTGTCTGTCTGTCTGTCTGTCTGTCTGTCTGTGTGTGTGTGTGTGTGTGTGTGTACGTACAGACATAGGTACGTACACACACATGTGTGCTTTGTATCGTCAGCAAAGAACTCGCTTAACTTATTTTAGAATAAATCTTGCCCACCTTTTTGTTTGTATCTCCTAACTCCCTCCCTCCCTCTCCTCCCTCCTCCCTCCCTCTCTTCCTCCCTCCCTCCCCCAGCGCTACGTGGACGGGGGCATCAGCGACAACCTGCCCCAGTCGGAGCTGAAGAACACCATCAGCATCTCCCCGTTCTCCGGCGAGAGCGACATCTGCCCGCGGGACAAGTCCAGCAGCTTCCACGAGCTGCGCTTCACCAACACCAGTATCCAGATGAACCTGGGCAACGCCTACCGGCTCAGCCGAGCCCTCTTCCCGCCCGAACCCAAGGTAGGCCCGCCCCGCTGCCTAAGCCACGCCCTCTCCCCCCTCCCCAAATACAAAGTAGTCCCGCCCACCTGCTTAAGTCATGCCCCCGAACCCAAGGTAGGCCCGTCCCCCTGCCTTAGTCATGTCCTCTTTCCCCGCCGAGGGGGGGTGGGGTGGGGGGGAAGGAGGGGGGCGGTCAGACCACAACTACCCCCCCCCCCCCCCCCCCGTAGTTTTGGTCTGACCGCCCTGAGTCTTTGAGATGGATATTGATACCCTCATCACTGGTCTGTTTCAAGTGGGTCATGCCTCGAGTTGTTTTCTAGTTACGTCACGCGGTTCCGGTTGTCCCATCACTTGAGAGCAGGACTCGGGGGGCCAACGTACCGTCAGTGTGATGGAGGCCCCGCAGGCTCCGTCACAGGCACGGCCCCCAAAGGGATTAGCATGCGGACATCAGAGGACACAGGGCCCTTGTTGGAACTCCGCTTCCTTCATCATAGCACTGCGAGATGGTTACAGTATGTGATCACATCCCTGCTTCTAGATACGTGTTATATGATCAGATCGCCGTGGTTCTAGATGGACAACGTGTTATAGGATCAGATCCCCGTGGTTCTAGATGGAGAACGTGTTATAGGATCAGATCCCCGTGGTTCTAGATGGAGAACGTGTTATAGGATCAGATCCCCGGTTCTAGATGTAGAACGTGTTAATGGATCAGATCCCCGGTTCTAGATGTAGAACGTGTTATAGGATCAGATCCCCGGTTCTAGATGTAGAACGTGTTATGTGATCAGATCCCCGGTCCTATATGTAGAACGTGTAATGTGATCAGATACCCGGTTCTAGATGTAGAACGTGTTATGTGATCAGATCCCCGGTTCTAGATGTAGAACGTGTTATGTGATCAGATCCCCGGTTCTAGATGTAGAACGTGTTATGTGATCAGATCCCCGGTTCTAGATGTACAACGTGTTCTAGGATCAGATCCCTGTGGTTCTAGATGCAGAACATGTTCTGTGATCAGATCCCTGGTTCTAGATGGAGAACGTATTATAGGATCAGATGATCCCTGTGGTTCTAGATGTAGAACGTGTTATAGGATCAGATCCCTGTGGTTCTAGATGCAGAACATGATGCTATATGTTCAGATCTGTAGGGTGACTTTGACCTTGCATGAAGCTATTATTTGGAGCAGGCTACCTTGTGACATGTGACAGATAGAGGCAAATGGAAATTATGCAAACCAGGGCTCCACTCCATAACAAAACACCACTAGAGAAACACACAACTCCACACTACAACATACACAACAAAGAACAACACACACCTCCCCATTACAACATACACGTAAACCTATGCCTCTACACTACAACATACACAACACAATAAAAACACATGCCTCTACAACACAATGTACACAACACACACACACAACACAAGCCTCCACACTACAACATACACAACATACACACCACACACGCCCCCACACTACAAAATACACCGTAAACACATTACATCATAATCACTCTAAGCTAATCCTGTGTACAAAACAATTGCAAACACTCATAAATTCTTGCAATTCAGAGAATACATTGTTTGTGTCTTTGTGTGTGTGTGTGTGTGTGTGTGTGTATGTGTGTTGACCTATGACCGCTTTAATAGATAATTCCGGCCAATGGGAAGGCTGTTTAGAAGAAGCACCACTCGTTGGACACAAGGTTCCTCCTGAACGGGAAAAAGTGATGTTGATTAGGAGGAACAATAACGGAGAGGAAACGTTACTCAGAGATCACATCTCTTTAAACATCTCTTTTAAAGTGTTGCGTGACTTTTGATATGACCAGGACATATTTTATTCCTCTCATAGTCGGTCAACATGTCATGATATAATGATAGTTTAATTTTTTAAAACCTTTTTAATGAAAGACCCTGTGGACTGGGACATCAAATCATACAATTGAGTTTCTTTACTTTACAAATACTCAATGGTCTTATAGTAATAGTAATATTTTGAATATTAGCCATGCCACTCTGTATATCTGTTTTATTGTCTGACATTTACGCAGTCTCTGTTACTGTCTGTATCTGTCTGTTCTTTCTGTCCTTGTTTCTTTATCCGTTTGTCTGTCTGTATTTATCTGTCTGTCTGTCTGTCTGTCTGTCTTTGTGTCTGCTTTGGTTGAACAGGTCTTGGCTGAGATGTGTCAGAGTGGGTACCAAGACGCCCTGCGTTTCCTAGAGAACCACAGTGAGCATCACACCATCACCACAACACCATCAGATCAACCACACTATCACTCATCTATTCATAAACACACACGTACACAGCTCAATGCTGCGTGCCGCTTTCACCAACCAACCAACCAACCAACCGTAACAATTTGGCTGTTATTTAAAAACAACTTTACTTCAGTGCAGTAATGGAACCTTGAACTTGGATTTCCACATCCGTATACAACCACCACAAGAATCAATGACATTTCAATCTCATGGGACAGTCAACCCAGGAGTTGTGTTGTTTGTGAGCGACTCACAGCCAATGATTCACCATGACGGTCTCTCCTCTTCACTCATGTGGCGGCCCAGGTCGCAGGGTCCGTTGACGCGTTTGTATTTTAGTGACTCATTAAAAATAATACACACAGTCGCTTTCGCACGCACGCACGTACGCACACGTACACACACACACACACACACACACACACACACACACACACACACACACACACACACACACACACACACACACACACACACACACACACACACACACACACACACTCACACTCCTCCACATTACAGGTTCAATTCTTCCCTTATGATAACTAAAAGGAATACGAAAAAAAAACAAAAAAACATTGTCGTTTCCCCGCACAGACCTGCTCACTGTGGAGCAGCCGAGCGCAGGCCCCGCCCTCTCCGAGGCCACGCCCCCCTGCTGCTGTGACAACACTGAGACCAGGAGTGAGTGGGTGCTGCGCAGGCTCCGCCTCCTTCAGAAGCAGCACTGGTGGTTGGACAAAAAGATGATCCTGCCCACGCCAATCAAGAAAGGTACGGATGTGGGAGGACCTAGAATATAAACGCTTTTATTGTGTTTCATAAACCAAGTTTCAGAATGCGACTGTGTGAATGGATCAAGGGGCTTTGGATGTTGACGTCTTTTGCTGTAGCTCCAATTTTTAGATTTGTAAAGAGAGCGAGAGAGAGCAGAAGAGGAACACGATGGCCTTTCTAACAGATATCAGCTCAAATATCAAACCAAATATCTATCTTACCTACAGCACCTTTTTATAATGCACTCAACTAACTTCACTCTGCTTTAAATATGAAGGCACGAAGGACGCATGGCAGCCTATGATGTCACGTGTAGGGTTGCCGGTGTAAACTTAGAAACTAGGTCAACCGCCATCTTCTCCGTCAACTCTCCTCTCACACTCGGTGACAGCGTCTGGCAGCGCGCCAATTCTCGGTGACGGCGTCTTATAACGTTCTATATGTAATAGTTTAATATAATTTTATCTATAATATCACGGCCAAAAGCTCTGTGCGCCTCCGGATGGCCGTAGCGCGAGGAGCTCTCGTAGGGATTGGGCTTTGCAGGGTTTGTTTACCGGCGTTGCTATGGTTACCGGTCTTGCAAGGAAGCCAATTCTCTTCCGCACAGAGCAGAACTGTGACCTATTCTACACATTTAAATTTTCTTAATTGTAATTATATTATACATTTTTACTGAATTTTTTTATTACTGAAAAAACAAACAAAAAAAAACCACGGTGTTGCCGATGTGCAACACCGGGTAATCGGTGTTGGCCTCAACACCGGTAACACCGGTAATACCGTATACCGCGGCAACCCTAGTCACGAGTCAAAAGGTCATAATATGATGCAGGTTTGGTTTGGTTTTGAGCAGGCTGGAATACGATCTTTCCTCAAGACCCCCATGGCTTAAGTCTAGTAGTGATAACCCACTACATTTGTTTCTGTGTTCTGTGAGCCTCCAGTCCAGTCCAGTATTACAACCTGCCCCGCTCCGTGTGTTTCAGTGTTCTGTGAGGCCTGCCAGTCCAGTCCAGTATTACAACCCGCTCCGCTCCGTGTGTTTCAGTGTTCTGTGAGGCCTGCCAGTCCAGTCCAGTATTACAACCCGCTCCGCTCCGTGTGTTTCAGTGTTCTGTGAGACCTGCCAGTCCAGTCCAGTATTACAACCTGCTCCGCTCCGTGTGTTTCAGTGTTCTGTGAGGCCTGCCAGTCCAGTCCAGTATTACAACCCGCTCCGCTCCGTGTGTTTCAGTGTTCTGTGAGGCCTGCCAGTCCAACCCAGGGATCTACGCCCAGGTGTCAGAGATGCTCCCGGTCCGCGTGGCGTCCTTTATGCTTCTTCCCTACACACTCCCGGTTCACTCTGCCCTGTCTGTCGCCCAGCGGTGAGTCCCTTTACACGCCTCAGCAGGATGTACCCCCGATGCATTGCATTGAACTACAGGGCTTGTACATAACAATAGCAGCAGTGAAAATCAACTAACAAATAACTAACATCCCAATGCTCCATTGCTCCCAAAGCAGCAGCGATCATTGTGATGTCGTGAGGTAATAATCCTGTTTGCAGATCATCTCTGAGTGTTATCTGTATCAGATCGATCAAATCCATGTTACTGTGAACAGGACAGAACTGGTAACTTAACCATGTTACTGTGAACAGGACAGAACTAGTAACTTAACCATGTTACTGTGAACAGGACAGAACTAGTAACTTAACCATGTTACTGTGAACAGGACAGAACTGGTAACTTAACCATGTTAATGTGAACAGAACTAGTAACTTAACCATGTTACTGTGAACAGGACAGAACTAGAAAACGTGCTCAAGTTCAGAGGCTAATGAGTTTCTAAGACTCAAAATCTGTAAGGGTACGGGGGAAACGCTGAGCTGGCATGCCGGACGCCTGGTGTGTGTGTGCGTGTCTGTTTGTGTCTGTGCGTCTGTGTGTTTATGTTTGGTTGGGTGTATCTGTGTGTGTGGTTGTGGTTGTGGATGTGTGTGTGCGTGTATTTGTGCGTGCTTGCTTGCCTGTGTCTTATCTGTGTTTGCGTGTGTGCGTGAAACAATTACAATGACGTCACTATAGTACAGAAGGGAATCTAACGTGAACTCTGGCGTTCAAACATGTCAACAAACCCTGCGACCTCGTCGGTAACGCGGGTCAGTATCAGAGGCCGAGTCGTGGTGAATCATTTGCGCCGCGTCGCTCACAAACACTAAGACCCCTGGGTTGAAATGTGACAGGCTTGTGGGTCTGGTTGTGAGTGTGGATCCTCGAGGGTTGACCCTTGACCTCTCCTCGCCGCGCAGGTTCGTGGAATGGATCCCTGAGGTTCCCACAGACATGCGCTGGCTCTACGGCGTGGCAGGAGACGTTTACCGCCAGGCCTGGAAAGGGATGCCCGCCACCTCCATGAGGTACACGCTCACGCATGCACGCGCACACAAAGGCATATATACACACACGCACGCACACACACATACGCACACAAAGGCATATATACACGCACGCACACACACACACACCCACACACCACACACCACACACCACACACACACACACACACACACACACACACATCCCTTCATGCGCATCGGTGATCGGTTCTACGCTGACACCTGAAGAGTAACGGAGCGTGTGATTGGTCCCCCCACAGCGCGCCCACTCTGAGGCAGTGTCAGCCCGACGATATGCCCCCCCCTCTGGACGCCGGGGCCCCGCCCCCCGCCCTCTCCGCCCAGGACCTCCACAATACCTACTGGGACACCCATAACCTCGGCGACCCCCTGCCCGGCCCCACCAGCCCCGACTTCGCCCTCGAAACTGCCCCCACCCCCCAGGAGGTCTGCTTCTTCCTCGGCTCCCAGGAGGAGGTCCCACAGGTTGACCCTTGACCCTTTGGGGGGCCCCCCCTTGTTTGAGCCCCATGTTTCTACGCCCCGTTGACGGGACACTGGTTCGATAGGAATGTTAATGACATGAATCCGTCTCCCCCGAGCACCCCGAACGCGGCTCTGAACTGCGCGGCGGTTTGAGGACTCACCCCTGCCGTGTCCCCCCCCCCCCACCTCTCTGTCGTGTCCCCCCCCCCCACCTCCTGTCGTGTCCCCCCCACTACCTCCCGCCGTGCCCCCCCCCTCCTGTCGTGTTCCCCCCCCCCCCTCCTGTCTCCCATCACTGCCGCTACGTGTTGCTGCCATGTTTTTAGCGCCACCTGCAGGGGGGCTGAGAGGCAGCACTTGTGGTGTGTGTGTGTGTGTGTGTGTGTGTGTGTGTGTGTGTGTGTGTGTGTGTGTGTGTGTGTGTGTGTGTGTGTGTGTGTGTGTGTGTGTGTGTGTGTGTGTGTGTGTGTGTGTGTGTGTGTGTGTGTGTGTGGTGTGATGCAACGACATGCGCGAGCCCCTCCCCAGACCAGCGACGGCCCCACAGAGACCCCCGTCCTCTCGCTAGACCGGCCCTCCCCACAGAACTCCTCACCATAGGGGTGGCCGTCTCCTTTGCCAAAGTGCAATTATTATAATTGTTGTTTTTTGAGATTGAATCCTTTTTATTGTACAGTGAGTACGACAGGAAGGTATGGGAGAGAGAGGGGAGGACATGAAGTAAAGGACCACGGGCAGGAATGGAACCCGGGTCGCTAGGATCAGGACTGGGTCTTAATGGTACGTGCTCTACCCGGTGAACCAGCAACCCCCTGCCCTGAAAGCGTAATTATTAAAGTGCAATAAAGTGCTCCGACGCACGCGTATGAGGCGGAGTTGAACTCTGACCCCGAGCGTGCGTCCCTTCCGAGTTCTCTCTACTGAATCCCGTTTTTGTGACGTCTCTCCCGAGTGCCTTAATCTGCCTCCCCCCTCGGCGTGAGCCACTTTAATGGTGTTTGTTTGAGATGTCGTGTTGTTGTTTTTTTTTTTTACGAACGCAGTCCAACGCTGTCTAAATAAATAATAATAATGACACTTGAACTTGAAGCTGGGGATGGCGTGTCAATGGCAGCCGTCCCTATAGCGAAGGTGTGTTGCATCACACGGTTGTCGTGTTGTCGTGGGTGTTGCGTGACGTGAGTGCGTGGAGGTTTTACATCACTATCTTACGGTTTTGTTGAACATAGTCTGGGTTCATTCTGTTTACCAAACAAATACTGAGCTAAACCCTTCAAAAACCATGTGTCCTGTGTCTTCTGTGATGTGATGTAATGCTCTGTGATATTGTGACAGGATGTACAGCTGTTGTAGTTATTATAGTTCCATAAACTTAACATCCAGCAGAGAAAGGTACTGGGGTTTAAAGAAAGCAACAGCGTTATCTTGCCTCCACAATATCAGTGTGGAAGTAGTAGCAGGGTCTGAAGGACCACAATCCGAGGGAAACCCGTGTGTCACTCATCACACCTCCTGACACCTAATTAGCCGATTCTAAGTGGACTTCTGACGGCTAGCGTGGCGGCCTTTATGTCTGAAAGTGTTTAGCCACAACATTGTGAGCCAACATACAAACATACATGAATAGAAGGGCCTGGTAGCCTACAAAGATTCCATACTTTGTCACTTATTTTGGGATTTGTCCCAGTAAGTATTCCTGATAACAGTTGCTTTCTGCCTTTTGTTGAATAAGAGACGACGATGACAGTTGTCCGTTCAATCACACGTTTATTTTACACTCGGGAGATAATGCATGGACACACAATGCACGCATGCAGTGACAGCAGTTAGTGGCCGCTGCACACGCTCAATACATGGTTAACAGTCAGTCACAAATGTAAATCAACCAATATAGCCATACACGTATTAACTGTGAAATAAACATACGCTACACATTAATAAAAGATTAGAAGTATGCATTTTCTACATCAATGTAGTAGGGACACAAACATTCATTTGTATAGCACTTAATCAGAGGTACAGCCTCAAAGGGTTTAACAGGCCACCTATATTTGTATTTATATAATTTATTTATGATATAATATACGACATTTAACGGAGGCTTGCTTAAGATACCCGTAGCGTGGTGTTTACAGAAACAGGACGATTGTGGCGCATGCGCCGTCCCGAAACAGCGCACACCACAGCCAACCAATAGATGTCGCTCTCTGCTCACCACAGCCAACCACTAGGTGTCACTTTCTCCCTACCACAGCCAACCACTAGGTGTCACTTTCTCCCTACCACAGCCAACCACTAGGTGTCACTCTTTGCTAACTTAACTTGCTGACAACAATAATGCAAGAACCACCAAACAGGCTTGCAAGGGGAATTATCCATTCCAACTCCCTTACACATACAACTGAAACTCGGATTGTCTGTAGGAACATGACCATGTCGCAGGTTCAGGCAGGCGAGTTAAGAAGCTGGTGAAGGCCTCCGGGGGCGGGACCTACCTGCCCCCGCCAGCCCCACCCCCCTGCCCGCAGAGCACCTGTTTGAACTTGGCACAGTAGAACATGGGCCCGATGAAGACGCCGATGTACGGAAAGCAGAAGATTGCCTCCAGCACGTTGCACCAGACCAGGTCTACCATGCCGTACCCCAGCAAGGGTACCAGGAAGAAGACGGGCAGGTAGGCGAAGACGGCCGGCACGATGACCAGCAGGACGTTCTTCAGGGCCCGCCTCTTCTGCGGAAGGGCGCTGGAGTGAGCGGGGCCCTGTTGCCCCAGCGACCGGGCCAGACCCACCAGGCAGTACAGCATGACCATGAAGAGGACGCAGACGAGCACGGACACGGGCAAGGCAATGTTTTTTAACCTCTTAATGACTGTGGAAACCACGAGTGGAAGGAAGTGAGAACAACGACAAAAAAATCTTCCCAAATGTCACATTTAGCTAAAGCTTCAACAAACTGCATGTCCAAATATGGGCGTGGCCAAATATAGGCGTGACCACCAGGGCCGTTTCTTGCTATATGCGGAGTGTGCTGCTGCATAGGCCCCCCCAAAGACACGAGGGCCAAGCAATTTTTCTCATTAATGCATTTATGAACGCATGGAAGATGTAAAAATGCAAAAGAGGACATAATTGACGTTTCACTCGATGTCGGATCCCACCGCGTCACGTGTGTGTGAACCGTAAACATCCTCACCTGTCATCATGACGAAGATGAGCGTGACGGTCCAGACGACAGCTGAGATGGCGATCTTGAACCCCCACTTGCGGGCCCTCAGGTAGAACAGGGGCCGGGCCACTGCCGCGTAGCGCTCCAAGCACATGATGGCCAGCAGCATGGGGCAGCCCGTCATCACCAAGATGTACGCCCCTTCCTCGACCAGGGAAGGGAGATCATCTACGGAGCGTCAAGGTGGAGGTTTAGCCCAGTAACTTAGGGCTGAATGGCCTGCATTCATACAGCGCATTTTCATTCATCCATGCATGAACGCACTGACGAACTTCAGTAACTCCCGAGAAACCTCGGGATGAGGTTTCTCGCTCAGGGACAGCTTGACACTCTGCAAGGAGGAGCTGGGGATCGAACTTGCAACCGGTCTTGTCGGTTACAAGACAACTGCTCTGCCTCCTGAGCTAAGCCGACCCCCTACTACTAGTACTTTATTCATCCCCTTTGGGGAAATTCAGTTGGCATATGCGCACTGACCAACTTCAGTAACTTGTGCGACAGGCCCTGCTATTATATAGTAATAAGATAAGATTAGCAACTGCAGTGTGTCCAGTGTGGGGATGGTTTGGGGGGGGGGAGAGAGAGAGAGAGAGAGAGAGAGAGAGAGAGAGAGAGAGAGAGAGAGAGAGGAGAGAGAGAGAGAGAGAGAGAGAGAGAGAGAGAGAGAGAGAGAGAGAGAGAGAGAGAGAGAGAGAGAGAGAGAGAGAGAGAGAGAGAGAGAGAGAGAGAGAGAGAGAGAGAGAGAGTCACGATAGGCGTTTTGTGTTTGTGTGTGCGTGTACGTATGTGTGCATACCGTTTAACAACGTGTCGTTATTCTGCGGCTGGTTAAAAACGCGAATGGCGATGCCCACGGGCGCCACACCGATGTGGAGGAGTTGCATCACCAGCAGGTTCACACCTACAACCTGTAGCACCATGCAAACGCACACACACACACACACACACACACACACACACACACACACACACACACACACACACACACACACACACACACACACACACACACACACACACACGTGCGCAGGCACACACAGACACACACACGCACACAGACACACACGATACACACACACACAAACACACCCACCCCTTTACTGGACTCACAACCGAGACGTTTGTACCGAGCACAGCTTGAGTCACACCCACACTGAATTCGTTAACACTTAACAATATGGGTACATTAATTAACATGAGTTCAGGCAGTGATAAGCATTAAATAGGATTACTGTAGGTGTACGTGTTATACACTAATGATTTACATCAACACCATGACCTTAGTACCCTTCAAAATTTAAAACAAATTTATTAATTCCATTTATTGAAATGAAAGTCTCCCAATTTGACTCTCCACTGACATACACCATCAACCAACATGAGCACCATTAGTAAATGATGACTAGACCATCGGTTAACTGTTATTTGAAGTGCCATTCTGGATCAGGCAAGGCTGCGGAAGTCAGGGATCATGAACGCACTTATTGTATGTCGTACGTCCTTGCACTTAAAAATAGCACGAAGCATTGTGTAGCATCTTATCCTAGTTATCTTTGTTGGGTACAGGGAATGGGTTAACCTAGTGATTGTTAGTGCTTGGCATTTTTTTCCTATGAACATCCTTTCCATACCCACTTTGTTTCTCTTTCTTCTGACAAATGTACTTATTGTAAGTCATTTTGGATAAAAAGCGTCTGCTAAATGCCCTAAATGTAAATGTAAATGAGTCAAACCCAGAGCCTTTGTGCTGGAGAGTCCTGCAGCATGGCCCCTAGAGTGTACCACGGTGCACCCTACTCCAAAAACAAAACGGCTAAACACAGTAAGGACCTGTGATGAATCAGTGATGGAGTGAACACTCGCTACTCTTAGAAATGTTCGGCTAACAATTGTCCTTCCCGAAACCAATTCCGATTCCTGAACTTGAGTGTGGGGTGATACAGAGTTTATATCGTGCAGCATCTAGCATTGTAACTACTTATAGCACGTCTTCTTATTGACGGGTTCTCCCACGATGACAGCAATGTATAGTGGGTTCACAAACTGTCAAATGCTGCTATTCATGTTCTTTGCCTGCGTAGTAAATAAGCTAGTCATGGGATGGTATCAGATCGACGCATAGACTAGCGTCCCCAATACCCTATTTTAGGCAGTATCGGAGATATTTCCGATACTGGTATCGGTATCGGAACAACTGTCGCTGCGTGGGACCCACCTTAGCGGGAGACAGATTTTTGTGCTCTTTAATGAAGAGCCAAGCTAACAGCAGGTTAGCCGCTAGTCCCAGGAACAGCATCAGGATCTGAATGGAGGTCCAAAGTTTGTCGTAGATGAGGTTATTACAGTTTTCTACCATCTCATTAGGAGACTGGTACCCAAGTGGACTGGGACCTGCCAAGGAAAAACAGAAGCAGGTGGAATGGACTGTTATTAAGTCAGGCGTATCTTTACTGATCTGAAGCTGGGTCCTTTCGAGCTCATCTGGTAGCTTGTGGTCACATGATCACTGCCAGGGTCACAGGTTTGATTCAGACCAAGGCCAATGTATTCTCTGCATTGTAAGATGTGTTGGATGACGGGGTCGGTCCAAAGGCATGTATGTCATAAATAATAATAACGTTAAAGTAGACTATTTTCATTTTCAAACACTCTTCCTCATCTTTGTCTCGGTCATCTCTTTGATCTTAGTTTAATGACTTCTGCTTTATAATCCGAATAGGGAATCGAAACCCACTCGGCCCCATTGTGTTGCCTCCTAACTTCTTCACGTGCACCTCCTTTCTCCTCACATCCACCTCTCTGTTTCTGTCTTCTCCTCCTCCCATTCATCCGTCACTCTTGCTCTCATATCCACCTTCCTCTATTTCTTACATCAGATTGTCTCTCTCCTCCTCTCCTCAAATCCACCGTCCTCCATCCCAACTCTCTCTCCATCTACTCTCCTCACATCCACCCTCCTCTGCACATCCAACTCTCTCTCCATCTCCTCACATCCCCCTTCCTCTTTCTCCGATCCAACTCTCTGTGCTCCTCTCCTCACATCCCCCTTCCTGTCTCCCATCCAGCTCTCAGATGCATCTCCCTCCAGTTTCTTACTGTCTGCCATCCTTGTCGTCTCCGGAGGTCTTTGGTCTCGTGTTGCTGTGTTGTTCTGCTCTGTTCTCCTGTCACAGCTGTGCTGCTGGTTGAGATCCTGCAGGAGGAGAGACACTGCCCCCCCCCCCCCCCCCCCATGCCCCCTCTTTCCATACGTAGCAGCATCGTCTCGTGGAAAAACACAAATACACATCAATCCCCCTGTACGCAATTGATGATTGATTGATACGCAAAACAAATGAGCAGGTGTCTGGTACATATTCTGTGTCCTCGGATGCAAATAGCAGTCCGAGGTGTTTTTTGGCGCCAGGTGGTATTATCACGAACGTGGGATATCTGTTGTTTACTTACCCTGTGGTATAGACTGCCGACATGATAGTATAGTATATAAGTATATAAGTATATAAGTATATAAGTATATAAGTATATAAGTATAGTATATTGCCTTACCCTTAGCCTGCCCCCTCAGAACTTATATTTTTTCGAGATTTTCCCAAACCACCTGGGCCGTTTGTTTTCTTTTTTGCGTGGCCCTCATAAGAGCTCATGTCACTCAAGAGTTTTACACTATGCCTGGTCGTCTGTAGCGCTAAAGCGAAGGTGTGTTGCATTGCACGGCGAAACCTTTTTAAAGACGCATGATTTGATGTCCTGGGTGTTGTGTGATGTGAGTGCGTGGTCTGGGTTCATTCTGTTTACAAAACAAATACTGAACTAAACCCTTCAAAAACCATGTGTCCTGTGTCTTCTGTGATGTGATGTAATGCTGTGATATTGTGACAGGATGTACAGCCATTTTATTATTATTATTATTATTATTATTATTATTATTATTATTATTATTATTATTATTATTATTATTATTATAGTTCCATTAGACTTAATATCCAGCAGTCCTGACACACCTGTCGTGATGGGAGAAATGTACTGGGGTTTAAAGAAAGCAACAGCATTATCCTGCCTACATGACTGAAAATCAGTGATTAAAGCAGAGTCAGGACCACAAACCAAGGGAAACCCGTGTGTCACTCATTATCACACCCCCTGACAGCCCTTTGAGATGGACCTTGATTAATTAACCGGATCTAAGTGGACTTTTGACCACTAGCGTGGGGGCCTTTATGTCTGAAAGTCTTAAAGTGTGACCCCAAGTGTTTAGCCACAACATTGTGAGCCAACATGCAAACATACAGGCATAGAAGGGCCTAGTAAAAACAGGCCATACTTATTTGTCACTTATTTTGGTATTTGTCCCAGAAAGTATTGCTGACGTAACAGTTGCTATCTGCCTTTTGTTGGAATAACAGACAACGATGACAGTTGTCCGTTCAATCACACGTTTATTTTACACGCGGAAGATGATGGATGGACACACAATGCACGCATGCAGTGACAGCAGTTAGTGGCCGCTGCACACGCTCAACAATACATGGTTAACAGTCAGTCACAAATGTAAATCAACCAATATAGCCATACACGTATTAACTGTGCAATAAACATACGCTACACATTAATAAAAGATTAGAAGTATGCATTTTCTACATGGGACACAACATATATTAATTTGTATAGCACTGAATCACAGGTACAGTCTCAAAGGGTTTAACTGGCCACATATATTTTTATTTATATTATTATATATGACATTTAACGGAGGCTTGCTTAAGAGAACCTACCCGTAGCGTGGTGTTTACAGAAACAGGACGATTGTGGCGCATGCGCCGTCCCGAAACAGCGCACACCACAGCCAACCAATAGATGTCGCTCTCTGCTCACCGCAGCCAACCACTAGGTGTCACTTTCTCCCTACCACAGCCAACCACTAGCTGTCACTCTTTGCTAACTTAACTTGCTGACAACAATAATGCAAGAACCACCAAACAGGCTTGCAAGGGGAATTATCCATTCCAACTCCCTTACACATACAACTGACACTCGGATTGTCTGTAGGAACATGTCGCAGGTTCAGGCAGGCGAGTAAAGAAGCTGGTGAAGGCCTCCGGGGGCTGGGCTTACCCGGCCCCGCCAGCCCCACCCCCCTGCCCGCAGAGCACCTGTTTGAACTTGGCACAGTAGAACATGGGCCCGATGAAGACGCCGATGGACGGGCAGAAGAGGATTACCTCCACCATGTTGCACCATACACGGTCTACCCTGCTGGACATCAACAAGGGTGCCAGGAAGAAGACGGGCAGGTAGGCGAAGACGGCCGGCACGATGACCAGCAGGACGTTCTTCAGGGCCCGTCTCTTCTGCGGAAGGGCGCTGGAGTGGGCGGGGCCCTGTTGCCCCAGCGACCGGGCCAGACCCACCAGGCAGTAGAACATGACCACGAAGAGGACGCAGACGAGCACGGACACGGGCACGGCAATGTTTTTTAACCCCTTAAAGACTGTGGAAACCGCGAGTGGAAGGGAAGTGAACGACAGAAATCTTCCCATATGTCACATTTAGCTAATGCTTCAACAAACTGCATGTCCAAATATGGGCGTGGCCAAATATAGGCGTGACCACCAGGGCCGTTTCTTGCTATATGCGGAGTGTTGCATAGGCCCCCCAAAGACACGAGGGCCCCTCCAAGCTTCCATTTCAGCCTTTTATTGTATTTTTATCAAATATTATTCAAAAATAAACATTTTGTCTCATTTATGCATTAATACACGTATGGAAGATGTAAAAATGCAAAAGAGGACATAATTGACGTTTCACTCGATGTCGGATCCCACCGCGTCACGTGTGTGTGAACCGTAAACATCCTCACCTGTCGTCATGACGAAGATGAACGTGACGGTCCAGACGACGGCCGAGATGGCGATCTTGTACCCCCACTTGCGGGCCCTCAGGTAGACCAGGGGCCGAGCCACTGCCGCGTAGCGCTCCAAGCACATGATGGCCAGCAGCATGGGGCAGCCCGTCATCAACAGGTTGTACGCCCCCTCCTCCACGGCCTTTGTCCACCGCGGGTTCACAGACGTGACGTTTTCTACGGAGCGTCAAGGTGGAGGTTTAGTAAGTAAGTAACTGGTGAATGGACCGCATTTGTTTGGCCACGCAAAGCACATTACAAAAACTGTCTAACATTCACCCATTCATGCTCACGTTCACAGACACACCTATGGTAGGGTCAACCAATGCAAGGCGACAGCCAACTGGTCTGGGGACATAAGGGTGAGGTGTCTTGCGAAGGGACGCCTCGACACTCGGCTAGGAGGAGCCGGGGATCAAACTAGTGACCCTCTGGTTACCACCCAACGTGCTCTACCTCCTGAACCACGTGCCAGATGTCGCCCCTAACTCGATACTTTATTCATCCCCGTTGGGGTAATTCAGGTCTGCAGTTGCTCACAAAGTCAACATACAACAGCACAATTGACAACCAACAAAATGGACGAAGAGTAAAAAGTCAACCCAATAGATAAATAAAAGTTGATTAAAAGTGAGCAATATAGCACGCATTTAAAATTGCATATGAAAAAGAGATGGAGGTAGATATAAATAACTATTAGCAAATGCACTTTGTCCAGTGTGTGTGGGGATGGTTTGGGGGGGGGGGGAGAGAGCGAGAGAGTGTCACGATAGGCGTTTTGTGTTTGTGTGTGCGTGTACGTATGCATGCTTACCGTTTACCAGCGTGTCGTTCTTCTGCGCCACGTAAAAAACGCGAATGGCGATGCCCACGGGCGCCACAGCGATGTGGAGGAGTTGCATCACCAGAAGGTTCACACCTACAACCTGTAGCACCATGTGCACGCACACACGCACACGCACACACATACGCACACACACACACACACACACACACACACACACACACACACACACACACACACACACACGCACACACACACGCACACACACACACACACACGCACACACGCACACACACATACGCACACACACACACACACACACACACACACACACACACACACACACACACACGCACACGCACACACACACGCACACGCACACATACGCACACACGCACACACACACACACACACACACACACACACACACACACACACACACACACACACACACACACACACACACACACTACACAGCACACACACACACACACACACACACACACACACACACACACACACACACACACACCACTTCACTGGACTCACAACCGGGACGTTTGTACCGAGCACAGCTTGAGTCACACCCACACTGAATTCGTTAACACTTAACATTATGGGTACATTAATTAACATGAGTTCAGGCAGTGATAAGCATTAAATAGGATTATTGTAGGTGTAAGTGTTATACACTAATGATTTACATCAACACCATGACCTTATTAAACAACTTTATTAATTCCATTTAGTGAAATGAAAGTCTCCCAATTTGTCCTCAGGGAACCCCAGTAACATACACCATCAACCAACATGAGCACCATTAGTAAATGATGACTAGACCATCGGTTAACTGTTATTTGAAGTGCCATTCTGGATCAGGCAGGGCTGCGGACGTCCGGGATCATAAACACACTTATTGTATGTCGTACGTCCTTGCACTTAAAAATAGTACTAACTATCTTTGTTGTGTTCGGGGAATGGGTTAAACTAGCGACTGAGGCCCCGTCCACACGAACCCGGTTTTTTTGAAACCGTGTGTTTCTCTACACGGTACGTGCGTACCACACGTAACCGCAGTTGTCGGCTCCTGAAACCGGAGTTTTTTGTAACCGGAGTCCAGGGTGAACTTTTCGAAAACTCCGGTTTCAGCAGTCAGGTGTGGACGGGAAAACCGCAGTTTTTCGGTTCCTTGTCGACATTGTTTGACGTCACACTGTGCGACGGTAAACAGTATAAGTAGTATCCATGGAGACCAACGTATCACTTGACTATCATCAGATCATCAGATTATCATCTTGGACTGACACGACTCCCAATCCACATTTTCTTGAATTCTTCTTATTTTAAATTCATGAGTAACTGTCTGTCCACACGAAGGAATCTGTCCGGCCTCGGTTCGCCATTGTTGTTTTTCCGGTATGAATTTTTCATACCGTTATTTTTTATGAAACCGGTGGTGTGGACGCAAATTTACTTTTTTAAGTCACGCTGCTTGCACTTAAAAATAGTACTAACTATCTTTGTTGTGTTCGGGGAATGGGTTAAACTAGCGACTAAGTGCTCGTCACTTGTTTCTATGAACATTCTTTCTGTACCGACAGCGGCATATTGTTTTTTTTCCTTTTCTTCTGACAAATGTACTTATTGTAATTCATTTTGGATAAAAGCGTCTGCTAAATGCCCAAAATGTAAATGTAAATGGATCAAACCCAGAGTGTCATGGGTCGCCCCTGGTTTTCCCATTCACCTGCCTGCCACCCTGATCCCTCCTAATTAACCTAACCACCTTCACCTGTGCACCCCCTATATCAGTCCTCTCCTTCCAAACATTCCCTGCCGGTTTGTCTCCAGAGTTTCTCAGAGCTTTCCCGCGACTTGACTCCCGATTCTTCTCTGATCCTGCCTGTTGCCGATTCCTGTCTGACTACCTTGCCTGCCGCCCAGCCCCTGTCGGTCTGTCTGCCCTTCTGTCCCCGCCGGCTCCTGACCCACCTGTCTGCCTCCCGTTGCCGATCTCTGCCTGTCTGACTATCCCAGCCTGCTGCCCAGCCCTTGCTGGTCTGTCTGCTCTTCTGTCCCCGGCCCCTGATCCACCAGCTTGAGTATCGGACAATAACGGGTATATACCAGTACAGCATCTAGCTTTATACTACTCTAACTATAAATAGCAGTTGTTCTTATTGAAGGGTTCTCTTACGATGACAGCAAATGGGTTCACTGACTGTCGAACGCAGCATAAAGTCACATGTTTTTGTGATGTTCTTTGCAGTAAATTAGCTAGTCATGGGATGGTATCGGATCGGCTGATAGACTAGTGTACCCAATACCCCCATTTTAACTATCGTATCGGAACAACTGTCGCTGCGTGGGACCCACCTTAGCGGGAGACCAATTTTTGCTCTCCTTAATGAAGAGCCAAGCTAACGGCAGGTTAGCCGCTAGTCCCAGGAACAGCATCAGGACCTGAATGAAGTTCCAAAATTTGTCGTAGATGAGGTTATTACAGTTTGCTACCATCTCACTAGGAGACTGGTTCCGAAGTGGACTGGGACCTGCCAAGGAAAAACAGAAGCAGGTGGAATGGACTGTTATTAAGTCAGGCGTATCTTTACTGATCTGAAGCTGGGTCCTTTCGAGCTCATCTGGTAGCTTTGTGGTCACATGATCACTGCCAGGGTCACAGGTTTGATTCAGACCAAGGCCAATGTATTCTCTGCATTGTAAGATGTGTTGGATGACGGGGTCAGTCCAAAGGCATGTATGTCATAAATAATGATGTTAAAGTAGACTATTTTTTCGGTGTAAATACTCTTCCTCATCTTTGTCTCGGTCATCTCTTTGATCTTAGTTTAATGACTTCTGCTTTATAATCCGAATAGGGAATCGAAACCCACTCGGCCCCATTGTGTTGCCTCCTAACTTCTTCACGTGCACCTCTTTTCTCCTCACATCCACCTCTCTGTTTCTGTCTTCTCCTCCTCCCATCCATCTGTCACGCTTTCTCTTACATCCACCTGTCTATGTTTCTCCTTTCCTCACATGTACCTTCCTCTGTCTCGCGTCCAATTCTCTCTCCATCTCCTCCCATTCACTTCTATTCCTTACATCAGATTGTCTCTCTCCTCCTCTCCTCAAATCCACCGTCCTCCAACCCAACTCTCTCTCCATCTCCTCCTCACATCCACCCTCCTCTCCACATCTCTCTCTCTCTCTCTCTCTCTCTCTCTCTCCTCTCTCTCTCTCTTCTCTCTCTCTCATCTCTCTCTCTCTCATCTCTCTCTCTCTCTTCTCTCTCTCTCTCTCTCTCTCTCTCTCTCTCTCTACTCCTCTCTCTCTCTCTCTCTCTCTCTCTCTCTCTCTCTCTCCTCACATCCCCCTTCCTGTCTCCCATCCAGCTCTCAGATGCATCTCCCTCCAGTTTCTTACTGTCTGCCATCCTTGTCGTCTCCAGAGGTCTTTGGTCTTGTGTTGCTGTGTTGTTCTGCTCTGTTCTCCTGTCACAGCTGTGCTGCTGGAGGAGAGACACTGCCCCCCCCCCACCGACATGCCCCCTCTTTCCATACGTAGCAGCATCGTCTCGTGGAAAAACACAAATACACATCAATCCCCCTGTACGCCATTGATGATTGATTGATACGCAAAACAAATGAGCTGGTACATATTCTGTGTCCTCGGATACAATTTGCAATCCGAGGTGTTACTTGACGTTGTGTTATAGGCTGCCAAATGACATGAGTGTATTGTGGCGACTCCTACGGGTTCCGCCCAGGGGATCCTGGGGATCCCTGTTGCCTGTTTAACCAAAGGGCCCTTTGTCGTCCTTTGTAAATGTTTGGATAAGTGGGGGTAATTGGTTGAGGTAGTAAATTGGTTGTGTATCGTTGCCAGCACCGGCGCCGAGAAGGACATGTTTGGTTGGTCTGGCGCTATTTGCCGTGTATGATGGGTCATGGATAAAGGTTTGGCAGTCGTGCGGTGTATGGGACGCAGAACTACGGTTCACTGAAGGTTGACTCTGTGTGCTTCTTGGCCGCCGTTACAGCATAGTATATAGCCTTACCCATAGCCTGCCCCCTCAGAATTTTTAATTTTTTTGAAATCTATCTCAAACCACTCGGGTCGTTTTTTTTCTTTTTTGCGTGGCCCTCATAAGAGCTCATGTCACTCATACAGAAACAGCAAAATTAAAGAGTTTTGCATGGCTGGTCGTCTGTAGTATTAAATCCCATATGCTGAATGAAGCAGTGGCAGAGTTGTATGTGGCCCTCAGCTCTTTACCATTAGTTGAGGTGAACATGACGGACGGCCATGTTTGATTGATCTAAACAGGTGCGATGGTGTGTCTGTGGTTTGGTGGCAGTGTATACGAATGAATTCATGATTGATGCCGTGGAAACACCTACTCATGACTGTTAGTCAAATCAAAACGGCCTGTTTTCCATGATATCATTCCTCATCCTAAATGCCCCCCCAAAAAAATCAGAAGTATCCTCCGTTGAGCTTAATAAACAGGTCTTTATTTTTTCAGACATTATATATTATATTTTTTACAATTGATATTTGACAACAGAAGTGCTTTGTCTTCAGTCAACAACTTTTGTTAAAACGCAAATAAACATCTTTAGACTCTTCTATCGTTCCGAACTGTCCTAATGTTCACGATGATAAATGTTTGAGTTAATCTTCAAAAACACACGGCACAAAGATTATTGCAGTGGTAGATCATTTGTGAAAAACAAAGTACAGTTTAATTGATTGATATAAGTATCAAAAGTAAAGGTAACTCTTGTCAGTCTATTGACACACCAGTGGTCAAACACGCGATGCCTCATCGGTAGAAGAAATCAAAGTTCTCAACGATTATCCACCAACAATCCTAACTGCCCGCCTCCCATAGAAATATAAACTCCATGTATATCAACCTCCAGAATCCACAGAAAACATTAAACTATATTCACATCTCCATAAAAACAAATCAAACCAGTGCAGACAGTATAGGTAGGCAAGAATTGTTTAACGACAAACCAACTTTAATATCTTGACAACCCAACACCCAGAGAAAATAAACAGGTCTCTTGATGTTTAGTTATTGTTAATAAAGTCGGTTCCAGAGGGTCTGGAGGGTCTATGCTAGTGGGACAGTTGTGTCCAAACACCTCCAGGAAATGACATAAAGAATGTTATCTGGTATGGGAGCAGCCATCTTAGAAGTCTTGGTTCTGTCTCCCGCTGCATCGCGGAGCAGCCATTTTGAAATCCTCTGACCATCCGACATTTTGACTGCAGGAATGTTTAAACCAATCGGGAGGCTCCTAATCACTCTTTTGTAATCACATGTCCCTGGTAAAGCTACGACTACTTTCACACTCACTGAGGGACCTGGCTGGTTGGTCCGTTTTGAAAAGCAGTTCTCAGATGTCACTGGTGGGTAAAAAAAACATGTTCCTTTTCATCCTTCCCTCCAGGTCTTCTGGGAGTGTTTAGACCCCAGAATGAAGACCCCAGGGGGGTGTTCTTCCCCCCCAGAAGTGTGTAATCTCGACCCAGGAATCCCAAGACCCTGCAGGGCTGGGTGGAGAGGGAAGGTTCACACCACAGACCATGGTCGTGAAGGAGATCGCCATCCTGTATGGTTCACCACAGGAAGTTCCTTTTGGAATACGCCCCTCAATTTGTATGGGGAGACCTCAGGCACAGCATCAACATCTCAGGGCTCAGCTTGGTAACCATAGCAACCCCAGACCAGTGTTGGGTCAAATCCAGCATCTCTTAAGAGCTGTTGTTTCGTATCACAACCCGGATCGATGGAGGGATGAGGCCGATGCCAAACCGGTGGTGGGGTTACTGCCAGGGCCTTTGGGCAGCGGGGTTGGGGTTGGGGTAGACGGAGGCCGGGTAGGCGGGGCCGACCGCCCCGGGGTTGTGTGGGTAGGGGCCCGATGTGGGCCAGGGGCCCGAAGTGGGGTAGGGGCCCGAAGTGGGGTAAGGGCCCGAGTTGGGGTAGGGGCCTGGGTTCGCATAGGGGCCCGAGCTGGGGTAGGGGCCCGAGGTTGGGTAGTGGCCCCGGAGGTGTGCCTGGAGGTGGTGGATGGCGCTTGAGGTGGAGGTGGTGGTGGTGGAGGACGGGTGGTGGTGGTGGTGGGTGCTGGGGGGCGAGGGGCCGGCGGGCGGGGCCGAGGGGGCGGTGGGGACGGTGGGGGGTGGGGACCCTCTGAAGGACCACGTGGGGGTAGAGCTGGGACTCTGAGCGGTAGAGGCTGGGGAGGGGATCCTTAAGGAGGCTCTCCTGGCTCCTGAGAGAGGGAGGGGGGGGGAGAGGGGAGGGGGGAGGGAAGAGAGGGGGGGAGGGAGAGAGAGGGTGGAGTGGGGAGAAAGAGAGAGGGATGGGGGGGAAGAAATAGAGAGAGAGGGATGGGGGAGGAGAAGAGAGGGGAGAGAGAGAACGGGGAGGAGGGAGAGAGAGAAGGGGAGGGGGAGAGAGAGGGGGGGAGGGGGGAGAGAGAGGATGGGGGGGAGAGAGAGAAGGGGGGGGAGAGAAAAAGGTAGGGGGAGAGAAATTGGATATAAATCATGAAGCCATGTCAAATTCACACCGTGTGAATTTGGTGCTACCTATTGCTAATTGCTAATGAAAAACCATCAATATGAACACATGAATACATGAATGGAAGCACGAAGCAGTGAAACCAACGCCTGATCCGGTTGTGTGCGTCCTCTGCCTGCAGTACCTGTGGTAGCCTCTGTTCTCGTAGCCCGTGAGGCCTCCGGTCAGGTAGAGGGCGCTGTCGGGGGCCAGCCGGGGGTCCGCCCGCTGGGACAGGTGGAAGATCTTGGGGGGGGCAAAGGAGTCCCACTCCCCCTCCTCCCGCTCCAGCCAGCACTCCCCCCGCCGCGACCCCTCCCGCTTCTCCCTCCGCCTGCTGGACACAGGGGGGCCGTGTTAGTCTGAAGGGCCTCTATATGTGTATGCATGCGTGTATGTGCGTACGCGTGCACATCTAGTTGGACATGCATGTGTGTGTGTGAGTTTGTGTGTGTGCACCTGCCAGGGTGCGTGCATGTGCACATCTACACGTCTGCACATGTGTGTTTCTGTGTGCGTGCGTGCATGTGTGTATCTGCGTGAGTGCACATGTATATGAATGGGGGGGCTGTGTGTGTGTGTGTGTTTGTGCGGTGTGTGAGCTTGTATGTGTGCCTCCCACCTGCTGGGGGCGCCCTCCCTGCGGGGCCCCTCCCTGCGAAGCCCCCCCTGGGCCCCGTGGCCCCCGTGGCGCTCCTGCAGGCAGCAGATGAGGAAGGAGAGGGACATGGCTAGGATGACCACCCCGCTGACCACCGAGGCCAGCACCGCCACACGCAGACCCCGGTCCTCAGGCCGCGGGATGGCTTGGGGAGGGGGGGGGGGGGAAGGGAGTGGGGAAGAGAACGGAGGGCAGGGAGGGAACCGGGGAGAGAGGGGGTAGGGGAGAGAAATGGAGGGGCAAGTGGGGAGAGATGCGGGGGAGAAGAGAGACGAGGGAGGGGGGTTGAGGGAGAGGGGGGCAGGGGAGAGAAGGTGGGGAGAGAGATGGGGAGAGACAATGCATTACGTGGTCGTCATACCAGTGAGGGGTAATCAGTTAAATGTGTAAGATCACGGTACTTTCCTTTATGATGAAAACTTTTGTTCAGTCCCCTTTTGGGCAAAGTTTGGTGCCAACATTTCAAATTCATGATCACATCATAATTTAAAATATATATATATTAAAAAACAAATAAAACTTTTTGTTTTTATTTACAATTTAAACAATAGTAATTTCAACAATGCCACCCTAATGTTTCAATTGATTTCTAAATGTCATGTCATCGAATACGTATAGGCTATGTTG
>OLKM01000571.1:149282-152499 GCA_900291075.1 Melanogrammus aeglefinus | reverse complement strand
GTCTGTCTGTCTGTCTTCTGTCTGTCTGTCTGTCTGTCTGTCTGTCTGTCTGTCTGTCTGTCTGTCTGTCTGTCTCTGTCTCTGTCTCTCTCTCTCTCTCTCTCTCTCTCTCTCTCTCTCTCTCTCACCATCCATTAATTAAACAGCGTGCTTTCATCAAGGTTGAGTAGCACTACCCAGGAAGGGTCCGTACTGGCTTAGCCAATCAGCAGTCACCAGAGGTAACTAATGCTGAAGGCAGATGGCTCGCTGTGTGGGGTGGGACATTTAGTTCCTAAACACGGGCATTCCCAGCTCTCTCAGTGGCCTGTGTTTAACTCCCAGTTAGCCACAGCTGAACACCAAAGGAAGCAGTGAACGGGTCTGTGGATGTGGGGTAGAGGGGAGAGTGTTAACGTGCTCCCGGTCATGTGGTCTCATTACTGTATGACTTCAAAGAGGTCAGAGAAAAGTGGGTGAAGTCTAGTCTGCTGTCTGGAGGTTGATCCAATACTGCTGAGTACAGGGGTCTGGCAATCTCACACCTGTGTGTGTGTGTGTGTGTGTGTGTGTGTGTGTGTGTGTGTGTGTGTGTGTGTGTGTGTGTGTGTGTGTGTGTGTGTGTGTGTGTGTGTGTGTGTGTGGTGTGTGTGTGTGTGTGTGTGTGTGATGTGTGTGTGTGTGTGTGTGTGTGTGTGTGTGTGTGTGTGTGTGTGTGTGTGTGTGTGTGTGTGTGTGTGTGTGTGTGTGTGTGTGTGTGTGTTTTAGTGTGACATGAGATTGTGTCTGGGTTTATTTGTGTCTGGGACTGAAAACATAAGTATTCATTATTACACAGCTTTGTTGAATGCTCGATTCCGATTGGTCAATAACTGTTATTATTTCTGAAAAACACTGTTGCTTTGAATAACAGACAGTTGCTATTGAAGCTATTTACAAGAGTCTAATCAATATATACATTTTTTAAAATATTGTAAAATTAATACAAACTTTTAATTGTTATTTTTTGTGTGAAATTAATGATTTCTTTAGTAGGTTGTCATATAATAAGCAAAACAATGTTAACATTGCTCACTGTACATCATCCGTTACTTATGTAATTCATTTCTACAGCTAGCATTTTAGCCGAGCAAGTTCCTGTCGTTTTTGTTTTTGTTTTTCAATGTGTTTTTTCAATATGCAACTTTTATGTAACGTTGGGTTTCATAAGGGGAGACCCCTGGCATGTGACCCTATCATGTGACCCAACCCCATTGTGGGGGGGGGCTGAGAGACCAGTCCGTGTGGGGATAAGCCTCTTGTGATGGGAGTTTAGTCACTAAGCCCTCCCAAATAGAGACTTATGCAATTCTTCACACTTAGCGGCCCCTGATTTAACCCACTTCCTGTTTACAGACCAGCACTGGGCCATCTCAAGACCTCCCTCTCTGTCTCTCGCTCGATCTCTCTCGCTCTCTCTTCCACTGTAATTGTTGTATCTGTAATTACTGCCTCCTGGGTGTGTATCCGTGATTAATGTGTGTGTGTGTGTGTGTGTGTGTGTGTGTGTGTGTGTGTGTGTGTGTGTGTGTGTGTGTGTGTGTGTGTGTGTGTGTGTGTGTGTGTGTGTGTGTGTGTGGTGGCACTGTGTGTCTGGTGTGTGTGTGCCTGTCTGGTGGTGTGGTGTGGTTGTGTGGTGTGTGTGTGTGTGTGTGTGTGTGTGTGTGTGTGTGTGTGTGTGTGTGTGTGTGTGTGTGTGTGTGTGTGTGTGTGTGTGTGTGCAGGTGGCAGCGGAGTACTGTAAGGACACCACCCTTCTGCTGATGGGGGTGATCTGTCTGGCCGCCTCCATCGAGAAGTGGAACCTCCACAAACGCATCGCCCTGCGCATGGTGATGATCGCCGGGGCCAAGCCCGGGATGTAAGGACGGCACGCATACACGCACACATGCACACACACACGGACACACACACACATACAGACGCACGCACACACATATACACAGACGCATGCACACACGCACATGCACGCTCACACACACTTAGAAACACACGCACGCACGTGCACACCTCTACACACGCACACACACACACGCACACACATTGATGCTGTTGAAATAAACAAATATTGAGTCTCTCTTTCCCCATCTCTCCCCGTCTCTCTCTCTCTCTCTCTCTCTCTCTCTCTCTCTCTCTCTCTCTCTCTCTCTCTCTCTCTCTCTCTCTCTCTCTCTCTCTCTCTCTCTCTCTCTCTCTCTCCCTCCCCTTTCACTCTTTCCCTATGTTTCACTCCCCTCATCTCTCCCTCTCTTCCCATCTCTTCCCTCCACCTCGCCCTCCCCCCTCTCCCTCCCCCTCTCCCCTTCCCTCCCCCTCTCTCCCCCAGGCTGGTCCTGGGATTCATGTGCTGCACGGTCTTCCTCTCCATGTGGCTGAGCAACACTTCCACCACGGCCATGGTGATGCCCATCGCCGAGGCCGTCCTTCAGCAGCTGATTGGCACCGGCCTGGCCGACGCCCACCTGGACTCAGAGGAGACGGGCGACGCCCCCTACGAGGACAGCGGTATGGGCCGCCCTTTTCAGCGCCTGAATAAAAATAAAAACATTTTTATGAAAAGATGATAAAACACGATTAATTACTAACTAATTACTACTAACTACTACTAATTACTACTAATGAATTAAGAATATTTGTCGAATATGATTGGTTCGCCAAACGTCAAATTAATAATTACAATTTTTTAAATGTAAACATTTTTTTGAATTGATGAATTGATAGATTAAAGAGATGAATTACACAAACGTGTATAATGTTGTTATATATATATATATACATATATATGTTCAGGTTTTTATGGGCTGGACGGCTCTCTCTCCTCCACACAATGTTTGATTCTCTGTTCTCTCTGTCAGCCGCCTCAGGCAAAGAAGAAAAGATTGACAAGAATCAGCTGGAGATACTATACCGTGACGACAGGTCAGTCTGTGTGTGTGTGTGTGTGTGTGTGTGTGTGTGTGTGTGTGTGTGTGTGTGTGTGTGTGTGTGTGTGTGTGTGTGTGTGTGTGTGTGTGTGTGTGTGTGTGTGTGTGTGTGTCTGTTTGTGTGTGAGTATGTGTGTTTGTGATTTCTTTTGTGTCAGCGAGTCAAACTCTTTGGTCATTGGGTCTGATTGTGTCTTCTCAAAAGATTCAGTTCCATAAATGTCATAATTTCCTCGCGATGATTATTAACAAGCCTCTCTTGTCTGTCTGTCTGC
>OLKM01000571.1:129282-139282 GCA_900291075.1 Melanogrammus aeglefinus | reverse complement strand
TGATTCCAGAAGTTTCATCAAATTAGAGGAAGAAGAGGTGTAGTCTCGTGAGATTTGTGATCTCGCGAGGTTACAAGGCCATCACAGGTGCGCAAAACTGCCAACAGGTGACTCCATCGATCAGCCTTATTACTTTCCCCCCATACCTGTGTGTAAAATGGTTTAACCAAAGATGGAAGGAACCAATCGGTAAAACCCACTTGTCCAGTGGTTGGTTTGAATAATAACCGACGTAAAACACATAGACAGATGACATCTGTTCAAAACGACTGGATGCGGGTCTATTTATTGATTTATGAACAGAAAACAATTCCTTACCCATTGAGCAGGACAGCTGGCCTCGAACTGCTTCTGGAAGTTCTCGCAGGGACCAGTCTGGTCCTTGAAGTCGTCCAGACACTTCCAGAGATCATCTCTGGCCCCCCAGCACGCCTTCCTCTCGGCCGAGTTGGGAGCAGTCATCGCCTCAACGGGGGTCCCAACTTCGTACTGGGAGCTTCTACTGGGATGACTGGGTTACCTTCTCTCTTCAGTGACCCCACATGGACCGAGTCTCGGGTAGGCCAATCTACACACGTAAGTCTCACCAGCAACCAATATATGATAGGCGATCGACGGATGTATCATGTAATCCTGACCAAAACAGACATACACTACATCAACATAACTCCAGTTACATGTTAACCTGAAGGACGCGCCTGTCGTCGCTGTTTGCTGACGTCACGAGTGGCTTGGCTGCATGTTTACTTAAGCGCCACTAGAGGGCGCAGTTTGTCTACATCATATAGGATTTGAGACATCATGTAGTTCTTAGATTCTCAAATTAATCATTGCATTGATAAAATCTCATACATTATTGGAGTAATTACAAGGGAGGTATACTATGTATATTTTTTTAGAAGGCTCTACTGTGATTGATGATTCAAATGATTGTGTGTGTGTGTGTGTGCGTGTGTGTGTGCTTTTCTGCATTAATTCACTTCTTTCCATTTTGTATTATTTAAATTCTATACTTCTCTTTCTTCCTCCATCTCTCTCTGCTGGTGGGGGGGGGGGGGCGGGGGGGGGCTTGAGGCCCCTAGATTGGTTACCATGACACTCAGAAACAATTAATCTAAACCCCGGGAAAATTGGGCAAAACACGAATTCTGAAAAGTGATGGTGGTGTGTGTGTGGTGTGTGTGTGGTGTGTTGGTGTGTGTGGTGGTGTGGTGTGGTTGTGGTGTGTGTGTGTGTGGTGTGTGTGGGTGTGTGTGTGTGTGTGTGTGGGGGGGGGGGGGGAGGGAGAGATGAACGGAGTAGAAGTGATCCGTCTCACTGCTTTAGGAACTCAAATATGCTTTTGTTAAATGACCTTATAAACCTCTCCTATAGCACACATCACATAACACACACACACACACACACACACACACACACACACACACACACACACACACACACACACACACAAGATGTGGGCAGCAAAGAAAAAACTACGACCACCTTCGAGGTTGTAGATTGTTAACTAGAATGTTAGTTAACAGATTAGCAAAGATGTTCACAGGTTTGCAGGATTGCAGTTTACACATTAAATAAGATGGTAAGCAGAAGATTCAAAATGAGTTAAGGTCAGTCATTTCAAGAAGCGGAATTAACAACATTCTGTAGAAAAGGAGGGATATCATAAAAACACACACACATCAAGACAGAGGGACTCACAGACAGACCGACACACAGACAGACACACAGTGATACACAGACAGCGAGAAACACCGACACAATTACAGAGAGGCAGATACACAGACAGACACACACAGATACAGTGACACACAGACAAACTGACACACAGACAAACTGACAGACAGACGGACAGACGGACAGACGGACAGACGGACGGACAGACACACGGACACAGTGACAGATAGACAGACAGACACAGTGACATACAGATAGACAAACAGACAAGGGGCCCAGCTGCAGTAACCAGGCCATATAGGACGGACCCATGAAGATGGACACGGGTCATCATCACACATTATGTTTGTACCGGAATATATTCATACCAAAATTAGTCATTTCTTTACAGTTGACCTAGAACCTGGCTGTTGCCTAGTAACCCATAACCTCAAGCTGAGGCCTATTAGCCTCTAACTAGCAGGGGGGCAGGGGGGGACTTATTCAGATTTGAATAAGTTCCAGAGTCAAACCAACCCACAGTCCATTTCAAGATGGTTTGGCTATAAAGATGGTTTGACTCAAAATAAGCCTTGAACTCTGAACCTTGATCTCAATGCCAAGGAGAGTAAGGAAAAATATTATTTTATCAGGCAAATGTAGTGTCAGTTGGATAGACTGTAACTCAACCACAACTGTTATGTTTCTCCAGCACCCCCCCCCCCCCCCCCTCAACCCCCCACCCCTCTCAATCTGACTCCCACACTTTCGCTTCCAACTGTCTTTTAATTCCCCATCGGTCCTCCATCTTGTTCTGTGTATTCTCCTTAAGCATTTCAATGCGTTCATATATTGCTGGCGTATGATTGGCCAACGAGGTAAACAGACAAAATCCTCCGTTATTTCTCTGAAGGCTCATTAACCTCGCTCCCTTTTCTGTTTGATAATGTAGTTATATAACTAAAAACCCTGTAGCCTGGAGGAGGGAACACACACACACACACACACGCACACGCACACACACTACAGTAGAATCAAGAAACATCTCATTCATGTGTTGGATTATTTGTGTCTTTCATGGAGAATATAAGCAGTAAGTTAACTCTATAATCACCAAAAAAAAAAGCACAATTGTGTCATGCCATGTCGTCAAATCGTAATAATACGATAAGTTAAAACTGCCCTGAAAATTCCATGCCTCATTGGTTGCTATGCCAACTGTTGTCGTTACCATGGAGATCCAAACCTGTCCTCTCCATCCCTCTCCAACCCTCCTTGCATATGTGTTTTCGCTCACCGTCTCAGAAGACAAGAAGGGGAAGTGGCCAGATCGTTTGACTCCCCAGGGGGAAAAAGGCATCGGGTTAGATTCCCAAAATCCGCAGCCTACCGAGGTACCCTTGAGCAAGATGGCAGCCTTACCCCCCCGCCTGCTGCTTAACGATGGATATCTCTAATTAACTGTGTGTCACTCAGGGGAAAAGCGCCTGGCGAATGGCCGCCTGGTCAACAGTCACACACACAAGTTGTCTCACACATGACCATGCACTGGTCACATGACCATGCACTGGTCACATGACCATGCACTGGTCACATGACCTCCGGCGATTTCTGGGCAGGAAAAACCTACACATGAACATCTGATTTGTTATATGCACGGGAACCACTTGTTGCTGTGTGTGTGTGTGTGTGTGTGTGTGTGTGTGTGTGTGTGTGTGCGTGTGTGTGTGTGTGTGTGCTGTGTGCGTGTGTGTGAGGCACCAGTCTCAAACCGAGCAGTCTTCCTCAACGTCTGAATAATTCAGTCAATTATTCAATAACTCCGGTTCAAGCCGTTATTGAATTCACCAGGATTTTTCTTCCATGGTCTATTTACCACAGCATTGACCTAAGCAGAACATGTCATCATCCAATAGGTCTGTCATCTGTGATGTGTCATGGTGGAGGATAGAGGAACCGAGTGGGCAGTATCAGTGAGTAGCATCCATCTTTACAGAGCGTATGATCTCGTTAAAGGTCGACCGCAGCAACGTGGCGTTAGAGGGGGGGAAAAAGTGAGTTTGGAAATCACCGTCAAAACTACAACCGAAGACCACACTAACGGAATTGAGTTATGCGCAAATGTTGCATACGCACGCGCACACGCAAACACAAACGGCACTAGGCCACAAGTGGGTGGAAATCCATAGACGGATAGATCAACCGATAGGGAGATCAAAAGAGAGAGGGGAGGGAGAGAGAGCGGAAAACGGCCAGACAGAGAAAGAGGGAGGGAAGGAGGGAGGGAGGGGGAGAGGAAGAGAGAGAAGGAGAGGACGAGAGTGGGAGAGGAAGAGAGAGCGAGAGGCAGAGGGGTAAGGAGACGGAGAGAGAGGGGTGGAGAGACGGGGGGAGAGTGAGAGAGAGAGTGTGCAAGAGGGAGAGAGCTTCCTTGAAGAGCCGATGCGACTGCAGATTCAAAAGGATGACTTTCCCTGCCTGTGACTCACTGTCTGGCTGTCACCGGGTCATCAGGGGCATCTGTGGGGACTTCACAGAGCGGGCTATCCACACGCACACGCACACGCGGACACACACACACACACACCCACACGCACGCACGCACGGACACACACGCACGGACACGGACGGACACACAATCTGAGAGCAGGGGAACTACCCAGCACAGACAGACAGACCGCAGGGGAATTACAGAGTTTCAAACAGCCATCCTTATTCATTGTACAGTCTGTTTTCTTCACGTTAAAGCTGTGAACCACACACTTTGTCATGGTGGTGTGCGTGTCTGTGTCTGTTTTCTAGAGAGGATTGTATTTTGGCCCAGTTTCAGAGTTGTCAGCCTACGATGGCATTTGTATGTGTGCATAAAGCACTCAAGTTTGTGTGTTTGTGTGCATGAACACAGGACCTTGGTCATCGCCCATCCACTTGTGTACATATTTTATAAGTGTTTTCACAAACACACGCACACACACACCCATGCGCGAAGTTGAGTTTGAGATTCTAAATGGGACAGTGTGTAAGGAGGACATGAAGAATGTTGTTGATGCAACAAGTGAACGAAGGCCAGGGCCCGCATAAATTAAGAACATAATCTCATCATTTATGCAAATTTATGCAAGGGGGAAGAACTCCCCATTGCGTTATTGTGCGACTCAAGCTTGTATCATTAGGACCCGAGAAGCCCTCTGAGACACACACACACACACACACACACACACACACACACACACACACACACACACACACACACACACACACACACACACACACACACACACACTCTCTTTTTTCCCGCGGTAGGACTCCTTGCCTCCCGTCTACTTTAAGACGCCGTTGGGAACCTCCGAGCGGAACGCCGCCAAATCACAGGATCACTGACACACATAACGCTCGCTCACCAACAAGCGCTCGGACACGCACGCGCGCGCGTGCACGGATACACACGGACACAGGAGCGTGGACATACACCCACACGCATACGCATGGAAACGCACACACACGAGCGCCGACACATGGACACGCAAACACATACATGGACACGCACACAAGCATCCCCGGGAACGACCGCAGTCGGGACGGGAGTAGATCCGCATTCCTCTTGCATTGTGCGTTGCGCCATAAATTCAATAGAATACCCCCACCCGCTGCGCCCATCGACAATCACCCGTTGTCAACAATTAGAGGCGAGGGGCGCCGCTCGGAAAGAATAATTAACATCACACATTCACACCGTGTGGATGCGTGCACGCGCGCCTCCAGAGGCTGACAGCTGGACGCCAAGATCAGCATCAGCACCAACCTCATCATCACTCCCCGTCGATTATCGCCAAGTGATGCGTGCGCCACTGTTCACGCCATGAAACAATCTGCTCCGTGTTTGATTCTGCGTCCATGTGGGTCTGGCCTCGGGGACGGGGAGGGCGGATTGGGGGGGGGGGGGGGGGGGGGAAGGACGTGAACAGCAAGGCTGCTCGCGCCAGTGCCACTCCAACACAGCGCGCCACACCGAGAGGCACGAGAGAGAGCGAGAGAGAGCGAGAGAGAGCGAGAGAGCGAGAGAGAGCGAGCAGAGAGAGCAGAGAGAGAGAGAGAGCGAGAGAGAGAGAGACGAGAAGGAGAGAGAGAGAGCGAGAGAGAGAGAGAGAGAGCGAGAGAGAGAGAGAGAGAGAGAGAGAGAGAGAGAGAGAGAGCGAGAGAGAGCGAGAGAGCGAGAGAGAGAGAGAGAGAGAGAGAGAGAGAGAGAGAGAGAGAGAGAGAGAGAGCGCTGAAGGAATGACGCGATGGTAGGAATCGAACGCGTCTGATTTCGCGTCGAATTCGGTTTCCGAAGCAACCTTTATTTTATTTTGGGCTCTCCGAGTGTACCGTGGACCAGGAGAGTGTGGAGATGTCCGTGTCCAAAGCGAGACGTTTCAGCGCCCTGCTTCTTCTGTTGAGCCAAATGGGTAAGAACTAAATGAACGGAAACTTCGACAACGGTGCGGCTGTTCATGTTAATGTTATTTTATAACATGAACATTACCCCGTGCCGTAAAGGAATAAGATGAAACAATCTGGCTAGTGTTGTGTTGTGTGTTGTACTGTGTTGTGTGTTGTACAGCAGAAGCGGCAACACGTTGAGTTGAAGTGAGGATACGTCGCCTCCATCTCAATGGGGTTGTAAGCTCATTCCCATTCAGAGCGTCTCTCAGCCATGTCAGTACCAGTTTCGAGCATAACATAACATGTCAGCACCTCTGAAGTAATCTGGAGCATAACATAACATGTCAGTCTCTGAACCAGTCTCGAGCATAACATGTTGATACCTCCGATCCAGTCTTGAGCACAACATAACATGCAATACATCTGTAATGAACTAGTCGGGCACGAGCATATTGTCAATACCTCTAGTAATTAACTAGTCGGGCACGAGCATAACATGTCATTACCTCTAGTTATTAACTAGTCGAGCACGAGCATAACGTGGCAAAACCTCTAGTAATAGTCGGGCACGCGCTCTCCATGTCACCAGTTCAGGTCGGTCACGGGTGAGATACTTTCCGAGCTCCTATGCTACCGTGTGTAAAACAAGATTCTTGGTTCATTATGAAGCTAAACTAGCAGAGACACTGTGGCCTGCCCCACCTCTGAAAGCATCTAATCAGGAACTAATTAAATGGTTCTGCCGTTGGCATTTCAAGTGGCCGTTAGGAATGTCGGGTGCTGATTAGCCTTATTGTATGGAGGCCATTTCTCTCGCTCTGAGAAAAGCAACAAGCAGAGGTGTTAATGATTTGAAGTCTTTGATTAATCGAATGATTCTTACACTTTTTTTTACTGTGTGTGTGTGTGTGTGTGTGTGTGTGTGTGTGTGTGTGTGTGTGTGTGTGTGTGTGTGTGTGTGTGTGTGTGTGTGTGTGTCTGGGGGGGGGTCAGTTAATAGAGACCTGAGGTGTCTCTACTTCGAGCCTGGGCAACACACTCACACACACACACACACACACACACACTACAACAGGTGGTTTCCATTCATGTCACAATTCGTCAATAGGATTGTTCAAATCTTGCATGTATTCGATTGTGCATGAGGTAGACTGTTATTTAAAATGTGTGTAAAGAACAACGATGGTGTCTGTCTGACCTTGTAGAGCTTGGTGTTTTCACTGATTGATTATCGATTACTGAGTGACAGTTTGTCTGTCTGTCGGTAACGGACAGGCACTCACTAGGAAAGATGCAGTCGATTGTTCCCAGTGCAGTGCACTGTGTCCAACCAGTGTGTGGGTGTGTGTGTGTGTGGGGGGCGGGAGGGTGTGTGTGTGTGTGTGTGTGTGTGTGTGTGTGTGTGTGTGTGTGTGTGTGTGTGTGTGTGTGTGTGTGTGTGTGTGTGTGTGTGTGTGTGTGTGTGTGTGTGTGTGTGTGAGAGAGAGATGCCGAGACAGAGAGAGTGAGAGCGAGAGGTGTCTCTAAGCAAATAGCTGTAATTATGTATGTTTAAAACCATATGATTGGAAGAAAGCTTTTCTCTCTCTCTCTCTCTCTCTCTCTCTCTCTCTCTCTCTCTCTCTCTCTCTCTCTCTCTCTCTCTCTCTCTCTCTCTCTCTCTCTCTCTCTCTCTCTCTCTCTCTCTCTCTCTCTCTCTCTCTCTCTCTCTCTCTCTCTCTCTCTCTCTCTCTCTCTCTCTCTCTCTCTCTCTCTCTCTCTCTTTCACATGGTGACACCGTTACATAACCTGATCCTCTCTCCTATTCCTCATGGATCAATCCCACTGATGTCGCCTCTCTCACGCTCACATGCACTCTGCCTCACATCCCCTGTCGTCCGTTGGCTCATCCTCCAGCTCAGTAGCATCCGTAGCATCTTTACTATATTTAGCAACCGTAGCGTATTGGAGCATATGTGCACTCTTTAGCATCTCTAGCATCTTTAGCATCCGTAGCGTATTCATTCATTCAGAGTCCTTAGCATTCAAGCATTTGTAGAATCTATAGCATCTTTACCATTGCTAGCATCTGGAGCATATTTACCATGCAATGTATTATTTTTTTGCAGTACCTTTTATAGATTTTTGGACTGAATGATATCAATATTTTTAGTCATTTCGTCGTCAATATTCTACATTAGACTTTAGTTTCCCTAATATTTCAGAGGTTATAATTTTTTCTCTAATACACACAACAAGTACACACATATACACACAAGCATACACACAGATACACAACAAACAACATAAATGCACCAAAAACTTTCTCAGCCGCATGTACCGCACACGCGCACGCGCACACGCACACACACACACACACACACACACACACACACACACACACACACACACACACACACACACACACACACACACACACACACACACACACACACACACACACACACACACACACTAGAACTCTGTACTGGTAAAAACCAAATTTAAATCTTCATGAAGAGAGAAACAAATCTTGTTAAGGAAAGATTTTCTAAAGCCGTCTTGACTCACAGTTTTTAAGCTGCAGGGCAAAATGTCTTATCCTGAAGAAATGAATCTCCCTTCAGCCATATCCTTATTGTATTGTGTCCAAGTCAAGACGTTTGTGGACTGAAAGTAAAATAAGATTGGTGTAGCTTGGTGTTAATAAATAAATAAATAAATATATATATAGATATAGATATATATACAGTATATAATATCATAAATAGAGCTGTGTTCTACTTAATAATGAATCTCCACTTCCACCTCTGATATCATGTCTATATACTCTCTGTCTGTCTCTCTGTCTGTCTGTCTGTCTCCCTCCCTCTCTCCCCCTCTCCCCAGTACCTCTGTCCCCCAGTTTCTCTTGTCTCTCTCCCTTCCTCCCCCTCCTTCTCCCCTCTCTCTCTGGCATCTCTGCACCCCTCCACTCCCTCTCTCTCCCCCCCCCCCCCCCGTCCCTCCAAATGCCTCCCTCCCTCTCCCTCTCCCCCCGCCCCCCCCCGTTCTAAATGCCTCCCTCCTCTCCCCCCTCCCTCTCCATCCCCGCTCTCTCCTTTCATCTCTCTCCCTCCAAACATGGGTTATTTCAGTTACCGTCTTTGTCTGAATATAATTCCTTGGGAGTAGCTGTGAGTCGGCGGGGCCGTGGGCCGGCAGGGGGGGTGCGTGGCTGGTTCGGACCACGACGGTCGCGAAGCAGGCCGTGTCGCTGGGCCGTGGCACGGATGCGATTGGATTAAGCCGTTTGTGTTTACGTAATTAGGATGATGAGGAGGAGGAGGAGGAGGAGGGCGACGGTGATGACGAGGAGTGCTATTCTGTTGCTGTTCTGCCAACACCAGTAACGAGGGAAAGTTGTTACAGGAGTTTAAAAGAAGGCAGTTAAGTGTAAGTTGAGAGGGAAGAGAAGAAGAAAAAGGACCCATTTTTTCTGGCAGAGGAGAGAAGAGAGTAGCTCAGTGGTTTATATAAACAGGAAATGATGGAAAAGTTTGATAAAAGAAAGTATAGAGGGAGAGATAGCATTGGACAGGACATGCTGGGGAGGCAGGAAGGATGAAACCAAGTAGGTTTGCTCGCCCTCTCTCTCTCTCTCTCTCTCTCTCTCTCTCTCTCTCTCTCTCTCTCTCTCTCTCTCTCTCTCTCTCTCTCTCTCTCTCTCTCTCTCTCTCTCTCTCTCTCTCGCGTGCGCGCTCATGCGCTCTCTCTCGTTCATGCTCTCTCTCTCTCTCTCCCCCTCTCCTTCCCCCCTCCCTCCTCTTGTTCCCTCCCCTCACTCTCTCAGTCTCTCTACTCTCTCTCTCCTCTCTCTCTTCTCTCCTCTCCTCTCTCTCTCTCGTCTCTCTCTCTCTCTCTCTCTCTCTCTTCTCTCTCTCTTGTTCCCCTCTCCTC
>OLKM01000571.1:112500-116110 GCA_900291075.1 Melanogrammus aeglefinus | reverse complement strand
TTGTGTGTCTGTACGTGCGTGTGATGGTGTAGGGATGTGTGTATGTGTGCATGGGGGGGGGGGGTCTGTTTGTGTGGTAGGGTATGTGTGTGTGATGGGGTGTGTGCGTGTGTGCTTGTGATGGTGTGAATGTTATAGGGTGTGTGTGTGTGTGTGTGTTTGTCTGATAGGGTATTTTGTGTGTGTGTATGTGTGTGTGCGTGCGTGTGAAAGAGAGTGTGTGTATGCATGTGATGGTGTGTGTGTGTGTATGCGTGTGTGTGTGTGTGTGTGTGTGTGTGTGCGTGTGTGTGCGTGCGTGCGCGTGCGTGCGTGCGCGTGTGCGGTGGTCGGAGGGGTCTCTAATGTGCTTCAGTGATGCACAGAGCACTTTGCTCGCCACAGGACCAGTTAAAGTCCCATTCACTGTCCAAAGCTCACATTCACCCTCTCACACCCTCTCACACTCTCTCACACTTGTGATACGCCTGCCAAGCTATCAGCAGCTGGACTGCTGCTGCTCACGGACACCTCAGGACCTCGGACTCGCTGGAGCCGCCGGCGATCGGACCGGCAACCTTCCCCTTTGGGATGGACATCTTCCTCTGTAGAGTCCTCCGAGGGAACGACTAGTTTTGAATCCACTCAACAGAAATCAATGTTTTCCCTCAGAAAAAATCCTTTAGTTTGGCGCCACATGGTAAATGGTGGAGGGACTGCGTTTATCCAGCGCTTTTCGAACCAGTGGCCACTCAAAGCGCTTTACAATACCCCCTCACATTCACCCATTCATACACCATGCAAGGCGACAGCCAGCTCGTTGTGAGGAGTCAGGGTGAGGTGCCTTTTGCTCACGGACACCTCGACACTCAGCTTGGAGGAGCTGGGGATCGAACTAGCAACCTTCCGGTTACTAACTCGCCTGCCCTACCTCCTGAGACACATGATGCCGCCCACATGCGTTCAGTCGACTTTGAATCAGAAGGAAGACGAAGTGATGGTTGGGAGGTAGCGGTCAGGAAGGACACCTTGTTTTGTTTTTTTGTCTCCCGGTCGCCAGACTTGTGATCCAATCTTAGGTGTCTGAGCAGACGGACGTGTCACTGACGGCGAATGGGGACTAGTGTCAGAGGCAGCGGCATCCTGTCTACATGGCTTTTAATGGCTTTCATACCGTCCACCTCTGCTATGTCCTTGCTCATGATATTTCCTCTCTCGCTCTCGCTCTCGCTCTCGCTCTCGCTCTCCCCCTCCCTCGCTCTCTCTCACTTTCTCGCTCTCTCTCTCGTCATCTATCGCTCCTTCTCTCTGAAACTGAGGGAGAGAGGGAGAGGGAAAGAGATTGAGACATGAGAGAGAGAGAGAGAAAGAGAGAGAGAGAGAGAGAGAGAGAGAGAGAGAGAGAGAGAGAGAGAGAGAGAGAGAGAGAGAGAGAGAGAGAGAGAGAGAGAGAGAGAGAGAGAGAGAGACATAGATAGAGAGAGGGTAAGGAGAGAGAGAGAGAGTAAGGAGAGAGAGGGAGAGCTGTAGAGTTTGGACTGAGGTCAAGCGTACTGATTTAACCATGTGACACTTGGCACAGCTGAACACTATAAAAGTGCATGGTTTCCTGGCCCCATGTGGTATGTGTTTGTCTTGCTATGTACACCATGGTGTTAGTGTGTGGTTGTGTGTGCGAGTACTTGCCATATATGCCGTACATACGTGTGCCTTGATGTGTGTGTGCATTTAGACAGTGTGTGTATGTGTGTGAGTTTGAGGTTAACGGCTGTTGATGTGCGATGTGACCCAAACGTCATGTGTTCATCAGTGACCAGTTGTGGTCATCATCCTTCCCTTTACATGCTAAAGGAGGTCATTGGATTAAAATCAATCAACTACTGATCAATACTCTAAATCCATATTGGTGTATGTAGTAATAAAACATTCTTACGTATTGATTAAACTTCTGTTTTTGCAGATGGATATGAACAAGTGATGAATGAAACTATCTGCGCCTGTCCGTAACTAGACCGACGCTTTAATTAAAAAGTTAATCCATTCATAACAAGAAGCAATTAATGATCTCATTTCATGGATAAACTGAGATGATTTAGGGCGACTTGCTCAAGGATGCCAAAAGCCGGACATAAAGTCGGACATCCCGACCCCTATTCCGATTCTCCTCAATAAAAACGCTGTTTTCAACTTAAGCTTTCAAGGTGCACCAAACAGGTGTTTTTAAATGTAGCAGTTAAAATACACAACCACCACATTCCTCGCACTTGTTTTCCCTATTTAGCCGATAATTCTACAAAAACACTACAAAACATCATTTTCATGTCGTTGCTTTTCACACGGTTCGTCTGACTTCATTGGGCTACTGGGTCCCCTGGCGGCCATTTTGCTTGTAAACACTAGAAGGGGTGATGTAACAGAACAAGCACTTCCATCACCCAATTAGTGTTTCGAGCCAAGTCGGAACAAAGATGGCCACCAGGAGAATGAGGCTCAGAGGCCCCACGGCCCCTCGGAGTCCATTGGCCCGCAGACTGGTTTCATGAGGGTTAGGACGGGGTTAGACAGCAGATGTCCCCCAGTCACCCGACAATGTGCCGGACAGCATAGCCTTTCTCTGAGTAGCGTGCTAATAAATAGGCCTATAGGATTACCGGACTGGGGGTGAGAGAGAGAGAGAGAGAGAGAGAGAGAAAGAGAGAGAGAGAGAGGCTGGAAGAGCGAAAGAGAGAGACAGAGAGAGATAGACCCTGAAAAAGAGAGAGAGGGAGAGGGAGAAAGACTACCCACTGCAGCAGGGGGGATTGGCCAAGGTCTTCTCTTTCGTCTGTAAAGAAGGCTATAGCATTAAAAGTGTGTAATTTAAGACACCAGATGGAAGGGGGGAATGAATGGAGGGTTTAGCGCTCCCTGGGAGGAAGGCTGGAGGGAAGAAAAGGAGATTTGAGATGGGAGCCCATTGATGTCTCTCTTCCGGGTGTATGCGAGTTATGATATATTGTCTGGTAGTTTCGCTAATAGCTTGATCGCTGACAAAATGCGGAGCAGTTTTCTACAAGAAAACCTCTCTGCCGTTTGACTAGCGCCAATTAGTCTGCCTTGATATGAACTGAAAGAAGGCTTTAGTTTGGCAGTTTCCGTCGACTGGGCTTTTGAAATATGAACGTCAATCAGTGGATCTAAGGACTCACAGAGTTATTATGAGTAAAGCTAAATCTTACAGGCATAAGCCCCTCTGAAACCAACATGGTTTTGTCTTTCTGGTGAGGGGGGGGGTTCCATGTAATAACGCCACAGTATCTTCACTCCCACACTCCCTAATCCCCACGTTAAATCAGCAGATTCTCGTGGTCTTCACAAACATTGTACACCAGAGATTTGTCAACTGGGGACAGAATCTTACCCCCTGGGGGGTCTTCTAATCCAGCTCGGCTACTTTAGTTAACGCTCCGGTGGACGCTGGGGCGCTGATTCCGGCTTTAACCGCCCGAGAGAGGCCTAGCAGCTCTCAGTGCCTCCATGCCCCTCCGACCACAAAGCGATGGAACAGCAGAAACTGGCTGTCCGAACGGTTTCTTGCACATTGAAAGAATACAAGTGTAGTTGTTGTTCATTTCCCAGGTCCTTGTATGTT
>OLKM01000571.1:60000-100000 GCA_900291075.1 Melanogrammus aeglefinus | reverse complement strand
AACTCCATCCATCAACTTTGATCAACGTGGGCTAAAGTTCAGGTTGTCGTGGGGACAACTCCATCCATCAACTTTGACCAACATGTGTGTTACTGTTTGTGTGTTTGTGTGTGTGTGTGTGTGTGTGTGTGTGTGTGTGTGTGTGTGTGTGTGTGTGTGTGTGTGTACGTGCGCGTGCTCTCATGCGTCTGTGTGTGTGTGTGTGCTCCTCAGGCACGCTCAACCAGGGCCGGTGGGGCCAGCGGTTCCCGTCCTGCCTCAGTGCGAGGCAGTCCCCGGTGGACATCGACGAGACCTTCACCCAGGTGCGGCTGCAGTACCAGGGCCTGCAGCTAGAGGGATGGGAGCACCCCACCAGCCAGTCCACCACCGTTCACAACGACGGGAAGACCGGTATGGAGCTGTAGACAACGATGACGTCGAAGACAAGGACAATGACGACAACAACAACGACAAGAATGACAACAAGAATGACAGCAACAAGAACGACTCTCACAAATACAACAATTGCGAAAAGATAGACGACAAGAACGACAACGACAAGAATGACTCAACAACAAATACGACAACAAAAAAAGACAACAACCAAAAAGAAAACGACAATAGCGACAATAACGACAACAACGCCGTCAACGTCGTTGTTGTCGTTATGAGAGTCGTTGTTGTCGATAAGAGATTTGTGTTGTTTGGTCGCATGCTTCAAAGTATTTGGGGTGAGCTAGACAAGGGGTTGGGGCTGTTTAACTCCCAGATGGAAGACCCTGGGTTCGAGGCCCAGTGTGTGAACCTGTTGGCCTGCTTGAGCGAGAGGCCTGAGCCCTACTAGCTTATTAATGAAGAAGACGCTTAAGGGTTAAAAGCATCCATTAAAGAACCAACAACAACAACAACAGCAACAACAAAGAAAGGATTTTGGATAAAAGCGTACTAGACAATCCAATCATGCATTATTCCTGCGTTCATTTTGTGTGCGTCGCTTGACCTCCTTAGGGAATCCAGCCTGCTTCATTATAGATAGATTATAGAAATCCTCTCCCCCTCCGCTTCCAAGCCGCTCCCAGTCATGTAGCATTACCTCCTAGCGTAGCGTCGTGTAAAACGCTATGGTCCACACCGTGCATGTCGTTATCCAGCAGGATCTTGTATGCGTACGGTATACAGTGGCAGCCATTGTTTCTGTTGCATTATTCAGTGGTAGTTATCTCTGCCAGTCCTTTCTTATTCAAGGATCCTTTTCGTTTCAATATATCTGTAGCCATAAAGAAGTAATAATAATAACAATACATTTGATTCATTTAGCGCTTTTCTAAATACTCAAAGACGCTTTACAGAGGGAACACAAAAAAAAAAGAACGTACAGTAGTAAAAGATAAAAAATAAGGATTATATAAAGGTGGGTTTTTAGGGGCTTTTTAAATGCCTTTTTTTGAGTGCCTGTCCGATGTGGTCGGGGATGGGTTTCCAACTGAGCAACTGTCTCTGAGCAAAGTTGTTGTGATTGGAATAAAAAGGGACTAGGAAATACACTTAACGAGAAGGTCAAGCTGAGGAGCGGTTTCTCCCTCGCCAAACGTGTCTGACTCGTTCACAACACCGCCGTGACACGTAGGGAGACATCAGGCCATGCCCCCCTGCTGACAGGAAACAGCCTCCTCGTCGGCGTCGCCACGGACTGGACCGGGGCTTTAACCTCTCCCACACATGAGGAGATGCATCAATCAGAGAGAGAGACGGGGGGGGGGGGGGGAGGGAGGCGAGAGGGGAGAGGCCGGGGTGTTCACGATGGACTTGACAGTTAAGGAGGAGGAGAGGAGAGAGAGAGGTCAGAGACTGAGAGAGAGAGTGTGGGGGGAGAGATTGGGGGAGGGTCAGAGGGCAAGAGAGAGTGAGAGATGGGAAGAGGTTGGAGAGAGTGTTGACGAGAGCCTGATACAGGGGAGAGTTGTCGAGGAAAACGAGGAGATTCCCTCCTGCCTCTCTCTCCATCTCTGTGTGCAATTCTCACAAGATAATTTGAGAGTGGTAGGTGGGAACAGAAAGAGAGAGGTTCATATAGACGCACCCTGCTCTTGGATGGCTACAGGGTATCCCCCTAGGTATTAGAGATCGAACTCTGTGCCTTCGCTCTGAGTTTTCCCGCCCAAGACTAGACTAGACTCTCCTTGCCAAGTAGAACGTTTGTGCACTGCAGCTCAACAATAAACACTTTGAGTTGTGTTGGCAGTGAGCGAGACAACACTGTCGACAATACACAATGGGAGGTCGAACAGAAGAGAGCAGTGTTTATACTGGGAAGCTCCCCAACACTGGGAGACTGTGGTGCTGCAGGCAACTGTTGTTTTTAAAGCTGTATGATAAGTTGAATCAGGGAAGAAGGCACGTGAGCGACCCTTATTTCTGTCTCTCAGCAACGCGCAACGCAGCTCTGCCCGAGTCTTGAGGCTTCTTGTCGTTTGAATGACATTAGGAGGTGTTGGGGTTGAAAATGAAATCATGTAGAGAAATTAATCTTCGAGCGACTCAGTAGTTTTTGAAGTTCTTTTGCAGATTTTTTTTTTTAAATGTTTATTGGACAAATCTTAAAAGAATTCAAAATTGTAAACATTTTAAATTCTTCAAATGTTCCCTAAAGAAACGTTGAAACAGTTCCTTTCACTACCAATATTTTAACCATGACCAATTTTTCACTATTAATGACAATGAGAGAGATGATGATGACGATGATGATGATGATGATGATGATGATGATGACGATGACGATGTTGGTGACCATGTTTGCGTGTGTGCTTCCAGTGACGCTGGGCGTGGACGGGGACTTCTACGTGAGTGGAGGGGGGCTGACGGGCCGGTTCCGCGTCGGTTCCACCTCCTTCCACTGGGGGCGCTGTAACGCAAGCTCGGAGGGCTCCGAACACAGCCTGAACGGAATGAAGTACCCCCTGGAGGTTGGCACATCTGTCCGTCTGTCTGTCTGTCTTGCTCTCTCTGGGTTTCTTTCATTCTCTCTCGCTCTTTCTTGCTCTGTCTGTCTCTCTGTCTGTCTCTCTGTCTGCATATCTGTCTGTCACTGCTCCCTCCAAAGTATGAAAGTAAATGAAAATATAAAGCACTTTAATAACGTTTCAAATAAATGTTATTTGGTGCCTCCTTAGAAGTAGGGCACTGGCTTTTATTAATATATATATATATTACACCATATTATAGGTCCATTAGAAAAACATATTCCAGAGTGCGTTTTCTCGTAATGAGTCAGTCGTGGAAAAAGGTGTCAGCGATCCCACTTTGTGATCTTTGTGTGAACAAACACAGTTAGCCTCTGTGTGTGTGTGTGTGTGTGTCCTGGTTGTCTAGATGCAGATCTACTGCTACGACTCGGAGCAGCACGAGAGTCTGGGCCACGCAGTGAGGGAGGGTGGGGGTGTCGTCGCCCTGGCCGTCCTCTTCGAGGTACGCCCGTATCATGCAGACACATCACAAACCGATTGTTGTATACATTTCAATGGATTCCTTCTTTGTCCCTTTGGATGCAACACCATACTGTGTAACACTGTTATTCATTAGCTTATCGATTAGCTTTACTTTAGCTTATTTTATCTCAATGACGCCGGTGGTTATGAGCCAACGTGAATCACTGGGTTCAATCCCATCATATCATTTCCAAACTGATTTAGGTCACTAGCGTCAAGCTCAATTATTTATCGCCAGTCTATGTGCCGGTGTCATGTCAAAATAAAAGCCCCCCCTCTCCAGTAGGACTGCAGTGGTAGTCACAGTCGGAGCCTGTTGAGATCCATCTTTCTGTCATCTACAGACCACCCTGGAAGACAACAAGAGCCTTCGTCCAGTCATAGACGCCGTCAACGCCGTCAGCCGGTTTGGTCAGTTTAAGAGGAATCAGCGACATATAAACTTGTATTATTTTTTTTATAATTGAATTTGAAAGACCCTAAAGGATCATGTCAATGAGGTTAACCATTTTAAATGAGCAATTTAGTGTTAATTGAGTTCATTCATCAATTTATCCATAAAATTAGTAAAATGTTAATGAATCCATGAAATGTTGGAGGAAATATAAAACGGCAGACAAATATTGAAATTGTTAAGCTTTTCTGTTGAGCAACTAGAATAAATAAAGAATAAATCTAAAATGCCTTAAAGGTCAAAGTGACTCACAAGAGGTTGAATAATTAGAGAGAGAAAGACAAGGAGAACAGGCCGTTTAACAGAAAGTTTAAATTCATCTAAGCCTAGCCTGCAGATAGAGTAACTCCATCTCCCCTTGTCCCCTGTGTGGTTCAGGTAAGAGAGCTACGGTGGACCCCTTCATCCTGAGAGACCTCCTCCCCACCAACACAGACAAGTACTACATCTACAACGGCTCGCTCACCTGGCCGCCTTGCTCGGAAACCGTGGAGTGGATCGTGTTCAAGCACCCCGCCGCCATCTCTGAGACGCAGGTCTGTTCATCCGACGCTCACTGAGATAGAGGGAGGAAAAGCGCACCCCCATGTTATTTTCCATCCCCCTGGAAGCCAAATGTATGAGCGGGAAATCCAATTTGGCTCATAGTCGTTCATTTGGCGCGTTTAGAGCAGAATATCAATTATGATTATTAAAAACCTGCCTAAAGGCTGTTACCACCACGTAATCAATCGCTTGTTTTGTTCGTGTTGTTAGCGCACGGTCGATTAAAGGGATCACAACGTTATTCTGTGTGGAGTTCAACCGGAGCGATGCTAATTCTCGCTAGCATCCTTGCAATATAGATATTAGCCCTTACATTATCATGGTGGTCTGAGAGGACACATCCTTACATTATCATGGTGGTCTTTGAGGACACATCTTTATCATTGTGGTATATGAGGACACATCCCTACATTATCATGGTGGTCTGGGGGACACATCCTTACTTTATCATGGCGGTCTTTGAGGACACATGCTTACATTATCATGGTGGACTTTGAGGACACATCATTACATTATCATGGTGGTCTTTGAGGACACATCTTTATCATTGTGGTATATGAGGACACATCCCTACATTATCATGGTGGTCTGGGGGACACATCTTTACTTTATCATGGCGGTCTTTGAGGACACATGCTTACATTATCATGGTGGTCTTTGAGGACACATCATTACATTATCATGGTGGTCTGAGAGGACACATCATTACATTATCATGGTGGTCTTTGAGGACACATCTTTATCATTGTGGTATATGAGGACACATCCCTACATTATCATGTTGGTCTGGGGGGACACATCCTTACATTATCATGGTGGTCTTTGAGGACACATCCTTACATTATCATGGTGGTCTTTGAGGACACATCCTTACATTATCATGGTGGTCTTTGAGGACACATCCTTACATTATCATGATGTCTTTTAGGACACATCCTTACATTATCATGGTGGTCTTTCAGGACACATCCTTACATTATCATGGTGGTTTTTGAGGACAAATCCTTACATTACCATGGTGGTTTTTGAGGACATCATTATCATGGTGGTCTATTAGGACACACTCTTACATTATCATGGCGGTCTGTGAGGACACTTCCGTACATTATCACGTTGGTCTGGGAGGACTAATCTTACATTATCCTGGTGGTGTATGAGGACACACCCTTACATTATCTTGATGTTGTATATGTGGACATGGTCTTGTGTTATAGTAGAGGTCTATGGAAAAGGGCCTTCATTATCGTGGTCTATGGAGAGAAGGCTGACGATATAATGAGTTATTTTATTCGTAAGCTATTTCAGGTTGAAATACCAGCTTCAAAAGAGTAGTAAACATCGATCCCCTGGGGTTATTCAACACATGCTGCAGACACGTGCACACACACACACACACACAAGTACACGTGCACGCGTTCACACACATACACGCGCATGTGCACACACACACATAAACACTGACACAGTAGTCAGCATTGATCCCTGGGGCTTATCGAACATACTCCGCACACACACATGCACAATCAAACAAACACACACACACACACACACACACACACACACACACACACACACACACACACACACACACACACACACACACACACACACACACACACACACACACACACACATGTACGTCCACAAACACACGGTACTAAGCATTGATCCCTGGGGTTTATTGAACATATGCTGCACACACACACACGCACACGCCACACGCACACACGCGCACACACACACGCACACACACAGTAGTAAGCATTGATCCCTGGAGTTTATCGAACACATGCCTCGCGCACACACACACACACACACACACACACACACACACACACACACACACACACACACACACACACACACACACACACACACACACACACACACACACACACACTTACATTCAGTGAGCCAGAGGGTCTGTAAATAATGTATTATAATGAGGAATGCATGGGGCCAAGTGTGTGTGTGTGCCTGTGTGTGTGTTAGTGTGTATCTGCGTGTGTGAAACCGTTCATGACAGTATCGGGCTAAGTGTGGGTCCGCTGTCAATCTGCTGTCTTTGATTGCCAACGTATATTTGGCAATATTCTCTCTCTCTCTCTCTCTCTCTCTCTCTCTCTCTCTCTCTCTCTCTCTCTCTCTCTCTCTCCTCTCTCTCTCTCTCTCTCTCTCTCTCTCTCTCTCTCTCCTCTCTCTCCTCTCTCTCCTCTCTCTCTCTCTCTCTCTCTCCCCTCTCCCTCTCTCTCTCTCCATCTCTCTCTCTACATTCTCTCTATAATCTCGTGATCTCTCTCTCTGCTTCTCTCTCTCTCTATTCTCACTATCCTCTGAGTATGGCTGCGCCCATAACTTTATGCATGTGTCTCTGTGTGTAAGTCGTTGTGTATGTGTGTAGTGTGCGTGTGTGTGTGTGTCTGTGTGTGTGTGTGTGTGTGTGTGTGTGTGTGTGTGTGTGTGTGTGTGTGTGTGTGTGTGTGTGTGTGTGTGTTCCATTTCACTTCCCTGTCTGCCTGTCTACAGCAGAGGAACCATTTGCCCTCAGTCTATTCTTTATCCTAATGTGCATTTATTTGCAGCTTTCTGCCTCTTCCGTTCGCTGTGAGATCATTTATTTAACCCGAGGCTTTTATCAAAACCTCTAAGTGAAAGTTTTATCGTGTTCTGTCTCGTTCGGTCTGTATTGTGCTCTTTCTCCTCGGCTGTCTGTCCTTCTGATTATCAGACAGACAGACCCACCATGTCTTGCTTTGGGGCCATTTTCTCTCCAGCTCTTTGTCTGACTTTTTTGCATGACTTTAATCATCATCGTTTAATCTCGTTCTCGCTGTCTGTCGCTCTCTCCAATCTCATTGTCTCGCTATCAGTTAATGCAATCTCTCTCGTTCTCGCTCGCTCTCTCCTCTCTCTCTCTCTCTCTCTCTCTCTCTCGCTCTCTCTCTCGCTCCTCTCTCTCTCTCTCTCTCTCTCTCTCTCTCTCTCTCTCTCTCTCTCTCTCTCTCTCTCTCTCTCTCTCTCTCTCTCTCTCTCTCTCTCTCTCTCTCTCTCTCTCTCCTCTCTCTCTCTCTCTCTCTCTCTCTCTCTCTCTCTCTCTCTCTCTCTCTCTCTCTCTCTCTCTCTCTCTCTCTCTCTCTCTCCCCCTCTCGCTCTCTCGCTCTCTCTCTCTCTCTCTCTCTCTCTCTCTCTCTCTCTCTCTCTCTCTCTCTCTCTCTCTCTCTCTCTCTCTCGCTCTCTCTCTCTCTCTCTCTCTCTCTCTCTCTCTCTCTCTCTCTCTCTCATCCTCTCTATAATTTGGCGTGATCTTTCTTTCTTTCTTTCTTTCTGTCAGTTGGTGATTGACACACAGATCATTGTCACTGCCTCTCTGGTCTAATTTTCCCTTCCCTGAATCTTATTTTGACTTTCTCGTTTGTCTCCTCTCTCTCTCTGTACCATGATCTCTCTCTCTCTGTACCGGTCTCTCTCCCTCTGTACCGGTCTCTCTCTCTCTGTACCGGTCTCTCTCTCTCTGTACCGGTCTCTCTCTCTCTCTGTAACATGATCTCTCTCCCTCTGTACCATGGTCTCTCTCTCTCTGTACCGGTCTCTCTCTCTCTGTACCATGATCTCTCTCTCCTCTGTACCGGTCTCTCTCTCTCTGTACCATGATCTCTCTCCCTCTGTACCGGTCTCTCTCTCTCTGTACCGGTCTCTCTCTCTCTGTTCCATGGCCTCTCTCTCACCCTGTGCCGCGTTTCGTCCCCCAGCTGGAGGTGTTCTGCGAGGTGATGACCATGGAGCAGGCGGGCTACGTCATGCTGACCGACTACCTCCAGAACAACTTCCGGGTGCAGCAGCAGCAGTTCATGGGCCAGGTGTTCTCGTCCTACACCGGGGTGGAGGAGGTCCAGACACCCAGTAGGTCCTTCTCCTACTCAGTCTCCTCCACACACCTTACTTTAGGTCTCCTCCTCCTCCTCCTTCTCCTCCCTCTCCCCCTCCCCCTCCCCCTCCTCCTCCTCCCTCCTCCCCTCCTCCTCCTCCTCCTCCTCCTCCCTCCTCTCCTTCTCCTCCCCTCCTCCTCCTCCTTCCTCCTCCTCCTCCTCCTTCCTCCTCCCTCCTCCTCCTCCTCCTCCTCCTCCTCCTCCTCCTCTTGCTCCTCATCAAACCTCACCTTAGGTCCTTCTTCAGATCACATGACGTTGTCGTTACATGATAGGGTGCGGTTACAGTGTAACCACACGGGAAAGAGCTGTGTTATGTGTAACATAACGACCAGTGACAGCATGTGCTTAACTTGTAGTAACGTTATGGAGCAACGTGTTCCCGCACAGTGGGGGGGGGTGGGGGGCGGTTATGGTAATTATTGGATGCTAAGTTGGCGTTGATGCTAAACTAGAGTGTCTATGGTAAAAATAGGTCCATACTCGATTAGGGGTTATGGTTAAGAGGTAAAAAGAGGTGGATACTCGGAGGATTAGGTCAAAAAGGCAGATTAGGGTGATTTCATATGACATGCTGTTACCGATGGTGACGTTGCTTTTTACATGTGGACTTACTCTGTAACAAGGACACTTTAATGTAAACTGTTACCTTACCTTTCATATTACGTTATTCAAAGTAGTATAGTACTCAAAGTAGTATAGTAAAGTATGCTGCATAGACATCATTCATTAGTGTGTTAGTCTGTCTGCCTGCCTGCCTGCCTGTCTGTCTGTCTGTCTGTCTGTCTGTCTGTCTGTCTGTCTGTCTGTCTGTCTGTCTGTCTGTCTGTCTGTCTGTCTGTCTGCCTGTCTGCCGGCCTGCCCGCCCGTCCGTCCGTCCTGTCCGCCCGTCCGTCCGTCCGTCCGTCCGTCCGTCCGTCCGTCCGTCCGTCCGTCCGTCCGTCCGTCCGTCCGTCCGTCCGTCCGTCCGTCCGTCCGTCCGTCTGTCTGTCTGTCTGTCTGTCCGTTTCATTAAATAAAAACCAAACAGCCTTTTTTCCGACCCAATCCATCTGTCCTGGAGTGTATGTTGTCATTCCAGGAAAGGTCTTCCAATCGTTAAATTGCGTTCTCTCACGCTATACGCAGACCCTCCTAAATCCCTGCACTGTGTCCCGGGAATAAGCTGCTAAATTAATTTCAATAACCCCCTCCCCCTTACCCTTCCCCCTCCCCCGCTTTTATCATGACACACTTTTCATTTTTCTTTCATATACATATTTCTTCCCCCCCCTCACCAACGTTATCCTTGCTGCTGGAAGGTCACTGAGCCCATGTGGATCTGAAGCCCTGATCTGGAATTCTCTCTGTTTTTTAAGCAGAGGAACCTCTGGAACTTTGTAGTTTAGGATTTCGCTCCGGGCATTCATACTTAATTTAGGAATTTTTAATGTATTTTTTATTAAAAAGTACAAGTCGTCAGAAATTCCCCCCCAGAAGGGGCACTAATGAAGCCCTGAGTGGGCACGTGAAGAGTGGGCACGTGAAGAGTGGGCACGTGAAGAGTGGGCATGTGAACGCATGCATTTTTCACGTGCACGTCCACGATCAGGCACCTTGGTACTCATTCTAATGAAATGAATGCCACCCGTCTGTCTGTCTGTCTCTGTGTGTGTGTGTGTGTGTGTGCGTGTGTGTGTGTGTGTGTGTGTGTGTGTGTGTGTGTGTGTGTGTGTGTGTGTGTGTGTGTGTGTGTGTGTGTGTGTGTGTGTGTGTGTGTGTGTGTGTGCGTCTCTCTCTCTCTGTCTGTCTCTCTTTCTATTACTACGTGAACCATGCATGTTAATGAAAAGGCTCCCTTTCGTTTTTAGATTAGAAATAAACCAAAGTAAATGAAACACAGAGAGATTTAATTAATACGACTCTCTCTCTCCCTCTCTCTCTCTCTCTCGCTCTCGCTCTCGCTCTCGCTCTCTCTCTCTCTCTCTCTCTCTCTCCCTCTCTCTCCCCCTCCCTCTCTCTCTCTCTCTCTCTCTCTCTCTCTCTCTCTCTCTCTCCTCTCTCTCTCTCTCTCTCTCTCTCTCTCTCGCTCTCGCTCTCGCTCTCGCTCTCTCTCTCTCTCTCTCTCTCTCTCCCTCTCTCTCCCCCCCCCGCCCTCCAGTGTGCAGCTCAGAGCCGGTCAACGTGCAGGCGGACCCCCAGAACGACACCACCATCGTGGTGACTTGGGAGCGCCCCCGGGCGGTGTACGACACTACCATCGACTGGTACACCGTCAGCTACCAGAGCCTGCAGGGGGGCCCCGCCGCGCCCCACCTCCAGTACCGCACCGACGGGGACCAGGACGTGGTACCCGCACCTTTCTGCCTCCTCCCAGACCCCTCCCCCTTATTGTTCTTCCTAATATGGTCAACACCTGTTGAGCTTCCTCCGCCGGCCTTGATAATGTGTTTGTGGAGGTGCTAAACTAGCGTCGATGCTAAACTAGCGTCGATGCTAAACTAGCGTCAATGCTAATCTAGCGTTGATGCTAAACTAGCGCTGACGCTAAACTAGCCTGGATGCTAACCTGGCGTTGATGCTAAACAAGAGTGTCTGTGTTCAACTAGCATTGACGCTAAACTAGCGTTGACGCTACACTGGGCGTAGCGCACGGCTCAGACTTTCCGTTCTGCGCTCAAAGTTACAACCCTTTCAACTTTGAACCCATTTTGATGCTGACCTCTCAAAAGCACGTCCAATCATATCACAGCATTGTTTGACGTTCTAAAAACCAGCGGGAATCTGAAACATAAACGCATCTCTGAGTGGAAGCGCTCATCGTGTGTTGAGCTCCAAAATATATACCAACTATCCATAATCTGAGGCAAAATTAAGAAATTCAAACTATAAAGTTATGTTTCAACAAAGGGAGTTCGCTTCTACTTTTACATTACATTTTATGTTTAGGGCATTTAGCAGATGCTTTTATCCAAAGCGACTTACAATAAGTACATTTGTCATAAGAAGTGAAACAATATATCGCTGCAGTACAGTAAAGATGTTCATAAAGCCAAGTGCAAGTGCTAACAATCACTAGGCTAACCCATTCCCCGTGTACAGCGATGCTAGCAGCTACTGCAGATGTTACACAATTAAGTGCGTACAATAAGTGCGTACATTAAGTGCCACTTTTACACTCGATCATGCGCCTTTGACCGATCCTAACGTGTCCCGTGTGGTACCTCTGTGTGTTTCGTCCCTCTCAGGCCGCCATCATCTCCAGCCTGCTGTCCAACAGCAGCTACGTGGTGCAGGTGGTGGCGGTCTGCACCAACCGGCTCACAGGACGGCCCAGCGACCAAATCATAGTGGACATGCCTCTGGAGGACCCCGGTACACAAACGCACGCACACGCATGCACCACACACACATACACATACAACCAGACAAGTGCATGCACGTACACACACATTACGAACGAGCGCACACACAGGTGCACGCCACACCAGCACAGCTCACATACACACACATGCACCCCAGCACGCCTGCACAGACGCACACACACAGCAAGGATGCAAGCGCGCACGAACGCACACAAACAAATGAATTGGTCAAAATGTAAAAGCATCTGTAACGTCCTTGGTCATAGCAACCAACAAATAGCACTATAAAATCAGTTCAAACCCACACGCATTAAATGAGGACACATTTTGCATCACAGCAGTCTTCCTCCCTGTGTTCTCTCCAGAGAGCGACTCTGGACCCGACAGCGGTTCGGAAGCAGACGACAACCTGCAGGTAGGATGACTGTTACTGTCACTGAGCCGTCTGTTACTGAGCTGTCGTCTCCCCCCCCCACTTGCATCTCCTGCCCCCCCCAAGACGTGTTGCCCTTCAGACTGTGCCGAGCAGTCGTTCCTCAGCTCCTTCTGACTAAAGGTCACTCGCTGATCATCCAGCTCTGCAGCCTTGTCATTCCAGCAATTAAATCGAGTCGATGGCACCGATCACCTGCGCAGGCGATCAGAACACATTTATCAAGCCGCCGCTGCAGAGAAGCGAGGCGGGCTGTGTGCGGAGATGATTCTCTGGCAGCCCGACCCCCGGGGTTACGGAGGAGTGAATCACGCACGAGATTTAATTCTCTCCTCGTCGCTCCTGTCCTATTTTTTGCTGTGCGGTGATAGGGTGTTTAGAACACGGCTCGGGGGAGCCGGGATGCGCATGGTTACATGATGCATATGTTTTTCTATTTTGCATCGAGGTCATATTTGGGTGTCCTTGTTTGCTTGTTGCCTTGGTAACCGCCCCCTACATTCTAGAGTTGTTTTCCGATACCGATATCAGTATCAGAAATTCCTCCAATACTGCCTAAAATGCAGCGTCGGGTATTGGTGATGACACTCGTTGATATGCACCGATCTATGGGCCAATCCGCTACTGTCACATAACTATCTCATTTACCACACGGGCAAAGAACAACACAAACACTGCGGTGCTATGCTGCATTCGTTAACTGGTTGGAGGTGGAAAGTCGGAGTCGGAAACATGTTATCTCCGAACGAGTCGGATAAACATGGATGCTTGACTACAGAAGAATGCAAATGTAAAGGATATAGTTCTGAAAAAATAAATGTTGACAGTGTGTAGCCGATATGCTCTCGTCAACGTAAGAGAACCCTTTAGTAAGATAAAATGCTATCAGTCGTCACAGTGCTAGACGCTTTATCGGTACAAACTCGGTATCGGCCGATACTCAAGTTCAGGAATCGGAATCGGTATCGTGGAGGAAAAAAATGGTATCGGAAAGTCTCTAACGAACGGGCCCCTAACGAACCCGGGCCCCTAACGAACCCGGGCCCCTAACAAACCCGGGCCCCTAACAAACCCGGGCCCCTAACGAACCCGGGCCCCTAACAAACCTGGGCCCCTAACGAACCCGGGCCCCTAACGAACCCGGGCCCCTAACGAACCCCGGCCCCTAACAAACCTGGGCCCCTAACGAACCCGGGCCCCTAACAAACCTGGGCCCCTAACGAACCCGGGCCCCTAACGAACCCGGGCCCCTAACGAACCCCGGCCCCTAACAAACCTGGGCCCCTAACAAACCTGGGCCCCTAACGAACCCGGGCCCCTAACGAACCTGGGCCCCTAACGAACCCGGGCCCCTAACAAACCGGGGTCTCCCTGCAGGTGCTGTCCCAGTCCAAGTGGCAGAATAAGGCGGCGGAGCAGCAGAACAACCTGGACCTGTCCCCGGAGGAGGCCGAGAGCCCGGGGGAGGAGGTGCCCCCGGAGCAGACGGTGGTCTACCAGAACCACCCCACGGACCAACAGGACCGGGACCGGGACAGGTCCCAGGACCGGGACCCGAGCCGGAACCTCCCCGTCCCACTGAGCACCCCCTCGGACCCCGAGGTTCTAGCGGAGAGCGAACACGGACCCTCCGAAAACCACGAGGACCAAACCGGAGCAGACCGGGTCCAAGCAACAGGATGTGGCCGGTTCGGACAGGAAGTGGACGGACAACAATCCGAGGACCCCCGTGCAGCGGCCGTACACGAGGCCCGCCTCCTCCGGGAACGGAGCCATCTGGGTCAGCATGGTGACGGAGCAGCCTGGCTTCCTGTTTCCCGCCTCAAAAACCACCCCGCCGCCGGCCCGCCGGCGAATCACAGAGGAGGCTTCTCTCTCCATGGGGCCGGTACGCATCGCCATCTTGGATCTGTTTCACCCTGTGTGTGCGTGTGTGCGTGTGCGCGTGTGCGAGTGCGCGTGTGCGTGTGTGCGTGTGTGTGCGTGTGTGTGTGTGTGCGTGTGTGCGCGTGTGTGTGTGTGTGTGTGTTGAATGTTTTGGAGCATGGCATTAACGCTGCCGGGGTTGGAGGTATGAATCCCGTTGGGAGAACCAAGCTAGGATATCTGTGAAAGCATCCCCAACCCCAACCATGCTTCAAGAAACTTAATAGTGAGATTCTCACAGATGTTCCCTTCTATGTAGAACAAGGTAACACAACGGGGATTGAGCCTATGGCCCACTGATGAAGGCCCTTGCATTTGCACATTATGAATGTTAGTAACTGGGTGTCCTTGGTAACCTTGTTGCTATCACTGTAAAGAATTGACAGCTCATCGCAAGAGATGTCACCAAAGAGAACAAATCAAAAGTCCTAGATTGACACTGAGAAGAAGAACCTTGGTGTGTTATTTCAACCAGGGTTCGAGTTTCCATTTCCCGCACCACCTTGGTTTTTGTGTTTAGTTTTTGTCATGATGGTCGACAAACTACAAATCACCTTTTTATCCTTCCTTCCCTAACTCATTGTGTGTGTTTACTGTGTGTGTTTGCTGCGTCCCGTTCATACAAACCGCAGGATGACAGTGCGGCCAAAGCAGCCACCAGGAATGACCTCCCGACCCCTGAGCCTGACCCCTACACCCCACCCCTGGAGGACTTCCAGGTCACAGACGTGTACTACGAGGACACTGACGACGACCTGCTCGCTGAGACCACCAGCCCGCCTGCCGTGGTCACGACCGGTCAGCCAGGTGACACCTTGTTACAAAACATAGCATCGCCGCTAACTACCTAGCAATAGGGCTACTGCTCATGGCTACCCAACTAAACTGTGAATTATTAGCTAGCAAACCGGTTACCCTAGCAATAGGCCTACTGCTCAAGGCCACCTGGAAAAACCGCTATTGGCTACATAGCGATGAAGCACTGTTTTCATTTGCACTGTAGTGCCTACTGCTCAAGGCCACCTGGAAAAACCGCTATTGGCTACATAGCGATGAAGCGACTTGTTTTTAATTGCACTGATAGTAGTGTAGGGGGGGGGGGGGGTTTATAACGAGGCAATGGTGAAGATGATGTATAAAACGAAGACAAGCATCCGAGCCTCGTCCTTATCCTCCGCCACAGTGGTTTCTCCTCTCACTCCAGTCATCTTGAATGTACCTTCAGTTCTGTGGATTTGCTATCCGCAGACTTTCGCAGCATTTTGCAAAAGAATAACATACTCTGGATAGGCCATTTCACCTCCTCGTTTCCACGTTCATGTACAACAAAGTTTTGGCTTCTCAGAACTCCTGTGTTTCCCAGTGCACCCTCCAGCCCGATTTGAGATGAGATACAAGGTCATGTTTCGAGGAAACAGGGGTTTGGAAGATATCCTCCAAAAATGAATAAATGACCCAACGGCCCGGTCGTTTTACATGGAGCCCCCACTCATGTCCAATCAGATCGCGGCCATTAGGGGGTCACATGATCCGGTCATGGATGGTAATTGGTTGATTGGTTGATGTCCCCACCCAAGGGCCAGCTGTCTGTGTGGGTGAACCAGAGTCAGGGCTCGGGGCTTTGGGTGGTGTTATGCAATAGCTGAGCTCTCTCCATCAGTGGGGAGGGTGTTGATGATGATGATGATGATGAATGATGATGGTTGTGGTGTCTGGTTAATGTGATTCTGAGGTGGTGCTTATGGCGTTGTTGAGTGACGTGAGTAATGGTCACAGTCTTTGATTTAGTTGACATTGATTGGCCGAGGAGTGACGGATTGATTTAGTTAGTGGGCCGTGATTGGCTGATAAGACGTTCATGCTGATGGATGGATGTGTTTGATTGGTCTCTTTACCGCAGTGTGTTTTCTTGCTGCAGTGAGATGGCGCCCCCTGTTGGTGGTGTTTGTGTGTTCACCTCACCCGCCACGCATTCTGCTCTCTGGACTCTGGAAACCAAGTCTACCGAGTATCAGTCGGTTATTAATCCTATTCTCTCTCTCTCTCTCTCTCCCTCTCGCTCTCTCTCTCTGCTCTCTCTCTCTTGCTCTCTCTCTCTCTCTCTCTCTCTCTCTCTCTCTCTCTCTCTCTCTCTCTCTCTCTCTCTCTCTCTCTCTCCTCTCTCTCTCTCTCTCTCTCTCTCTCTCTCTCTCTCTCTCTCTCTCTCTCTCTCTCTCTCTCTCTCTCTCTCCTCTCCTCTCCCCCCCCCTCTCCCTCTCCCTCTTCCTCTCTCTCTCTCTCCTCTCTCTCTCTCTCTCTCCTTCTCTCTCTCGTCTCTCTCTCTCTCTCCCCCCCCCCCCCCAGAGACCAGTAACAGCAGCCATGAGTCCCGGGTGGGGGGGGTTCGGGTTCTGGAGCGGGAGCGGCGTACGGTCATCCCCCTGGCGGTGGTCTCCTCTCTCACCATCCTCTGTCTGCTGGTGCTGGTGGGCATCCTCATCTACTGGAGGTAACATACTCACACACACACACACACACACACACACACACACACACACACACACACACACACACACACACACACACACACACACACACACACACACATAGAGAGCAGACACACACAAACACAGATCACACACACACACAGAGCAGACACACACACACACACACTCACAGAGAGCACACACACACACACAGAGCAGACACACACACACACACACACTCACAGAGAGCACACACACACACACACACACACACAGAAAGCAGACACACACACACACACTCACAGAGAACAGACACACACACACACACACACACACACACACACACACACTCACAGAGAGAGACACACACACACACACTCACAGAGAACAGACACACAGACACAACACACACACACACTCACAGAGAGCACACACACACACAGAGAGCAGACACACACACACACACACACAGACACACACACACACACAGAGCACACACACACACACACACACACACACACACACACACACACACACACACACACACACACACACACACACACACACACACACACACAGAGAGCAGACACACACACACACACACAGCAGACACACACACACACACACACACACACACACACACACACAGCACACACACACACACACACACACACACACACACACACACACACACACACACACACAAGACACACACACACCACACACACACACACACACACACAGACACACACACACACACACACACACACACACACAGAGAACAGACACACACACATGTATGCACACACACACACGCAGGCAGATGTGCGCACACACACACACACACACACACACACTTGTAGATGCACAGACACACACACATGCAGATGCACGCAGACACACTCACGCACACACGCTGGCGCACACATACCCACACAAAGATGCATACATGTAGATTCAGACTCCGACAGACACACACAAACACACACGCACACGAACACATACATGCAGATTCACAGAGACACATAGCTGTAATATGAAGCGGTGCTGAACATATGTGTCTGGTGTATCTGTGGGGCCACTTGGTGATCATCACGACAGTGTAACTGTGTCATGGTTTATGAGGACGTGTCTTTGGTCCATCTCTCCTCACACAGGAACTGCTTTCAGACGGCCAACTTCTACTCAGAGGACAACATGCTGCCTAAAGCCACGTCCGTCCCATCCACACCTGTGATCCTGGCTACAGGTGACACAGACAGACACAGCCAGCCAGCCAGCCAGACAGCCAGCCAGACAGCCAGACAGACAGACAGACAGACAGACAGACAGACAGACAGACAGACAGACAGACAGACAGACAGACAGACAGACAGACAGACAGACAGACAGACAGACAGACAGACAGACAGACAGACAGACAGACAGACAGAACCACAATCAGAGGGACAGACAGACAGAAAGACAGACAGAACCACAATCAGACAAAAAAAAGATAGAACCACAATCAGACAGACAGACAGACAGACAGACAGACAGACAGACAGACAGACAGACAGACAGACAGACAGACAGACAGACAACAGACAGACGGACAGCCAGTACCACAATCAGACGGACAGCCAGTACCACAATCAGACGGACAGCCAGTACCACAATCAGACAGACAGACAGAAAGACCGACAGACAGACAGAACCACAATCAGACAAAAAAAGATAGAACCACAATCAGAAAGACAGACAGACAGAACAACAAGCAGACAAACAGACAGAACCACAATCAGACAAACAGACAGAAAGAACAACAACATACACACACACACACACACACACACTTTGTCAACCATATTTCAAGGTGTTTTTTAGCATTTAACGTTTTTCTGAACTGCTTGTGTCTCTCCTGTCCCCGCCTCCTTTCCGTGTCAGACGGCCACGAGCCAATGACGGTGAAGCAGTTTGTGAAGCACGTGCTGGAGCTCCACGCCTCCAACACCTTCCCCCAGGAGTTTGAGGTACGCGCCAGTCTGGGTAGAATGTAGAAGCAATCTAGATCTGTGTGCTCTACGTTGATTCTACTTCATTAACCTGAACGTAGATGTAGTTAATGTAGAAGAACCTCGCTCTGTTCTACGTTGATTCTACTTCATTAACCTGAACGTAGACGATAGTTAATGTAGAAGCAACCTTGCTCTGTTCTACGTTGATTCTACTTCATTAACCCTGAACATAGACGTAATTAATGTAGATGTAGTTAATGTAGAAGCAATCTCGCTCTGTTCTACGTTGATTCTACTTCATTAATCTGAATCTCGCTCTGTTCTACGCTGATTCTACTTCATCGATGTGAACGTAGACGCGGTTAATGTAGAAGAGATATCGGTCTGTGTCTTTCTTGGCTTTCTGTTTTCATTGGTGTTATTGTGTTGTGGTTGTTAGTTTGAGGCATTATTTATTAATTTCTGTATGTATTCATGTTATGTGGAAAATAAACCCTGATTTGAGGCAGCTCACTTAGTTTACAACCTATGGCAATGGGTGGTTCATGAGTCATTGACTTTGTAATGCAGGGACAACTCATTCTAGCAGTGATTAAAACAAGTCGTTATTTTTGGTTTGTGTTTAATTAGTATCCTTGAGACTACTTTAGGCACCTTGTGCAACTGAATGTAAAGTGACATGGGTGTGTATAGTCGGCAATAGGTTCCAATAAGGTATTTCAATGAATAGTCGACGCAAATGTATTTATTTATTTAGGTTTACAACCGTTATATGGAGCAAAATAACACCAATTATTTGTGACTCCATGGGGACTGTTTCACCCTCAAGGTTGAGCTCTCACAGCTGAAACATCCTCGAGTGAAACCTCAGAATAAAAGTTTCTTCATAGCATTCAGCGTGTTGATCACAACTTTACCCCCTTGACCAAACTGCAAAGTTGGGGGTAAGGCGAGGAACTGAATATCAATCGCCCAGAAACGAAGAAGAGTGCCTGTTTAATGTTTAGTGGACAACCCTGGCTTAGTCGTAGCATCAGTAGTGTGTACTAGTTGTCACAGTGTGTATCTCTACCCATCCACGTACCTGCACTGACCCCTCTGTCTGTCTGTCTGTTCTGTCGGTCTGTGTGTCCTGTCTGTCTGCCCACATTCATGTCTATGTCTCTCCATCTGTCTTACATTTCCTCTCCCCCCCCCCCCCCCCCTGTTCACTTCCCCTTACCATCCTTGACCCCTGACCCCACCACCACCACCACCGTCACCACCGTCACCACCGTCACCAATGTGCCCTTCTGCATCCTCCTGTCGTCTTCCATTAGATTGTTACCCAGGCCTATGAGGTAAGCCCCGCCCCCCTCCCCCTCCCTCCCCCCTCCTCCCCCCCCCTCCCCCTCACTACACATGTAGTCTATGTTTCTTTGTCCTATTTTAGTTACTGCGCTAGAAACGAAATCAGGGGAATATTAATCGGGATTTGGACGTTTGACATCACGATCTACGATGACACAGCCTCAAGAACTCAGACCGGACCTTTGAATAATAATTAATAATGCCTCGAAAAGGGAGAAAATCCCTCCTGCCCTCCATTGAAATTCAAACATTATTTTTGTACATCATTTAAAGAATTTATTAGCACGGATATATTCTTCCACATGGTAGCCTGCATGCGAAAACGTTATAAAATACATAATGAAATCCTCTGTTGTTTTGCACCCATCCCCACCCCAGTGATATAAGGCTCATGGTGGCGCCACAGTAGCGTCAGTCACATTACTCTCTCATCGACCTTAAAGGTAGGGTAGGCAATTTATTTTCGAAGCATTTTTTTGTTTCATATTCGGTGAAATTCTCTTTAAATCCTCACAAAAGTCAAAGACGCAAATGCTTGGACAAAAAAAAAAAAAGTATAGAATCAAGTGTCTGTGGCTGTCTGATTGCATACCCTAGCTTTAAGTCTTTTGGATTGGCTTATGCTGGTTTCACCTTGAATTGTGTATACGTGCAAAGAACTTGGTTTCATGTGTGTGTGTGTGTGTGTGTGTGTGTGTGTGTGTGTGTGTGTGTGTGTGTGTGTGTGTGTGTGTGTGTGTGTGTGTGTGTGTGTGTGTGTGTGTGTGTGTGTGTCTTGCAGGAGGTGCAGGCGTGCACAGTGGAGATGGGCATTAGTACTGAGAGCTCCAACCATCCAGACAACCGAAGCAAGAACCGCTACATCAACATACTGGCCTGTAAGAGCAGCTTAACAAGAATCAATGTGTCAAAACCACCATCACTACAGTACAGTAGCCCACTACATCAACTTAGAGCAGAGTTAGAGTTAGGCCTGTTAGAGCAGAGTTTAAAATGCATGGCCTATAGGAGCACTTTTACAGTAAAGTATAGCCTGTAGGAACAATATTTATCACAATTTATAATCCACAATACTAATACTGATGTGATCCAGGTGTTAGTAAAAACTATTTTCCTCCCATTTCCTCGTTAAGTTCTGTTTTTAATTAGAAATTGAAAAGTCAATGGAGATCCGTGTCATCACATCCTGTTTAAACCATGACATCACGTCCTGTCCAACCCATAACATCACCTTCTTCTTGTGCAGACGACCACAGCCGAGTGAAGCTGTGCAGCGGTCAGGACCGAGACGGCCGGGCCGGGGATTACATCAACGCCAACTTTATCGACGTGAGTCACTGTTACAATGGAGGGGAGGGGAGGGGAGGGGAGGAGAGGAGGGGGAGAGGAGAGGGGGGAGAGAGGAGTGGGAAAGGGGAGGAGAGGGAGAGGAGAAGAAGAGGGGAGAGGTGAGGGGAAGGAAGGGGAGAGGAGAGGAGAGGATGAGAGGGTAAGACAGTATAGGAGAGGAGAGGAGGGGATAGGAGAGGAGAGGAGGAGGAAGGACAGAAGGAGATGTGGGGTGAGGTGAAAGGATGGGAGTGAAAATGAGAGGTGAGAGGAGAGGAAGGGAGCAGAGAGAGGGGAGTTGAGTTGAAGTGTGATGGGGTGAGGGGAAGGGGGGATAGGAGGTGGGGGGAGGGGAGCTGAGAGGAGGACAGGGGGGGGGTTAAGATCCTCAGTCCTTCTCGCTGGCCTGACGTGGTGGACCTGGTGCTGTGTAAACAAAGCCACTGACCTCTGACCTCTGACCTCTGGTCCGCTGGGTGTCTGTGGGGTTTGGGGGGTGGGGGGGTAGGGCTACGAGCGGAGTCGGGCCTACATCGCCTGCCCAGGGGCCGCTGAGATCGGGCCGGGAGGACTTCTGGAGGATGGTCCTCCAGCAGAACGTCGGCGTGGTCGTCATGATCACCAACCTCAAGGAGAAGGGCCGGGTAGGAGGGACCGGACACGGGCACACACGCTTACATACGCACGCACGTACACGCGCACACACCAAGCACGCGCGCACGCACACACACGCACGGACGGACGTGCACGGACGCACGCACACACACGCACGGACGCACACACACACACCCACGGACGCACACGCACGGACATACGCACACAAGCGAGACACGGAAGCAAGCGTGCACGCCTCTCAAGCCCCGCCTCCCCCCTGACGTCACTTCCTGTGCACTTCCTGTTTCCTGCACAGACCAAGTGTGAGCAGTACTGGCCGGAGGAGGACCAGGAGGAGTACGGGCCCTACCAGGTGACCCTAAGGGGCACCAAGACCCTGGCCTACTACACCGTCAGGACCCTGGGGGTCAGGGACACCGGCACTAAGGTACACAGTACACACACACACACACACACACACACACACACACACACACACACACACACACACACACACACACACACACACACACACACACACACACACACACACACACACGAAGAAACACACACACACACGAAGAAACATACACACACACCTGTAGGTCAACAAATACAGACACACTTATTCTCAGACACATACCTGCTTCATACTTTATATTTCTCTCTCTCTCTCTCTCTCTCTCTCTCTCTCTCTCCGGTCTCTCTCTCTCTCTGATCTCTCTCTCTGGTGTCTGGTCTCTCTCTCTCTCTCTGGTCTCTCTCCCCCCCCCCCTCCCCCCTAGGTGTGTCAGAAGGGTGTGTCCGAGCACACGGTACTCCAGTTCCACTACACCCAGTGGCCGGACATGGGGGTCCCGGAGTACAACTTGCCCGTCCTCTCCTTCATCAGGGCCTCCGCCGGGGCCCGCACCAAGGACATGGGGCCCCTCCTGGTGCACTGCAGGTGGGACCGCGTGTGTGTGTGGGACTGTGTGTGTGTGTGTGTGTGTGTGTGTGTGTGTGTGTGTGTGTGTGTGTGTGTGTGTGTGTGTGTGTGTGTGTGTGTGTGTGTGTGTGTGCGCGTGTGTGTGTTGGTGAGATTATACATCTGAAAAAGGAAATGTAAAATATGCAGTCACTCATCCGACTACTCTGTGTGTGTGTGTGTGTGTGTGTGTGTGTGTGTGTGTGTGTGTGTGTGTGTGTGTGTGTGTGTGTGTGTGTAGTGCTGGTGTGGGCCGGACCGGGGCCTACATCGTGATTGACAGCATGCTGCAGCAGATCCAGGACCAGGGGACGGTCAACGTGCTGGGCTTCCTGAAGCACGTCAGGACCCAGCGCAACTTCCTGGTGCAGACCCAGGTAACGCACACACACACACACGCATAAGCACACGCACACACACACACACACACGCCTGTGCACATGCATACGGACACACACATGCACATGTGAACACACACACGCACACACGTGCAAACACACACATTCATACACACACATACATACACACACTTACATGCACACACACACACACACACAAGGATAGATGCATGACAATGACTTTAGTTATATCTATCAATAGTAGGCACGTACGTACACTCTTACCTCCAAACCCTACTGAAAACACACATACTGTAGGTATAAATGCACACTTCCTGACATTCTCTCCCTCTCTCTTTCTTTCTTTTTTTTTCTTACTTTCTTTCTTTGTTATTCTGTCTTTCTTATTCTCTCTCTCTCTCCCTCTCCCTCTCCCTCTCCCTCTCTCTCTCTCTCTCTCTCTCTCTCTCTCTCTCTCTCTCTCTCTCTCTCTCTCTCTCCTCTCTCTCTCTCTCTCTCTCTCTCTCTCTCTCTCTCTCTCTCTCTCTCTCTCTCTCTCTCTCTCTCCAGGAGCAGTATGTGTTTATCCACGATGCTCTGGTCGAGGCCATCCTGAGCAGAGAGACCCTGGTGACCTCTGACCTCCTGCACGCCTACGTGTCGCGGCTTCTGACCCCGGGGCCCGCGGGCCGCACGCGCATGGACAAGCAGTTCAAGGTGTGTGCCTGTGTGTGTGTTTGTGTGTGTTTGTGGTCGTGAACACATGTGTGTAATGATAAACTGAAGTATGTACTGTACAGAAATCACATGTCCTTATGTGATTGGGAGTTTTAGGAAAGGGGGGGGGGGTGTTATCACCATGGTTACGACCCACGCCAACTGTATGATACATTTTAGTACAGTCGTTATGTAACAGTTATGAGCGTTATAAAAAAATCGATGTTGTAAATGCAATCCACCACACACGGTTGCATTGTACTATTGGTGTCTGGGAAGCCTAACCTTCGGACGCGGGTATTAAATTACTACATTTACGATCGTATAAGTCAAATGACAATTTTTAAAACAAAAAAAAGTTTTGGGTTCAATGGCTCTTAAAGTCTATCTGCTCTCTGCCTTACTATTTGTGTTGTGTTGTGTTGTGTTGTGTTGTGCGTTGGAGCAGCTGATCAGCCAACGCCAGGCCCGACACGCGGACTACAGCACGGCCCTGAAAGACGAGAACGCAGAAAAGAACAGAGCAAGGGCTCTGATGCCTGGTGAGGACACGAGTACACACACACACACACACACACACACACACACACACACACACACACACACACACACACACACACACACACACACACACACACACACACACACACACACACACACACACACTAAGACACGCACACACACACACACGCACACGCACATGCACTAAGACATGCACACACACACACATACACACACACACACACACACACACTAAGACACGCACAAAGACACACGTACACACACACACACGCATGCACATGCACTCACACACACACTCAAAAACACACACACACACACGCATGCAAAAACGCACACACCTTCATGCAAATACACAGAAACACACACACACATGCAAAAATACATTAACTCACACTCACACACACGTATGCACTCACTCACACACACGCACACAAACACACATGCAAAAATAAAACAGACGCACACATGCAAAGACCAACAAGGTTTCCGTCATCCTACCTGTCCTTGAGTAATATTTCCTGACCCCTGACCCCTGACCTCTGACCCCCAGTGGAGCGCTCCAGAGTGTGCCTGACGGCGTCCGAGTCCAACGCCACGGGCTACATCAACGCCTCCTACGTCATGGTGAGCCCCGCCACACCCAATCAGAGCGCCTCGCTGTTAATAGGCCAACCAATCAGATATGTGAACACTGGCGCTTTAAATCAGCCAACCAATCAGAGATGTGAACACTGTCGCTTTAAATCCACCAACCAATCAGAGATGTGGACACTGTTGCTTTAAATCCGCCAACCAATCAGAGATGTGAACACTGTTGCTTTAAATCCACCAACCAATCAGAGATGTGGACACTGTTGCTTTAAATCCGCCAACCAATCAGAGATGTGAACACTGTCGCTTTAAATCCGGCAACCAATCAGAGATGTGAACACTGTCGCTTTAAATCCGGCAACCAATCAGAGATGTGAACACTGTCGCTTTAAATCCGGCAACCAATCAGAGATGTGAACACTGTCGCTTTAAATCCGGCAACCAATCAGAGATGTGAACACTGTCGCTTTAAATCAGCCAACCAATCAGAGATGTAAACGTTGTACGGTTCAGCTCTCTATGAAGGAACAAAGTTTGCTCTCAGTCTCACTTTTAAATCATGTAAGATAAGAGTGAAAGTAAAAAGCTAATCTACTACATTGAATTCAACTGAATTAGGACCCAATAAAACGTGTGTGTGTGTGTGTGTGTGTGTGTGTGTGTGTGTGTGTGTGTGTGTGTGTGTGTGTGTGTGTGTGTGTGGTGTGTGTGTGTTGTGTGTGTGTGTGTGTGGTGTGTGTGTGTCCCCCCCGTGTGTGTGTGGTGTGTGTGTGTGTGTGTGTGTGTGGTGTTGTGTGTGTGTGGTGTGTGTGTGTGTGTGTGTGTGTGTGTGTGTGTGTGTGTGTGTGTGTGTGTGTGTGTCCACAGGGCCGGTACCACAGTAAGGAGTTCATCGTGGGCCAGGACCCTCTAAGCAGCACCGTGGCCGACTTCTGGACCATGATCTGGGAGCACAGCGCGCACACGGTGGTCTCCCTACCGGACCCCCACTCAGTGGTCTCCGTCTCGGACCCCTACGCCCAGGTCAGTCACCCACACGGTAGTCTCTCTACCGGACCCCCACTCAGTGGTCTCTCTCTCGCACTCTCTCTCGCTCTCGCTCTCGCTCTCGCTCTCGCTCTCTCGCTCTCGCTCTCTCGCTCTCTCTCGCTCTCGCTCTCTCTCGCTCTAAAAACAAGCAAATGAGAGTAGTGAGTTTAACATGCGTCATATTCCCCTTTGTCTGATTGGCCGTGGTCTGATTGGATAGGGTCTAATTGGCTTTGTGTTGTGCATTTCAGGGGGATGGGGAGGTAACCTGTGTCTATTGGCCAATTAAGGACCAGCCAATGAGCTTCGAGGGCCTCACTGTGTCATTCTCGCGGGAGGAGCATTTATCTCTGACCAACGACGAGAAGATTCTCGTCCAGGACTTTATACTGGAGTCCTCACAGGTAACACACACACACACACACACACACACACACACACACACACACACACACACACACACACACACACACACACACACACACACACACACACACACACACACACACACACACACACAGACACACACACACACACACAGATAAAAAACACACACACACACACACACATTTTCAGAAACACACGCTCATACACGCGGTTTGCTGATGTCTTCCTCTCCGTCCGGGGACAGAGCGACGGCGTGCTGGAGGTGAGGCGCTACAGCGCCACCTGCTGGCCCAACCCCGACGGACCAATCAGGAGCAGCTTTGAGCTGGTGGCCGCCGTCCGGGAGCACAGCGCCAACACGGCCGGGCCCACCGTGGTGCACGACCCGTGAGTACCGCCGTGGGTGTGACCTGGGGAAAAAGGGTGTGTGTTATTGTGTATGTGTTTGTTTTTGTGTCTAACCCCTGTGTATGTGTCTAACTTGTGTGTGTGTGTGTTTTGTGTGTGTGTTTACATGTGTCTAACGTGTGTGTGTGTTTGTATTTGTGTGTGTGTTTATGTTAATGTGTGTGTTTTTAATGTTCTTAATATATGTGTGTTTATGTGTCTAACGTATCTGTGTTTTTGTTTTTACTGTGTGTGTGTGTGTGTGTGTGTGTGTGTGTGTGTGTGTGTGTGTGTGTGTGTGTGTGTGTGTGTGTGTGTGTGTGTGTGTGTGTGTGTGTGTGTGTGTGTGTGTGTGCAGGCTGGGGGGGCCCACCTCGGGGCTGTTCTGCGCCCTGTCCTCCCTGTCCTCCCAGCTGGAGGAGGACGCCGCGGTAGACGTGTACATGGCCGCCCGCATGACCAACCTGAGGAGGCCGGGGGTCTTCAACGACCTGGTGGGTCGCGCACACACACACACGGGGAGACACACAACCTCTAACGCACACGGGGAAACACACAAACACTAACGCACAAACACTAACGCACACGCAGATCCACGGACACGCACACCTAGAAAACACACTCACACACACACACACGGGGAAACACACAAACGCACACGCAGATACACGGACACACACACACACGGGGAAACACGCAAACGCACGAGCACACAAACACTAACACACACATAGAACAACACGCACACATAGAAACACACACTCACGCACACACGCATGTAAATACACAAACGTGCGCACGCACACAATGAAACACACACACTCACAGTCACACACACACGTACACGCACACAGAGATACACAGACATATACACACATATAGAAAAACACACAGACATGGAAACACAAACACGTAGAAACATACGCACACACACACACCTGATTTCTATAGCGATATTTATCTAGTTGTATTTTAAAACCTGGTTGTGCAACAGGGCGAAACATTGAGTTTGGATTGCCTGTCTTGACTGTTCCAACCTCACGTTGGTCCTTCCCTCCCCCCTCCGGCCACCCTCTACCCCAGGAGGGCTACCAGTTCCTGTACCGCGCTGTGCTAAGCCTGGTCAGCAGCCAGGAGGACCAGAAGACCCTCCGCTCCCCCGAGACCAACGGCTCCATGCTGCTGGGGACCACCGCCAGCATGGCCGAGAGCCTGGAGTCCCTGATGTAGGGCCTGGAGTAGAGCCTGGAGTCCCTGATGTAGAGCCTGAAGTCCCTGATGTAGAGCCTGGAGTCCCTGATGTAGAGCCTGGAGTCCCTGATGTAGAGCCTGGAGTCCCTGATGTAGAGCCTGGAGTCCCTGATGTAGAGCCTGGAGTCCCTGATGTAGAGCCTGGAGTAGAGCCTGGAGCTCCTGATGTAGAGCCTGGAGTCCCTGATGTAGAGCCTGGAGCCTGGAGTCCCTGATGTAGAGCCTGGAGTAGAGCCTGGAGCTCCTGATGTATAGAGCCTGGAGTCCCTGATGTAGAGCCTGGAGTCCCTGATGTAGAGCCTGGAGTCCCTGATGTAGAGCCTGGAGTCCCTGATATAGAGCCTGGAGTAGAGCCTGGAGCTCCTGATATAGAGCCTGGAGTCCCTGATGTAGAGCCTGGAGTCCCTGATGTAGAGCCTGGAGCCGTGAAGTCCCTGATATCGAGCCTGGAGTCCCTGATATCGAGCCTGGAGTACCTGATGTAGTTCCAGGTGGAGCTCCACTACTTATAGAGGAGGAGCGCTGATCATCAAACAGGTTAAAGCTGCTGTAGGTAAGAGTGGAGGGTTGGGAAGAGAGAGAGAACGGAAAAGAGCGGAAAATAGACACCTTCCCTCTCTGCTCCCTCCCTCCCTATAGATTTACGCCGGGATGTTGTGTTTCACACACCTGTGATTGACAGGCAAGATGAACTCACCGCACCAATCATTGAAGAGATGCCCTGATTGGTCGGAAATTAGCGGAAATGGTCTAAAATGTAGGTCTCGTTCAGAGGCCGACAAAGTAAACGAGTACCGATATTCTCACCAAGCCTTTCATTCCCTAACAGCTGACGGTTGGCTAGGCCACTTTTAAAAAGTTATTCTGATAGTATCACCTCTTGAGTCTTACCTACAGCACCTTTAATAAGTACACTCACACGCACAATCGCGGTACGCATGCTATGTCTCGGGACGATGCATGTTTACATATAACAGATACAATTAAACAAGGAATTATTTTGATTAAACTAAGCATTAGTTGAATAACATATGCAACTTAGCAGCACAATGAACATCCTAAGGGCAATGAGCTGCTGGCTAGCATGGGGAGGCTAAACCACGCCGCTAAGTTACATTGGCCTTCAGATGAACCGTCGCTATCGTTGTTAGGAATTATTATTCATATTATTAGTATTGTTATGCTTTTGACTGTTATGTTTGAGCAGTTTAGCTGCTCGGCCTACGCATAATAATATCAATAATACCAATACATAATAATAATAAGCCTAGTTATAATATTAATAATGATGATAATAATACTAGATAGGGAACTAAAACAAAAAATAGTTTTAGCTTGAGTTACAATTATTGAAATAAGTGAACCAAAGATCAAGATTTAAAAAAAAAAGTATTTTAAAGGGGTGTTACGACATCTATGCGAATACCTATAGCAACCCTGCCGAGGGAGAACCCAGGGGGGTTCTGGGAAAGAGTCGTTTGCGTCAGACACAGCCCATTATCCACTGTGCCTTCCCCATCTCACCTCCACACACACCTCGAGTGGTGTGAAGTTCACGCAAGAAAACCTGCAGCTATAAACCCACTAGATCAGAGCTGCGATGTTTTGGCCGTTGACTGTTCCGCTGTAACTTTGATATTTCTGTGATTCGATTTTTTTCCGATGTTACGGGGTAATGCATCTTAAAAAAAATAACCGTAGTGCTGAGCAGAAGAGTACAGATACGATTAAACGAGAAATCACCTGCAAACTGTGAATGAACGCTCTCGAAGCGTGTAATATTCAACTTATTGTCGTACACGACCGGGAAATAAATGAGTCGCCAAATGTTGTGGTCACTGAATTTATACTAAGCCATCGTTGTAAATAAGCTAAGTTACGTGGACAGCCATGTTGCCATAGAGACAGCATTCCTCCCTGCGACCGGTTTAATCTAGGACCCAATTTCTCGGTCGGCCCGTTGTTGTTTTACTGTTTTCGTCTGTGATTTTACAAACAAACTGTTTGTACGTTTTGTTGGAGAAATCCTATAGTTTTACGAGAATGCTTTTGGGAATGCTTTGTATTTACTGATCCTATGTTTCTATGTCTATTAAGCGGTACATTTTTGGTCAGAAAGCCTTTTTAACGATTCTGTGTGTGAAAGGAAGGTCCGATATAACATTTGTGTAAATAACCCTGGATCTATGGGGAGGCCAAACTTCTGTTTATATACTACTATATTTCTATTTTAATACGAAGATGATTTTTTAGTCATTTACAACGATATATATAACTGTGTTTTATAATTTTAGCCTATCAAATATTGATTATACGATATAAACAATTGAATTATCCTTTTTTTTCTATGTGTTTTGAACACAGGAGAACGTTAATGTGTTTCTTTCATCAAATTCTGAAAAGGCACGGTATGTTTATAGTGACCAATGGGAACAATATTTTAAGCAATTGAATAAAAAAAAAGTAATACAAAAAATATGGATGTTTTTTCTTTTCTTCCAAGAAAGAAACCTTTAGCCAATGAGTGGATCGTTTGGAGAGTTGTTTTTTTCTGCTCCACCGAACATTATTTTAAGTGTATGGTGAAACATAATCAACACTAGCGTACAAGTCTCATGCTTTTATTCATACTAGTCCATTGCATTGCTTTGCGTGTGCTTGCTGTTTCACCTGTTCATAAGAGTACAATTCTAACTAAAACATAATTAACAACCACAACAGATTAAACAAACTTCAAGGCAGGAACACAAAAGAAAAAAACTAAAAAGCCTTTTGCTACTTTTTTAAATAAGATATTTTTCTTACAATGTTTCTATTTATTTAGGTACACAAGTTATAGAAGTCACACAAGATAATAAAGTGAATATAGTGCTTTGGAAAACAACAACTTGGGCTTGAAGGCCCACCTGTGGCAAAAGTTAACACTGGAGGAAAAAGGTCCTCACTTTGTCTGTTGGCCGTCATTCCCGACTCCACCTCTAGGGGCAGCAGGATTTCTTTTTCGTCTCCCAGGTCCAGTTTCTATATCTTTATCTCACACGAAACAATATACTCTAATAAAATGATGATTCCATCCAATTATGAAGCTGACAATTATATAATTGCCGTTAAACAAAGGAGTGTAGGGCATGGCAATTATTATCCTTACTCCTGGCTGATATTACGTTTTTTTATACGCAGGAGCGGATTATAAAGTTATACACTTACAATAATTTAGTTCGTCTCATCTTAGACATTTTTTTTGCAAATGGCCGCCAAGTCTTTGAAGATATTACCGATACACGTATTGGATATTTTAGTTTTAGTAAATATATATATTATTACTTTTAGCTATTATTTTAACTTTTAGATCTGCAAAAAACAATGTTCTCCATTTAATATCCCTCAATGCCGTAACTGAAAAAAAGAGAAGGACACTATAGCACCACAACTTTGGTATGATTCAAGCCTTGATTCAAATGAAGGTATGACTCAAAATCAGGATCCTAATCTACAATACTAATCGAAGAACTTCTTTGAAAGTGTTCACCCGTATCACAACTCATTTTGTAAACCAACGTCACTCACTACAAAAGCTCGAAACTCAGACGCTCAGCCTTTTAAGGATCAATGAGGGGCGACAGGGAAGGGAGAACTGGGAAGGCTGGTTCGTCGTTGTGATGGCTGGGTGATTGTGTTGGTCTGAATGTGTGTGTTCCTGAGGTCCAGCCCTTAAGGAACTGCTCCTGGAAGCCCTGACCAGTCCCCCGGTCGCGGTGGAAGGAGGCAGTGAGTGGTTCTATTAGCCCCCCGCGTCACTAGACTCTAGGAGGGCAGAGACCCTGACAGGGCTTTGGGTGGAGGAGGGCTTTGGGTGGAGGAAGGCACACGGTGGAAGAAGGCACGCATGTATTTTAAACTATGTTTAAAATACATTAAAAATACATTTAAAAAGATTCAAGCATAGTTAATTATAATAATTAAAGATATTCCTAAAAGTGTGTGTGTGTGTGTGTGTGTGTGTGTGTGTGTGTGTGTGTGTGTGTGTGTGTGTGTGTGTGTGTGTGTGTGTATTGTGTGTGTGTGTGTGTGTACATGCTTGTGAGTGTGAGGGTGTGTGTGTGTGCATATGTGTGTCTCCTGAAGTCTGTCCTCTCCCAGTGGCTGTCTCTGTGGGAGGAGCCTCAGTTTCCTTGACAGCCCTGTGGAACACCAGGCAGGACAACAGGTTAAGGTTAAAGGTCACATTGACGTCTGAGTTGATTGGCCGTGTGTGTGTTTGTGTTTGCACATAAGAATGAGTACGCACGTGTCTGTCTGTCTGTCTGTCTGTGCGTCTGTGTGTGTGTGTGCGTCTGTGTGTGTGTGTGTGTGTGTGTGTGTGTGTGTGTGTGTGTGTGTGTGTGTGTGTGTGTGTGTGTGTGTGTGTGTGTGTGTGTGTGTGTGTGTGTGTGTGTGTGTGTGTGTGTGTGTGTGTCTACGTGTGTGTGTGTGCGTGTGTGTGCCCTCACAGAGTTGGTCCTCCTCCTCTTCCAGCAGTCGGGGTCGAGGATCTTCTGCTGGTCTGCGAGGGCCTTGGCCTCCAGGGTGAAGACCCTCCTCTCATCCCCCCGCAGACGCTTCCACCGCTCCCCCAGCAGCACACTGATGGCTCTGCACACACACACGCACACGCACACACGCATACACACGTTAGCACTCAGTTACATGCCTATGCAAATTCTTTGCCAAAAGATTGTTCAAAAGCAGGTTTTATATAAGGAACAAGGATATAGTCTCTCACACACCACACACACACACACACACACACACACACACACACACACACACACACACACACACACACACACACACACACACACACACACACACACACACACACACACACACACACACACACACCTGTTGTCTTTCCCAGGGTGCATCTGGGTGTACTCCACCCTGAACTTCTTGGCGAACAGCATGAAGGCGTTCATTGGCCGCTTACACCTGGTGGCGTTCGCACTTCCTGGTTGACTGCTTGGCACGCTTTTGATTGGCTGTTGGTGTTGAGAATGAGAGGGGCCGGGGCTCTGGGCATCTGCTGCAGTTGGTTTTTGAATGGGGGATGCATTGGGTTAATCCCCTGACCTTTGACCCTGCAGTATTAACACTGATCATGTGAACACTGAATGCGTGCTGTATAAATATGGGAACTACTGTAGAACTTTTGAAGTACGGCAGAAAAGCACTTCCTATTTTTGGATTTGCTGTCATTGTTAAAAACGTGGACAAAAACAGACGTCTATTGTTTAAAACTGTAAAGTTAACAACAGGAGATTAATTGGAAATAGGAAAATACAAGATATTAACAATTTCAGGATAGCTTAAACTCAAAAAGCTCCCGCCAGTGATTTGAGTAACATCCAATCCTATTTTCAAGGCCGCTTTTGGACTTGCTGGTGATTAACACCATCGGAACCTCTGCGTGTCCTCTGGAGGTACCTGGCCGCTGCTCTCTGTCGGGGGACACCGCGCCCCCGCTGGACTGGGAGGTGCGGCGGCGGCGGGCCATGCTGCTCAGCACGTAGACGGCCGACGAGTCCAGCGGGGTGAAGTCATAACTGAGGAGGAAACAAAGCGAGAGCGGTTAACGAGGTTCTCCCGTCGGTTGACTGGCGTCTACAAGCTACTTATTTTTTATTATGTTTTTACCTTTATTTAACCAGGGAGAAAAACATCACATTGCGATATCTCTTTAACAAGGGAGCCCTGATAGAGTAAAGTAATGGTTTAATAATAATAGAGCGCTAAATCCTATCTTTTATAACTATATCTAGTACATTACCCAATTGAATAACGAGTAAATGTCGGGAAAACCAACGACAAGACAAAGACGGAAGTCATTGGTGTGATTTTGTAAGTTTGTTCCTCTGGAAAATCGCCAACTTATGCAAATAGTTTGGATTCTTGGCCCGTGGGTTAACAGCACGGCTGAGACACAGCGGATCCGCCTGGTGAAGGCTCACCACGTCCTAACAATCGCATGCCTTTTTCTTACCTTTCTCACTCACAATATGCGTTTTAGGGAGTGGGATTGTAGTTTACATGACGTGAAGAATTGTATTTTAGTAAGCATGTCTCCTACAGACTTTTAGTTTGTAAACGTGACGGGGCAATTGCTCTTGTCGCTAGCTTAGCCACTTTTTAGAGTTTAAAACGGTTTTAACACTCAAGAAGTTGCGTGACGTCTTAAGCTCCATGACTGTGTCATATGAACTTGTGGAAGCCGCGTTTCACCTTGATCTCCATTGCTGTGTCTTCAGAGAAATTCACATCAGACACTAGAGGGCGTATTTTGTGCGTGTTAGTCTAATCTAGAGGAGACAAGGCTCCATCATAACCAACACACACAACCAGAATAGTTTTATGAAGTATTAATAGGTATAGGATACGTTTACAGTGCAGCAAATATTATTTTTTCTCCTCGTTGTAGTTCTCTATCCGCGACATGTTCATCGACATGATCCTGACTCCCCTTCTCCGAGAATTTATAGGCGTGACATTACCGTAATTACTCGCATAGGCCTATTAGTTCGTCTTTTATTAATTAAGTAATCACGTGTGCATACACACACCAAGAGAAAACAATGACAAGTAATTAATTGACGTAGGTGAAGGCAGATTCCAGACTCAGATTTCCACAAAAAGTAGCCTAGACTATTTCATAATATATATAATATGTGTCAACATTATTTGCGTTATTATTCATTATAGTTTTATTATATTACAATTCAATTTACATTCCCATTAAGTTTTTGTTGGTAATCATAGCACAAAATGCATCCACCATTAAGTTAAGACTCCATCTGCTTGGGTACACGAGAAGTCAGAGTACTTCCGGTTTCCAAGCAGTTTAAACCAAGTCAGCGAGGAATCAGCTGATCCTGTACCAGTCGTTACACAGCAATCACGTTGAACCTCGTGCGCAGCTGCGTGTTAAAACTCCAAAACCTCTGTTTTAAGGAGTATGGTTTTAAAGCGCAGCAATGCTAACTGACGGAGCCATTGGCACGATGGGTCCTACAGACTTTTATTTGGTAAACACGATGGGTCCTACAGACTTCAGCTTTATAAACATGTTGTGTCCTACAGACTTTTATTTTGTTATAGGTTGTGTCCTACAAACTTTTATTTTGTAATAGGTTGTGTCCTACAGACTTTTATTTTGTAATAGGTTGTGTCCTGCAAACTTTTATTTGTAATAGGTTGTGTCCTACAGACTTTTATTTTGAAATATGTGTTCTACAGAACGTTTGTCTTCTAGCTGCTACAGTCTCAGCAGGGAAGCTGACCTCCTGAACGTGTTGAAGACCAGCGAGGCGTCCGTCCGCACGGCGTCCCGGTGTCCCGGAGGCAGACAGATGTCCCCCCGCTCCACCTCGTAGCACGGTATCCCATAATGCATCACGGTCAGGCTGGGGCAGAACGAGGACCACCCTGAGAGAGAGAGAACATATTGCCGTTAAAGATGGAGTGTGTGTCACACACACACACACACACACACACACACACACACACACACACACACACACACACACACACACACACACACACACACACACACACACACACACACACACACACACACACACACACACACCTTTGTGTTTGACGTAGAACGGGTGGTCCAATGGGCAGTGGGCTGTCAGGGGTGTGTGTCCGAATGCGCCGGGGTCAAAGGTCAGCTGCAGGACAGACTGGTCGGAGGAGATGACCTCAGAGTGCTGCGTTAGACGCAGACCGTCCGACCCGTACACCTACACAACACATGGTCAGCAGTACTACATTATCAAATACACACACCTACACAACACACATATCATATCATCATGAACTACACACACCCAAAGAACAAATGCTTACATCATATCCTCAGTATTGCAGTATTGCAGAAGTAGTAGTAGTAAAACATGGTAATACTAGTATGTAGTAGTAGTAATAGAGTAGTAGTGTCTGTGTGTGTGTGTGTGTGTGTGTGTGTGTGTGTGTGCATGTGGCTGTGTGTCTGTGTGTATGTGTGTGTGTGTCTGTGTGTGTCTGTGTGTGTGTGTGCGTGTGGCTGTGTGTCTGTGTGTGCGTGTGTGTGTGTGTGTGTGTGTCTGTGTGTGTGTCTGTGTGTGTGTGTGTGTGTGTGACCTCCACCCAGAGCTGCCCACCTTCAGCGCGGCCCCCTTCTCCTGGGGCCCAGAGTCGTCCTCAGCAGAGACCAGGTCCTCCACGTCCTGCCAGCCCGACCGGGCCCCGCTGTGGAACCGGACCCGGGTCCCTGACCACACAACACCCGTCACTACGGCGACCCTTCAGGGTATTTATACCGGGGGCTGCTTTTAACCCCCCCACCCCACCCCCGGACACACACGGCCCTTAGGGTCACTGCTGCCCATGTGCTGCGTAGCATACCCAAGACTGAACACAACTTTATTGACATGAATAACAATTTAACTTGTCATAATAGTTTTTGTATAATTATAAACATTATGACTTTACAAAATGTTATATTTTTGATTTTTGTTTACAATAAAGTGGCACAAAATGTACCTGATTAGGGCCAAAATGTGATTGTGGGCGGGGTTAATTTCATTTTCTTGGGGGTGCCTGTACCTTTAAGAAAACAGTGCCAGACGGTAGGAGGCCAGGAGTGGCTCCAGCCCATGTCCTCATCGTCGGACGGCGTGGAGCGGGTGGACACCTCACTGCTTTTCTATGGAGGGACACACAAGACCTTGTAAACCACAAACACAGCTTCTCCATGGGGGCACACAAGACCTCACAAACCACAAACACAGCTTCTCTATGGGGGCACACAAGACCTCATAAACCACAGAGACATCTTCTCTATGGGGGCACACAAGAACTCATGAACCACAAACACAGCTTCTCTATGAGAACATACAAGACCTCATAAACCACAAACACCCATTATCTGTGGGGACATAAAATACCTCATAAACCTTAAACACAAACACGTGTGGGGACATTCTTTATCCTGCAATACCCCGCTATATAATCGACACCCTGATATTTGAAAACATTTAGCGCCAATCCCCCCTTGAATTTCGGTTGCACTTTGCTCTTTCAGACGTAACTGTTCTGATTGGTCCTCAGCCTCATATGATACTTTGAATAAAAGTGTCTGCTAAGTGCCCTAAATGTAACTGTAAATAGAACACATGCACTACCTTCAATGTCACTGTCTCAAACAGAAGTAGTACGTCGTAGTGGTGGTAGTAGTAATAGAGTAGTAGTAATGCTAGTAGTAGAACTAGGTAGTAGTAGCAGTAGTGGTGTGTCTCTCACCCTGGTGCGCCTGCGGCCCCTTCCCCGGCCTGTAGGGGGTGCCGGGTGGCTGCTGGCCCGAGGAGAAGGAGAGGGAGGAGGAGGAGGAGTAGGAGGAGGAGTAGGAGGAGGAGGTCTGGCGTAGGAATGGAGGCCACAGCCGGTTCCGAAGACGCGGAGGGGAGACAGGCTGTGGGAGAGGAGACATGTGAGAGACATTGTGAGAGACACACAAGAGATATTGTGATGGTGTGTTCTAGACAGTATGCCAACAGGGACTAGCACTGGTATTAGCATCCTAGCAGTGACACCGGGCTTGCTCTGCTGGCAGTAGAGGTGATAGGGTTTACTGTGTGTGTGTGTGTTTGTGTGTGTGTCATTATGTGTGTGTGTGTTTGTGTGCGTGTGTGTCATTATGTGTGTATGTCATTACATCTGTGTGTGTGTGTGTGTGTGTGTGTGTGTGTGTGTGTGTGTGTGTGTGTGTGTGTGTGTGTGTGTGTGTGTGTGTGTGTGTGTGTGTGTGTGTGTGTGTGTGTGTGCGCGTGTGTGTATGTACATCAGTACGTGTGAGTGTGTGTGCGCGTCTGTGTGTGTGTCTCTGTACCGTGGAGGCCCCTGCAGCAGTGGACTCTGGGGCCCGGTGGCGATGTGCGCCAGCTGGGTCAGCCAGTGTGTGTCAGGGGGGCCGGAGTATGTCCTGTTCTCCCTCTCCAGGTGGGACACGCCCCCCTCCACCTGATAGGCCGGCGTCTCCGTCGGGCCCTCGGCCTGCACCTCCTGCAGGGCCGGGAGGTCGTCTGAAGGAGACACCATCATCCAATGGACTACAAACTCATGGAGAACCGATGAACTACAAACATGGAGGATAAGATGCCTCCTCATAGATCGCATTATTTCCGAATCATAGATCCACCTGTAACATACTTGGGATTTCCTTTATGTTTTGAGGGGGGAATGTTCTCATGAACTGGTTTTGGGTAGTTTATTGTAATGGGTTTGACTGACAGGTAAAGGGTACCGCCTACTCCTGACGTAGAAGGTATGTTGTTTCGACTCCCTGCTAAAAGTTACTGGGTATGATTCCACAGGGTCTTGGAGCAACATGCCTAACCCCTGCTCATAGTCTAAATAATAGAAAGAAAATGATAAATGGTATTTCTAAATGTATTATGATGATATTATAGACATAATTTTGTTAAGCAGCATTTTTATTATTATATGTGATAAAAGATTTGACCAGATAAAAGATATTCAATGACAATTGAATATCGCTTAATTCGAGTTCAGCTTCACCCAATGTTACTCAGAGTACAGTTCACCCTATGTTACCCAGAGTTCAGTTCACCCTATGTTACCCAGAGTTCAGTTCACCCTATGTTACCCAGAGTTCAGTTCACCCTATGTTACCCAGAGTTCAGTTCACCCTATGTTACCCAGAGTTCAGTTCACCCTATGTTACCCAGAGTACAGTTCACCCTATGTTACCCAGAGTTCAGTTCACCCTATGTTACCCAGAGTTCAGTTCACCCTATGTTACCCAGAGTTCAGTTCACCCTATGTTACCCAGAGTTCAGTTCACCCTATGTTACCCAGAGTTCAGTTCACCCTATGTTACCCAGAGTTCAGTTCACCTTATGTTACCCAGAATCCATTTAACCCTATATGACCCAGAGTTCAGTTACCTCTAGATTATCTCCAGTTCAACACCCATTGTTCAGTTCACCCTATACAACCCTAACACCGGGATTCCACCGGACGCGTTACGGCTGCGGCACGGCGCGGCTGGAGGTTTCTGCCCTGCGTGCATTTCCACCGGCCGCATTACGGCAGCGCAGCGCTGCCTTGCGAGCCAGCCGTATTCACGCGGGATCACGAGATCCTAAACCTAATGTACTCACCTTCTACTCCCAAAACTACTGCAATTAAATGCCACGCTTTGTCCTTCCGGCCATTGTCCTTATAAAAAGGATGATTTGGTACATAAATGACTTCATGTTGCTGAACTTCAACAATGAGTCTCTCGTCGTCCATGTTGCCGACCCTCTGAGACCCTTTGATTGATTGACTGCTGACCTGGTGCCACCGGTCAGGACGTAATAATGTTGATGTGAAGTTGTGATAGGCAACACGAGTTGAGTATTGTGTTTTATTTTGAAAACCGACGGGATGCTCTATGGCTTTTACTTTTTCACTTCCTGCCCGGCTCGATCTGCTCTGTTGAAATTGACGCGGTTCAGCAACGGCTCGCGTCAAAAATAGAAACGCTACGGAACGAAAGCGTTGCGGCGCGGCGATCCGCTCCTGGGACGCTGCCGAGACGTTCTACAGCCGCGCCCGGTGGAAGCGGTCTCATTGATTAGAGTGGAAGCTATCTGCTGCGATGACCGCGGTCAAGACGTGCTGCAGCCGTAACGCGGCCGGTGGAATCAGGCCGTAAGGAAACCGGTAGATCTTCTTCCCAGTCGCACTATCACAAGCCTTCTCCCCTGCAGCTGTTTTTTTTTACATACCATACTCCATGTGGCTGTCACTGGTGGGATCGAGGCGTTCCTCAGAGAGGAGCAGGCCGTCTGATTGGTTCCCGGCCGTGTCCATCTTCTTCTCCTGCTGTCCAGAGCAAATACCCCAAGAGGTGACTGGACTGGTAGAACATGATTTACGCAGACAGGGTAAACCCTTA
>OLKM01000571.1:27500-55000 GCA_900291075.1 Melanogrammus aeglefinus | reverse complement strand
GACTCTGTGATCATGATGTTGTCGTTATGTCTGTCCCCAATGCCCAACACATAGGTGGCCACGCAGTAGCCTCCACAGGAGTATAGGAACCTCTCTACCGCCTGCTGGAACTAGAGAGAGAGAGAGAGAGAGAGAGAGAGAGAGAGAGAGAGAGAGAGAGAGAGAGAGAGAGAGAGAGAGAGAGAGAGAAGAGAGAGAGAGAGAGAGAGAGAGAGAGGAGAGAGAGAGAGAGAGAGAGAGAGAGAGAGAGAGAGAGAGAGAGAGAGAGAGAGAGAGAGAGAGAGAGAGAGAGAGAGAGAGAGAGAGAGAGAGAGAGAGACACACAGCAAAAGAGACACACACACAAAATAATAAGAATAATAAGGTTCCTCAAAATGTCAAGCCAGATGCAACGTAGCCACTTCATCACATTTAACACCTGTTCCTGCCGCAAATAGAATCTAAAACACCACAGAGAAATGGAATTCTAGAGCTAGAGGGAAACACGTCGCGCTGCAGACAGATATTGGGTTGACTACAAAGCTTAGTGTCGGCAAGCAGGAAACCAAACTGGAGGCTTACTTCCTGTCTGTCTCTCACACTTCCTCTTTAGCTAAAAGAGAATACAACTAGTAGAAGAAACCAGAGAGGTTGGGTTCGACGAAATTCAACGCCGTTTGTTGACGTTGACGTGACCTACTCAGATCAGATCGATATATAGATCAGAACTACTTAGATCTACTGAGATCAGACCTACTCAGATCAGATCTACATAGGTCAGACCTACGTAGAGCAGACCTACATAGATCCAGGGCCCTTAAGTCGCAATTCAACCCATGCACACGCTAACACGCCACACTTTGTATTTCTCACGCAGAGAAGTGATCAGGATGGCGGCCAACTTGCGCTGCTATTTAACTGTGGAACAGGTAGGAATCAAATGGGCGTCCCGTACGTAGGGTAACCAGACGTCCCGGACGTGCCCTCTTTTTGAGGCACTTGTTCACGTTGAATTTGCGTTGCGTTTCTCTGGGTCGTTCACAAACTAGCTAGGCTACCCCCTCCCCTACTCAGTTCTGTTCGCTTTGCATTGGTGGAAGTGAGTATTGTTTTATAGTGACAAACATTAACACATTTCCTACAGGGGATTGATAAAGTTCTATCTATTGAACAGAAAGAAACACCTGGTCATACTTTACACACTTTACCACAGTATTGGCCTACTGAATGCCACAGATATATTTTAAGCATTGGACTGAATGCCACATAAATACATAATTATGTTTTTGCACGTTTGCAACATTTAAAAGTTCAGGGAAAAGTATATGCCTCTGCTGGTGTTACTTAAGCCAAAAACCTTTTGAGGCAGTGTTGTTTCTGAATATTAGTGTTAAGGGCCAATAATGCTTACTATCATACATTAGTCACCATGTCTGACGACACATTTGTATGCAGTCACATGTTAATATACCCCCCGCTGCCGCAGCTGATAAAATCTCACTTTGAACTCAGTTCCAAACTTGACAGCCCTGATAGATCAGACCTACTTAGGTAAGAGCTACTAAGATCAGTCCTACTTAGAGACCTAAGTACCGGTAGATCAGACCTCCCAAGATCAGGATTAATTTAAAGTGTAAGACAACAGACTGTTCAAAATCTCCTCCTTGTTCCTGCATGCACTATATTTTAAGGTGATATAATGCCGCGTTTCCACTGCAGGGTGCGGTACGGTTCGGTTCGCAAAAGTGCGGTAAGGATTGCGTTTCCACCGCCAAAAGTGGGCGTGACCCGGACTGAGCCGTACTCGTTTTGCCCTCGTCTTCAGTACTCCTCCGGTGGGGTACTGAGACGCCTGAAAGGGTGCCGGAAAATTCGAGCTACACACCGCCTCCGTTGATTGGTCGACAGAATCGTCACTTCCGGGTGACGTGAGGATAAAACAAACAAAAACATTAGCCTGCGTTCACACCAAACGCGACATTTGACGCCCGTTCGTTTTGTCGCCGAAGTTTTGTCGCGTCACAAATCATAATCTGTCGCTGTGCAAGTTTTGTCGAATTTTTCGCACAACAACACGATAACCACCATTGCCTTGTCTTTACCTTTTGTGGAAGAGGGAGAGACGTCGGAGGACCCGACACAGTCTATTCATAATATTGTAATGACCACGGAAGAGGCAGTGAATGAAGTATTGATTAAACAGAGATTTATTAGATGGGCCTACCTAATAAACCGTTGGAACACACAAGACCGGAAACCATAGCAACGCCGGTAAACAAACCCCGAGAAGCCCAATCCCTACAAGAGCTCCCCGCGCTACGGCCATCCGGAGGCGCACAGAGCTTTTGGCCGTGAAATTATATACAGTTATATTATATACTATTATATATAGAGCAATGGGAATCGCAAACGTCAACAATCCCTTTCTCCTTCATGCTGCAGTTCACCCCGGACTGCACTGCACTGAGTTTGACGGTTGAACGCTGAGAACATGTCGCGTAAAACGCTTGCTTGGGCAAACAAGGAGGTGGAGACGTTCCTCTCTGCATTCTCCTCTGCGCTTCTATGATGTCACGATGTTTACGTAGCTGCCGCGGCGATCGACATCCGGCCTACCATAAAGGGTTCTGGTTGGCGGTGGAAACGCGACCTCGGAACTGAGCTGGGCTATACCGCCCCCTCCCTACCGGACTGAGGCGAACCGAACCGTACCGCACCCTGCAGTGGAAACGCGGCATAAGATCTGAAAATATATTAACGAAGGCACTGTTCTACATAGATGTAGCCTTTCATCATTTAAAGTTGGTTCCTTGTTCATGCATGCACTATATTTGAATATGATAAGGAATGATAAGATAGATTCTTAGTGAGTGAGTGAGTGAGTGAGTGAGTGAGTGAGTGAGTGAGTGAGTGAGTGAGTGAGTGAGTGAGTGAGTGGTCCTACCCTGTCCTCGTTGACACACTTGTCGCGCAGCCATTGGTTGAGGATCTCGTCCTTGAAGGCCCCCCGGCTGCCCACCACGCTCTGCTGGATGTTGGCGATGGTGGCGGCGTCCTTCACAATCTCTATCATACCTGGGGGCGAGAGACACCCAGAAGACATGGAGGGAGGGAGAGAGAGAGAGAGAGAGAGAGAGAGAGAGAGAGAGAGAGAGAGAGAGAGAGAAGAGAGAGAGAGAGAGAGAGAGAGAGAGAGAGAGAGAGAGAGAGAGAGAGAGAGAGAGAGAGAGAGAGAGAGAGAGAGAGAGAGAGAGAGAGAGAGAGAGAGAGAGAGAGAGAGAGAGAGAGACACCCAGGGGACATGGAGAGAGAGAAACAGGGAGGGAGAGAGACAGGGAGGGGACATGGAGAGAGAGAGAAAGGGAAGGAGAGAGACACAGAAGGGACATGGAGAGAGAGACAGGGAGGGAGAGAGACACAGAGGGGACATGGAGAGATAGACCGGGAGGGAGAGAGACACAGAGGGGACATGGAGAGAGTGAGACAGGGAGGGAGAGAGAGAGGGAGGGATGAGGGAGAGAGACACCCAGTGGACATGGAGAGAGAGAGACAGGGAGGGAGAGAGACACCCAGTGGACATGGAGAGAGAGAGACAGGGAGGGAGAGACACAGAGGAGCCATGGAGAGAGAGAGAGAGAGGGAGGGTGAGAGACAGGGAGGGGACATGAAGGGAGAGGGAGAGGGAGGGATGAGGGAGAGAGACATGGGGAGGGGGATGGAGAGACAGGGAGGGGGGGAGGAGGGAGAGCGACACACAGAGGGAGAGTGGGGGAGTGACAGAGGGAGAGAGCGAGTGAGGGGGGAGATGGACAGAAGAGCGAGGGAGAAGTAAAGAGAGAAGGATAGAGCAGGGAGATGTTTATAAAGGTTTACTGCAAGTTCCAATTTGTGCATGCAAATCAGAAGCAGCATGTAAACAGTCGAGGCCATTGTCCTCACGCGTCTAGCGTGACTACATCGGCACGCGTAAATCTACCTTTAGGGAAGTGTGTGTGTGTATATACGGTAATCTGTATATTCTGGAAGGTGTGTGCTTGCATGTTTGTGTCCTATTTGCTTTTGTAATGTTTATAACTCCAATTCACCATGTGACCAATGAACTGTCATTCTATTACATAATATTTAAAGGTTGGGTATGGGATTTGCGAAACGCCAGCAGATTTTGAAAATACACAACTCAAAATGGTCCCACCCCCCTCTCCTTCAACGCTGACTCTGACTCCACCCATTCCAAGTACGTGGACGCGCAATCGTGCACGAGCGCGAACACAGATGCGCGAGAGCGAGCCGTTAGCTAGTTAGCTAGCTCTAGTAGCCACCGCAGGATAACAACAAACAGAAGCTTGCTCTGGGTCACGAGCTTTGAGTACGTGCGTGAAGGGGTCACGCGCGGTGAGCGGGGGAGGGGGAGTGCAGTACGACCGTTTGAGTGACGTGCTTACTGTCCAATGACAATCGGGGGATCTGCAAATCATTGGCTGGAGTTTTTCAAGCCCTGCCCGTTCTGGCAGATGATTGACTCGTTAAATTTTCATGCCAGTACTTCTAACTCAGTCGCTGTAAGTGGGTTATGATAAGGATTTCAAGTAATTTTGCAAAAATGGCCAAAAAAGAGAATTCCATACCCAACCTTTAAGTATAGATAGTCTTCTAACACTATCGTTGCCCCTGGAGACCCACTGTTTCCCCTGGAGACCTAGTGTTGCCCCGGGAGACGCACTGACCTATCCGGTTGCCCGTGGAGATGCAGCCGTAGGGCAGCAGGGACAGGTCCAGGGACTCCGTCTCCCAGATGGACTCCATAATCAGCAGGATCTGACCGGGCGACAGGTGGGAGTGAGTGATCGACGTCACACAGGGGACACTGCCTGCTTTAGGGAGGACGTTCTCTGAGCTGGACCCGACGGGGGCGGGGCCAGATACCAGAGGGGCAGCGCTGAACCCTAGAGGGGCGGGGCTGAACCCCAAAGGGGCGGTGCCAGACCCCAGAGGGGCGGAGTCAGGCTGGACCGCTAGAGGGGCGGGGCCTGACCAAGAGGGGTGGGGCCGGACCCCGGATGGGCGTGGCTGGACCCCAGAGGGGCGGGGCCTGACCCTGAGGGGGCCTCACCTGCAGGATGAGCATGTCCTGGCGCAGGTCGTCCCCGTCCTTGAAGATGATGCCGATGGGGTCGGAGGAGAGGCTGCTGGGGTCGGCCCGCTTGAACTGCAGCCACAGAGGCCTCTTCTTGGAGGCCATGACCTTACACTGCTCTATCTGCACTCACACACACACACACAGGGGTGGACAGTGGCACACATACACGCGCAAACACACACACAGGGGCATGCACACGTGCACGCACACAGGGGCGAACACACAGGCACCCACGCACACAGGGGACACACACCCAGAGTGTCACAATCACACACACAGACACACACACACACACACCCACAGGGGCACAAACACATACAGACACACGTATGCCAACACACAGTCACAGACGCACACACACACAGTCGCACACACACACTTGCACGCAAACATACAAGCACCACAGAGACATGCCAACAATATCAACACACACATACAGATAGACACACGTGAGTGAAACGCACACACCCAAACAAACACACATTTTTGCATAAAAATAACAGGGAAACAAAGACACAGACACAACAAAAACACTGAAAACACAGACCCATTCGTTTTTTTCACAGCCATAGCTCTGTGTATCATAGTGTTACAATTTAAATTAAACTTATCACTAGAAGATTCTGCTGACACACATCCATGCTATCGCCTCTCAACAATGCTTTGCTAAATCTGTAACACTTACTTCCTGGATCTATTAGCTGTTTGACAAAACAGCATTTGTAAAAATGGAGGAAATAATTATGTTATTTGCTGGCCTTTCCATTACGCCGGAACAAATGAATGAGGATTAATTTGGTTTATTGAATTGGATCTGTGAGGAAGTTCCCTGGATTCCCTGGGATTTATATGGTAGTAGCTGAACACTGACGCCAGTGCATAGCAAATCAATTGCATTATTTGTCATGGTACTCTTAATTAAATAATCCATCAGTTGTTGTGTGTGGGTGTGTGTGAGTTTGTGTGTGCATGCGAGTGTGTGTGTTTGTGTGTGTATGTGCATATGCGTCTGTGTCTGTGCGCTCGCGCATGTGTGTGTGAGGCTGCGTGTGTGTGTGTGGGTGCGTGGGCGCATGCAGAGTGTGCCTGTGTGTGTCTTACCATTAACGTTCCCGCTCTTAGACCAGGATCGTAAGGGACTCTGAAGGTCTGAGGAAGACCAGATGACTGCAGAGCCTCCAGCATCTGACGCAGCTGAAACACCACTAACACACGCACACGCACGCACGCACGCACACACACACGCACCACGCACGCACGCACACACACACACACACACACACACACGCACAGCACGCACGCACGCACGCAAGCACGCAAACACACACACGCACACGCAAAGTAGGACAAGAAGATAGACATGGAAAAATATAAATTACTGAGACAGACAGACTGACAGACAGACATGTAATTGGAGATAGACAAACTGTTGGAGACAGAGATAGGTGGAGGGGGACAGAGAGACAGACAGACAGACAGACAGACAGACTTACAGACAGAGACAGACAGACAGACAGACAGACAGACGTACAGTTTGAGACAGACAGATAGACAGAAACCAGACGGACCGACACCAGACAGACAGACAGAAACCAGACAGACAGATACCAGGGAGGCAGGCAGAAAGAGACAGAAACCAGACGAACAGAAAGACAGAAACCAGACACAAGACAGACGCTAGACAGACAGACAGACAGACAGACAGACAGACAGACAGACAGACAGACAGACAGACAGACAGACAGACAGACAGACAGACAGACAGACAGACAGACAGACAGACAGACAGACCGTGGGGGTGGACCCCCTCACCTTGTGAGGACACGTCGTACTTCTCTGCTAGCATGGCCTTCATCTCCCGCGTGACCTTCTGCAGCGCCTCCGTCACCTCCACCTGCACACGGGGGAGGGGGCGTGGTCATGTGACCATACTGTCACTCACTCACACATTCTGCGGCTTTTTTGTATTTTTGACGGTTGACGGTTTCAGGGGGGGTTTGTCTGTTCTAGAAGGTCAGATGTCATCTCTATGTACGTCCTCAGAAACCAGCCAAACACTGTTTCCTCTGTTGGAGTAATGGTGGTTGTTGTGTATGTTGTTGTTTTGATGTTGTTGTTGTTGTTATGGTTGCTGTTGTGGTTGTTTTGATGTTGTTGTTGTTGTTATGTTTGCTGTTGTGGTGGTGTGCTGGTTGTGGTTGTTTTGATGTTGTTGTCATGGTTGTGGTTGTTGTTGTTGTTTTTTGTCGTTGTTGTTGTGGTTGTTGTTGTCATCGTAGTTGTGGTTGTTGTCGCGGCCGTTTTTCTCGTTGTTGTTGTGTTTGTTGTGGTGGTTGCGGATGTTGTTTTGTTTGTGGTGGCCGTTGTTGTTGTTTTTGTTATTGGTGTTGTCGTGGTCATAGGTGACCTGCTTGTGGAAGTCTGTCAGCATGGCGTCCCCGCAGCCACGGAGATAGGCCTCCAGCAGGACGGCGTAGCGCTGCTGGTAGTGTAGAGACTGGACGATCTCGCTGCGCAGGAACCAGAACAGGAAGTGGCCGATGCGCTTGCTCTGCAGGAACATCAGAGGCAGATGAGAAAACGCTGAGTCACGCTGGGAGGAGGAACGGGCAGACAATGAGGGGAGATTAACAGGGATGAATGAGTCAGGCGTTAGACTGCGGCACTTCAAAGTATGAAGCGCTTTGGTTCTGGAAGGAGAGGATGGCGTATTGGATTTATATTTGAAGAAACTCAATTCTAAATGTATTCATATGTCGTTATATCATGTTGTTATATCGCATTCAGGAAATAATTAGTCTTATTACGGCCTTATAGTCTAATTTCTTTTATTATTTTCAGCAATGGAGAAAATATGAAACCTGTGAACACGACAGAGAGGAAGACATGCTGATCAGTGATCAGTACATTATCATGTTCCTATTGGTAGAGAGAAAGACATGCTGATCAGTGATCGGTACATTATCATGTTTCTATTGGTAGTGTGAGTGTTGGGCGCAGAGCTTACTCTCAGAGCTCTCTTCAGCAGGAACCTGACAAGGGCACTGTCGTGGTAGGGCTCAAACTTTACAGCCTGGAGGAGACACACAAACACACACACACACACACACACACACACACACACACACACACACACACACACACACACACACACACACACACACACACACACACACACACACACACACACACACGCACACACACACACACACACACACACACACACACACACACACACACACACACACACACACACACACACACACACAGACACACAGACACACACACACACAGAAACAAAATGTAAATCATGGAAGATGAATGCCTGTAGATTATACACAATAATCTCTACTCTTCCATGTCTTAAATTTACATGGCATGCCGAAAGCTCCATTGTCCTGTCAAACAGACATGCTGTTTAAAACAGATAGCAGCCATTAGCACGGGGGACAGGACAGGCTAGCAGTGGTAGAGTGTGTGTTCAGAATCTACCTGTTGTCATCCTTAGGCATGACACCTAACCCATGCTTGCTCTTTAATGATCGATAACTTAGCATACATTCATCATGAGCCACTTTGGATAAAAGCACGTGACACTGCAAAATGTGGTACATCATGTGAATAAGGTTCAAACGATAATTAACCCACATGCATGGCGAAAAACAATTTCATTGTGTAAGCACTTTGCTCCTCTCCTCTCGTTCGGCACCACGTGACCGGCGGTGCTCGCAACTCAGCGAGGTGGTCAGGTGCTTGTGGGCGGAGCTACACTTCAGGGAACGGAGGGAGATTCAAACAGGGGGCGGGCAGAGGGGAACATGGAAGTACTCAAGTGAAGCCGGTTTTTTTTTTGCCCTGGTGGTTTGTCATCCATGAAGAGAGGCAACCCGTGTTGACTCACCTCCGTCTTTAACAGAGAGTGTGTGTTGTAGGCTGTGGCATTCTGCCTTTAGAGTTTATCAATAGTGTCTCTTTGAGAAAGACACCCGCAGCAATATGCAGCCGTTAAGATCTTTCCTTCTGATGTGGTTCATTTTGAATTAATTCAAGGACTCATCCAGTTCTGGTTGGGTTTTCTTCATGTCTTTTGGAGTTCAAGTTCTATTTTTGTGTTTTAATGAGGCTTTATTTTTTGAGTGTTTGTTGTGGACTTTGGAAATCATTAAGACATGGACTGATCTTGACCTACTTGGTCATTCTTTTTATATTAAGCTGACGAGAACTAGAATATGTTAAGCTGACTTTTAGAAACTTGTGAAAGATGGACGTAGCAATAGTGTTATATTGAGGACGCACTGCTTGTATTGAACTAGGGGGAGTCACTTTGACCGAGAGCAACTAGTAACTAAACAACTTAATCTAAAGGAAGTACAACCACTCGGAGGGAAACCCAGGATGACTGGCATCACTCGTAGGATGTCAGGATCAACCGTTTGGTTGATCCAGTGGACTTGACCAACCGGTAGGCCGACCCAGTGAGCTTGACCAACCGGTAGGCCGACCCAGTGAGCTTGACCAACCGGTAGGCCGACCCAGTGGGCTGAACCAGCTGGTAGGCTGATCCAGCCATCACTCATCTGGGTGGACACGCCCACTTGTGATGTCACTAGCGGATCGATTTTGACATGGCTTGTAATGGTGGAAGAGAGAGAGAGAGAAAGAGAGAGAGAGAGTCACCTGTACGAGCTGCAGGAGGTACCGGAGCACGTCGTCGCCCCCCAGAGTCTCCAGCTTGCGAACGGCCATGGAGCGGACCTGGGCGTCCGAGTAGTTACAGTCCAGCATCTGGAGGGCCAGACCTACGTCCAGACCACTGGACGGACACACACACACAGGGGACACACACACACACACACACACACACACACACACACACACACACACACACACACACCACACAACACACACACACACACACACACACACACACACACACGCACACACGCCACACGCCAAAAATAGTCAGATTATGTGGGGGGTATCTTTGTTGTTGAATATCCATCATGTTGAATGACGGGTGTGTGTGTCCGTCTGCCTGTGTGTCCGTGTTGTGTGTGTGCATTTGCGTGTACACGTGTGTGTGTGTGTGTGTTGTGTGTGTGTGTGGTGTGTGTGTGTGTGTGTGTGTCTATGTGTGTCTGCCTGTGTGTGTGTCTGACCTGCTGTCCCAGGCGCTGCTGCGCTCCAGCATGGCGTGGGCAGCCTGCACGTCCTCCTGTCGGCCCCAGCGCACCGAGGCCAGCAGCTTGGGGTAGGCCCTGAACACACACACACACACACACACACACACACACACACACACACACACACACACACACACACACACACACACACACACACACACACACACACACACACACACACACACACACACACACACACACACACACACAGACAGCCAGGAGGTATGCTAACGTTAGCATAACGATCAGCAGCAAGGACATATGCTAACGTTAACGTAAGGATCAACAGTAATGAGGTATGCTTAGCTAACACTAGCATAAGGGGGAACAATAAGGACATATGCTAACATTAGCATAGGGATCAACAGCAATGACATATGCTAAGCTAACAATATCATAGGGATAATTGATCAGGACATATACCAACACTAGCATAAGGATAAAACGCCAGTATTTATCCTAACATTAGGCTAAGAAGAAACAGGAAGGACAAAGGCTAACATTAGCCTAACGATAAAAAATTAGGACGTATGTTAACGTTAGCCTAAGGATAAACAATGACTACAAATGCCATCATTGCCCTTAACATAAACAATGAGGATCTATGCTAACATTAGCCTAAAGATATACAACGAATACACATGCTAACGTTAGCCTAAAGAAAAACAACGAGGACGGATGCTAAAGTTAGCCTGTAGATAAACAACGAGGACACATGCTAACAATAGCCTAAAGATAAACAACGAGGACGGATGCACGTTAGCACGGGGACCGAGCGTACCGGGGGTGGCGCATGCACTCGTGGCGGAAGTGCCACAGCAGCTCCTTGTCCTCGGGGCTCAGTGGGTGCAGGGGGTCCTTGGCCAGGATGGCCTCAAACTGCTTCCTCAGGTGGTTGGGCATCTCCCTCTGGCCCCGTTCGCCCCCCGACTCCCCGCCATCCTCTCCCCCCAGGTCCCCACACCCACCGCTACTGCCTCCACCACCACTGGCTCCTCCACCACCAACACTGGTTCCTCCACCACTAGCACCCCCGGAGTCCCTGCTCTTTGGCAGCACCACGGGGTAGCAGTACTTGTCCAGGGACACGGCGACGGCCATGGAGGAGGTCTTGTCCGGGTTGGTGGCCGAGGTGAGCTTGTCAGCGTTGACGCTGCTGCTGCTCTCCTCGCCCTTCTCGGGGATCTTCCACATGTGCAGCACGAACTCGCCCTGCCGCAGCAGTGAGCGGTGGTCCACCAGCAGCAGGTTGACGTAGTACTGCAGCCGCGTCTTGCTCTTGCCTGGATGGACGGGTCAGAGCAGTGCTGATACATTTTTGACTCCCGGAAGAGGGTTCCTGATTGGTGAGGTCCCCCAAAGCCCCCACCGTCTACCTGTCCTTGTCCAGGGTCTACCTTGACATGTGTGGGTGGGGGAGGATTGTGTAGGGGGCTATAGGGGGTAGAGGTACAAGAGCTGACCTCTATCTACCCTTCATCATGATTCTGAATCCACTGTGAGTCATTTTGGATTGAAGAGCCTGCAGTTAAATGCCAGTCAATAGTGAAGGATGTATTTTTCGTACAAAATAAAAAAATGCATGTGGGAAGGTAAGGATTCAAAGAAAAGATGGATGAGAACACATGGAATGTGGATGCAGGAGTACTTCTGGACCTTGTCAAGGGTCTCACCTTCAGCGGTGCTTCCTGCTCCAGGACTGTCCTGGTAGCTGGAGCCTCCCTTAGAGGTTGTGGGCGGAGCTGTCTTCCCACAGGAAACCTGCATCAGCCAATAGAAACCAAGGTCAACCAATAGAAGCCAAGGTCAACTTCGGGAATGGCAGCGTAACACCATACTGAAGCCGAAAGTAGGAATAACTTCTGAACTATCGTGTGTGATTGTGTTGAGAGCTGACTGCATTTACTCCTTTCCATAATACCACTGTTTCTGGTTATATCCATTGACCATAACTCTTTAAAATAGTATGTTATGTCTGTTATCGCATCCAATATGATGGACGGAAACATGCCTCCAACTGGTAAATTTGTAAAGTTACTGAGTAACTTTAGACCAGACCTGTAGGTTAAGGCGCGCTCCCTTGGGCAAGTCTCTGATCTTGATGTCAAACTCCAGCCAGGTGTTCCAGAGAACCTCCTCCATGAAGGGCTTGGAGGTTGTCCTCTCCTGCCAGACCCAAAGCAAACGACGAATCAATCAACCGGGTAAAACATACTAGTCTAGGACGACCTATATACTGTAAGACTTTAACACTGTGAGGGTTCAGGGTTTGATTCCCAATGGGGCCACCCATTTTATATAAAAGGTTTTGCTAAAATTATTTTAAAAAATGGCATATAATCAGCATAATCAACGGACAAAGGATATTGAATATAGCTTAATGAAATAGTATTTTGAATGAGTAACAATGGATGTGCAACCAGAGCTAAGGTACACCTAGCTTACCTGAGCTAGGAGCTGTTGGCCGTGGAAGATGCTGGCCTCTATGTAGACCGTCAGGTCGGGGTTCCGGGGCAGCAGGGGGATGTCAATGCCCAGGACCTTCACCCTGAACTTCCTGTTGCAGTCCCACATGGAGATGGTGAACACCCTCTCGTGGTCCTTCTCATCGATGGTGAGCTGCTCATGGGTCCCTTGGTAAGGACATGGGTAGAAGTTGAAGGTCGACTTTATTGCGATCTCATCACAAATCAAATTTCACATTGAAGATACGCCAAAGAGTCTACTTTAAAACGCTCTTCTTTACAACTATCTACTTTACAATGCTATACACTACAACTGTCTACCTTCCAACACTCCACTCAACAACGCTATACTTTAAAACCCTTAACTTTACAATGTTCTACTTTACAAAACTCTTCTTTACAACACTTTATAACTGTCTATTTTATAACTGTCTGTTTTACAGTACTCTACTTTACAACCCTCTACTTTATAACCCTCTACTTAACAGCACTCTACTTTACAACTGTCTACTCTAAAACTGTCTGTTTTACAGTGCTCTACTTTACAGCGCTCTACTTTACAGCCCTCTACTTAACAACACTATTCTTTACAACAATCTACTTTACAATGCTCTAATTTACAACACTCTACTTTACAACACTCTATTTTACAACGCTCTACTTTAGAACACTACTTTACAACTCTCTACTTTACAGAACTATTTTACAACACTCTACTCTACACCTGTCTCCTTTACAACAGTCTACTTTACAACACTCTACTTTACAACACTCTACTTAACAACACTCTACTTAACAACACACTACTTTACAACACACTACTTAACAACGCTCTGCTTTACCACCCTCTAGTTTACAGCAGTTTCCTTGGGGCCTCTGGGGATTACCTGCCACTCCGGTGCAGTCGTCCACCTGGGCCCAGTCCTCCTTCTGTACCTGGTCCAGGTCAGCGTCAGGGAGTTTCTCCAGAACCAGGTGGATCTCCTCCCCGTTCTTCAGACACCGTCGAATCCAGCTGAAGTCCTGCAGGGGTCGGTCCCGTACAAGTACTCCTCCCTGTACAGAACCAAGACTGGTTTTTATAAGTGTTCCTCCCTGACAGAACCCAGAGTGGTTACAGAACCCAGAGTGGTTAGGGAACCCAGAGTGGTTAGAGAACTCAAGAGTGGCAGAGAACCCAGAGTAGTTAGAGAACCCAGAGTGGTAGAGAACCCAGAGCGGTAACAGAACCCAGAGTGGTTACAGAACCAAGAGTGGTGACAGAACCCAGAGTGGTAACAGAACCCAGAGTGGCTATAGAACCCACAGTGGTTACAGAACCAAGAGTAATTATTTAAGTCCTCCTCCCTTTACAGAACCCAGTGATAACCCAGTGAAAACTACTAAGGCAAATACGTTGTAATATTTACTTATTTTATTACCATATACTAACTGTTATTAATAAAGTGAGTGTGAGGTTAAAAGCTGTATCCCTGTATGAGAGTCAAAACATTGCCGTGACAGACAGAGGTAAGCGGTGGAAAACTATTCAAATGTCTCTTCCAGGAAGCGTGATCGAGAGAGATAAGTGTGGGAACATAGTTACCAGACAAACGCGATCAAAATATGTTTCCTTTCTCAATGTGTACTGCCCTGCCTGACTTAACAAAGACGGCAGATATAGGTTGGTATGGGAAAGAAGAAAACACATTGTTTTATTCCTCCTGTGCATCGTCCATGTAGTTTGTTCAAACATTAAGAAGCTGTAGCTCACCCAGCTTCCACCCCGTTTAACGTACCTGCCGCACACTCGTAGAACAAAATCCGACTCGCACACATCCTCAGGGATCCCAACTAAAGCCCTCTTATTGGCTGTCTTGGCAAAGACGCTGGCCAATACCTGTGCAGGATTGGGAATGAGAAGATGATTGACATGTTAGCGCTAGCCTAGGAGGAACCATTGGATTTGGATTACATCTTATTACGCTTGTATAGCCTTCACTTTAGATGCTTTACATGCTAACATTTACATTTAGGGCATTTAGCAGACGCTTTTATCCAAAGCGACTTACAATAAGTACATTTGTCATGAGAAGTGCAACAATATGTCGCTGTCGGTACAGAAAGGGATGTTCATAGAACCAAGTGCAAGTACAACAATCGCTAGGCTAACCAATTCCCCGTGTTACAGCAATGATAGCAGCTACTGCAGTTGCTACACAGTTAAGTACTATAATACAATACAATACAACACAACACAATACAGTGTACAATGGTGGCCAGAGGGGGGAGGGGGGCTATGCAGAGTTGAGGTGCACTCTGAACAGGTGAGTCTTGAGTCTTTTTCGGAAGATAGTGAGCGACTCTGCGGTCCTGAGAACGGCAGGGAGCTAACGACTGCATTGCTGTAGCAACACTGGGGCAATCAGACACAGACACTGTAGTTCAACTTCCCTTTTATACTGGACTTAAGGACTCCTTGACGACGACAAGAACCATTTCCCTGTTTGCTTTCACGTTGACCCGCGTGTTTCAACACATCGCCCATGGCAACGCCAACGGCAGAGCCAACCCTGCATTTCATAATGGGTGGATTTCCCAGAGCCAGGCAGCATGCCTTATGATAATGGGTGGCTTCCATTCCCCATTTACCTGTTCAGGTGTGCTGTCGATGGACACCTTGATGGTCTGGCTGGTGGTGAAGATGTGGATGACAACCAGGAGGTGTCCGTTCATCACCTGTCACATGAGATTATAGTTAGAGATAGAGTTATAATGCTCTCACTCAACACTGCTCTAGTACAAATAATAGCAGTAAATACAATTGGATTTGTACAAAAATCTGTCTTTTAGTTTTGTTGCAAATCTGTGTCAAAATATGTAGACTGCTGCGTTGCTCTGATTGGCTGTAGGTCTATACAATTGCATCAAGAGATTTCCAAAGGGCGGAATTAACTCCACCCCTCCACCCCTTAGAAATCGGGAAGAAAAATCTCCTCCTAGCATGAGTGTCGAGGTGTCCTTGAGCAAGACACCTAACCCCAACTGCTCAGAACGAGCTGGCTGTCGCCCTTGGGTGGTTGACACCGCCGTCGGTGTGCGAAAATGGAGATCGGAAAAATCGGAAGTGGAAATCGGAAATGAATATCGGAGATGAACTGCAGATCGTCCAGACGAATACGCATCTGTGAATCCCTCCATCACGATGTCAATCAAGCCTCTTGAGTCTAGTATTCCCCATCCGGCCTCCCAGTCCCCACCCCTGCCCCCCACCCCTACCCTGACCTTGCTCAGCAGGTGGTCCCGGAGGGGCCGGTCCGTCACCCAAGGGTCCACAGCATATAGGCGGGGGTCGCGCTCCTGCAGTTCGTTGCGCCGCGGCGTGAGCAGCTTGCGCCGTGTGAACTCCAACTCGTCATCGTGGACGTTGCTGACGTCCGTCACGTCATAGCCAATCAGCTGGTTGAGGAACCGCTGGTAGCGGAGGGCCTCGTCTTGCTGGGGGGGCCGGAAGACCAGCGAGATCCGGCCCACGTCCTTCTTCAGCGCTGGGGGGGGGAAGCACACATAATTAGGGAGAATTTCAATTAAAGTCAAAGGGTGAAAGGGACAAAGTGCACAGGCACAACAGAAAAACCTCAATAGATAGCAAATGGAACAGACGATATTATTTCATTGGGTCAAAACAACAGCAGACTGTTAAGAGACGTCACCTAAAATTACACAAGTCATAATACTATTACTCTGTAATAAAGAATGTGACTAAAGCCATTGTAGAAAAAAAGAAAACAAAGGCAACAAATAAATAGAAGTGCTAAGCTAACCTATCTTATCTTGGTGCTAGCTTAGCTTGATGCTAGCTTAGCTTGATTCTAGCTCAGCTCGATGCTAGGGCGCGGCGCAGCCCCTACCTCTCCAGTAGTAATAGCAACAAAATAACAACAAATAACAACAAAATAAAATAAGTGAGGCTTGATGCTAGCTTAGCTCGATGCTAGCCCCCTGCCCCCTACCTCTCCAGTAGCGGATGCAGTCCAGCGTCTGGAAGACCTGGTGCTTGTCGTAGATCTCGCACAGCGTGCCCTTCTTCATGTACAGCAGGATGCAATGGTCTGGGGAGAACTTGTGGTAGAAATCTGGGCTGAAGTTGGAGGCCACGGCGCGGAGCCACACCTGGGCTTTCACCTGGGGGGGGGGGGGGGGGGACACGGCGCGTGAGAGTGGAGTGAGTGGGGGCCATCCTTAGAGGAACGGTGACGGAGTGGAACACGAGATTTATATTTACATCAAGGGTTGTTTAGTAGACGCTTTTATCCAAAGCGGCTTGGAATAAGTATGTTTGTGAGAAGAAAGAATCGACAATATATCGCTGCCGGTACAGTAAGGATGTTCATAGGATGTACAACATACAATAAGTGCATAAATTTAATGCAAGGACGTACAACCTTGTATTTATGCTGTGATCTGATAACATAAACCACTTTCTGAACTAAACTTTTTGGGGTGTATTTGATTTAATAAGGGCCTAGCTAACTATCCATAACCGCCATAATATGTTCTGTCCATTGTGTCTCTCAGATGGCTTACTGGTATCTCTATATAGCCATTGATCATTCATATTTGATGGATTGATTGTCTAAAAAACTAAGGAAACATCCTAAAAGGAGAGAACCAAATCCATTGATCATCAGTTCTACTAATTATCCATCCATCCATCCATCTTCTATCAATAGCAGGATCAATCCCATTATTAATCCAGACGAATTAACTCAATCGATCCATCCATCCATTTTATATCAATAGCAGCATCAATCCGTTGTTATCCAGATGAATAAACACATCAGATCATCGATTGATCTTCAGTTCAACTAATTATCCATCGACCCATCCGTCCTCTATCAATAGCATTATCAATCTATTTTTTTCGAATTTATCTAGATTAATTAGCTATTTAGCTCCGTTGGGCTCACCTGCTCCACGGTCCAGTTCCCGGCCACCTCCAGCAGAATGGTGTGCGGGCTGAGGCCGTTCTTGGGCGTGGTGGGCAGGATGAACTCGATGGTGATCTGGTCCATGGCGCTGAGGGAGGCTGAGGTGATGCCCTTCCGCCTCCTCCTCGTCCTGCTCACAGCGCCGCAGTCTTCCTCACCACTCGCGGCACAGATCGTGTGTGGGTCCATAGCCTTTGGAAAGTCACATGTGCACGATTAATATCCAGTATAACCGCATTTGAATCTGGATATGACTAAATCTAACTTCTAACTTTTGTGAGATTAGATTTCATTCAATGCTGAACTTGAGGAATTAGTTTGAGGAGGATCAAGAAAAGTTAATTTTATATTTCGTACACACACACACACACATACACACATTCGGGGAAGCGAAGCTGAGAAGCAGGAAGAGACATCGGCTACTGACAACACCTCTGTGTCATTAGTCTCACAAAACCCTGTTTCTCACACACCCATGGGCTGAAATTAATGTAAAGTCCTATTCATTTTCAGAACAATTGGGTCAAAACTGTGTGTGTATATATGTGTGCGCGCGCGTGTGTGTGTCGTATGATCAGATATAACGGTCCTGTGATAATGACATAAGTAGTGTCATAAGTGTGTATGCACGTGTGTGTGTCTGTGTGCGTAAAACTTGAGCCAACTCACCGCTGAGCAGAGACATCGATGGCACCAGAACCCGGACGATGGGGTTAAACTGAACCATTTAGGATGAATCTTTGGAGAAAGCCCCTTTTGAAGTGCAGTTCACCCAGCGGTTAGTTCACTCTCCAGTGTAACAACTTGTTGCCGTCGCACCCGGGGCTGCAGTCCCAACCCGACCGCCCCCTCCGTCGTGGTTCCTCTTGGCCGCCATGTTTGTAGTTCTTCATTCCTACCTCCCCCATGGACCTCCCCCGTTGTGGTTCCTCTCGGCATGGTTGTATTGGTCATGTTTGTAGTTTTCATGTTGGTAGTTCTCATACGGATGCGCAAAATGTACGCGAATGTAAAGAATAGGAGAAGTTTTGATGACGCAATAATATCAGCAAGTGCTAATTAAAATCGTATCCCCTTCAGTCTTTATATGTATCGGTAGGTTTTGGGTAGTTTATGGATTATACGGCTACAACATCTAAAATATGTAGATTGTCCTGCTATGCATGCGTTGGAGAAACTATTTAATTAGAGCTCGTTTTAAATCTATTTTACGAGGGACTTTATCCATGAGATGATCAGATAGCCAAACATTTGACGTTTTATAGTTTTCATTTTTAGTTGTATTGCGAAACGTCGCCCCAAGGGGGTGCTATCGCCTATAGGCCTATTGCTACCCAAAACACCACATTTGTATGTTCTTGAGAGTTGTCGGATTTTACATTTATATATATATATATATATATATATATATATATATATATATATATATATATATATATATATATATATATATATATATATATATATATATATATATATATATATATATATATATATATATATATTATATATATATATATACAGTTATAATAACTTGACCAGTCCATGGATTAAAATAAGATGATAAAAATATTGAAATGAATGAAAATAAGGGGTATTTTTTCAAGGGGAATGTAAAATATCAGCGTGTCGTTTTTCTGTCACCTGTAGGAATCCTATTAATAGGAATGTATCTTTTGAACTAGATAGCAGTATCCCCCTGGCTCCCACCGCTCATATCCATGTCCTTCTCCCTTTCTTAACGCCCTCTACTCTCCCCCCCCCCCCCCCCACCTTCTCCCCCTCACCCCCATCCCCTCCCCCGCCTCCCCCATCTCACCTCCTCATTCCCATCCCAACGTCCCCCAGGAATAAGCGACAGAGCATCGGTGTGACTAAAGAATAATCCAGAAGATACTGTTGAGGTTTTCATTGAGAAACCCAGTACGGTTGTACAGTAATGGTGAAGGCAGGGCAGGATTATGGATTTATGGAGATGATCTCTGCCTGGTCCTTGGCCCTGAAGCGATGTATGGTTCCTAATGGAAACCATTTAAATGCGTTCATGTTGTGGCTTATCTGTGCTTCAGAATTAAGCAGCCTCTATTTGTGTGTTTATTCATAAAAAAACTGTTGGTTTTTAGAAGTAAACGGGGGTAATTGACATCTAAATAATCTTTTAATCTTTCAATGCAGAGAGAGCGTAACCGGATTGGAAAGGAGTGTCTGTGTGCGTGTGTTTGTGTGTGCCCCATGACACTCACAAACAGACACACACACACACACACATGCACAAACACATGTGCACATGTCGTGTGCACACGTCTTTAATCACATCTATAGAAAGGAGAATGTCAGCATGTGTACGTCGGGTTATGTCTACATGATTATGTATCTAAGCGTGATGTGTAGGAGGGTTTCACTGCACACTGTTTATGGTTGATATATTTAAGAAGCTGGAGGGATACATTATATATACACATTATATACAAGGGAAAGACTGATTCTCAATGAATACCCTTCCACCCCCCCCCCCCCCCCCCCCCCCCCAAGGCAACCATCCTTGGTTAAAAATAGTGTATTTTATACGCGCAGTATTTCCTATAAATTCATTTCATTCAATTCAATTTTAAAGATCATAAACAAATAGACTATATATCGCTTTGGCCTATATTGACCTAATTGAATATACATTTTAAAGGAAATGATTAAATGCTCTTATTTTTGTGGCTCTAATCCTCCACAAAAGGGAAATCGACCAAGAAAGTATTTGAAATTCTAACGATAACTAAATGCTCAATTAACATGAAACCCTCTGTTTTTCGGTTGGCGGTTTAGTACGGGAGTAAGGTTGTCGGTGCCGTGCTCCAGCAGGGTTGCAGGTGGCTGTGAGAGAGAGACAGGCCCAGTGAGAATGACTTGCTCAAGGGTTGCGGGTTCCTGAGGGTGTGGAGAGTTACCCAGTGCCCAGTGAAAGTGCCTTGCTGCGGGGTTGCAGGTGGCTGTGGGTGAGAGAGAGAGGAACCGAAGCCAAGTGAAAGTTACTCCCTAGGGAGCCGTGAACTTGACCTCTGAACAGTTTCCTCAATTACAGCCTGTCCTTTAATATTGAACACTGTGGATGTGTGTGTGTTTGCCTCTGTAACGGGATACACAGAGTTTGAGGAGTGTGTGTGTGTGTGTGTGTGTGCGTGTGTGTGAGAGTGTGTTTCGAGGGGTGCACTTGAGTGTGTGTGTGTGTGTGCTTCTCAGTGTAGTTCAGCCGGGTCACTGTACCACATCAGATAGCCTTATTGACAGCATGTGTGTGTGTGTGTGTGTGTGTGTGTGTGTGTGTGTGTGTGTGTGTGTGTGTGTGTGTGTGTGTGTGTGTGTGTGTGTGTGTGTGTGTCCGTGTGTGTCCGTGTGTGTCCGTGTGTGTTTTGGTATGTGTGTCTGTCTGTGTGTGTGTTTGCATGTACTTGCATGTATTTATAACCCTTTTTTTTACAGTTGCATTTATATAAGTGAGCTTGCCTTTGAGGGCATTTGTGCTTGCGTGCATGTGTGTGTTTGTGTATATTTGCGTGCCTTTATGCGTGCGTGCCTCTGTGTGTGTGCGTGTTTCTAAACGCATGTGTGTTCGTGGAGGTTACCTGACTCTACTCCTAGATCTTATCTGTAAGCATCTTTAAAGGCCGACAATTAACTCTGGAGGAAATATTGTCCAATTAGGCCTTGCAGTAGGTACTACACAAGAAAAGAATCGGATACACCCCTTCCCTAAGAAGGCAGCAGATCTCAGACAGAGATACACGTACATCTCATGCAGCCTAGCTACTGAACATGTAGCATACAGACAGAGTCGACTGAGCCAGGTTTACACCCAGGCCTCCAGCAGTAGCTATTACTCCACCCTCAACACACTAACAAATGAACTAACGCTCTCTTTCTCTTCTTTCACAACATAATTGATGATAAGCATCTTATCATAGTTCTCTTTGTTGTATACAGCGACATATTGCTGTTTCTCTTTCTTCTAACAAGTGCTTATTGTAAGCCTCGGCTAAATGCCCTAAATGTAAATGATAAGGGATGTTATTTCTTCTGCTCGTATTGATGAGCTGGTCAAACATGTCCCAGTGCAACTTTTACAGAAGGAGCTTTTTTTCTGCTGTAGTCGGATGGATCAGATGATCCCCTTGTTCCTTTTTGACCCAGCGAGATAATGGAACCAAATCTGAACCAGTGACAGTAGTTTGTTCTGCTCCGTGCACCACAGTGATTCACATTATGAGTCAAGTTAAAACCGGGTTCGATTCCGGTCGTATTCATCCAGGAGGTCGCCATCTGAACGAGGGCATTTGGAAATCGGGACGTGTGTGCGTGTGCGTCTTGTTATAGCCAACGTGTGCGTAATAAATATATGAATGGAGATATTCAAAAGATTTGAGTTCCTCTTGGGGGGGTAATCGGATCCTCACGCCAGCGTCGGTATCTTGTCTCGTGTTCCTCGAGAGCAGACTGGATGCTCGACTGCCTCGGTGTCCCGGAGTAAACCAACACTTCACCTGCTTCAAACGCCGGCCCCGCCATCGTCCCATCTGACCATCAAAGTCACAACTCTTCTTTGTTTTGGCACCGCAGTGTTGGAATGAGCTCCCTGCCGATGTCAGGACCGCAGAGTCGCCCACCGGCCTCCGCAAAAGACTCCAGACTCACTTGTTCGGAGTTCGCCTGGACTCTGCATAGCCTCCCCCCCCTTACCAACCCCCACCCCCCACACACACACACACACCCTCACACCCCTCTTACGCACCTATAGTGTGTTGTACGTCCTGGCACTTAAAAATAGTACGTAGCATTGTGTAGCATCTTATCCTAGCACACCTAGCACAGCAGCACATCACACCTAGCGATTGTTAGTGCTTGACTGACGGGACACAGGCACATCACACACACCACACACCACACACACACACACACACACACACACACCCTCACACCCCTCTTACGCACCTATAGTGTGTTGTACGTCCTGGCACTTAAAAATAGTACGTAGCATTGTGTAGCATCTTATCCTGGCTATCTTTGTTGTATATGGGGAATGGGTTAACCTAGCGATTGTTAGTTCTTGGCACTTGTTTCTATGAACATCCTTACTGTACTGACAGAGATATATTGTTGTTCCTCCTCCTTCTGACAAATCGACTTATTGTAAATCGCTTTGGGTTAAAGTGTCTGCAAAATGCCATATATGTAAATGTGTGAATGAAGATCTCAGACCTGGCAGGATATTCATACCTTGGTTTCTGCCCACCAGTTGGCGCGGCTAAAAATGGTTCAGGCTGGCTGAATATTTAATACAGGACTTAATTGAATCACGACGTTTCAAGAGTTTGGGTTCAAACGGGGCAGAGGAAAAGAGATGGATGGCGGTACCATTGGTGTGAAGGAAAATTTGATTTCTCTGCGTGTGAATTGATCATGGCAGAAATGCTTCTATAAAAGTTTTGTTCCATCCATCAGTACCGGGCTCGGGGGGGGGGGGGCAATCAGGCGGTGATACGTGGGTCTTGTAGTTTAATGCTGTTACTTACTTTGCTCTGGGCGTCAGTCAGTGGAGCATGGAATATTTAGTCTATTGAACTCGAGTTTATTGAGATGATGTGAATAACGATGCCTGTTTGCCTGGCTAATGGATTCTCAGAAGACATAACAGACACGTGACAAACGCAACAAAAACCAAAGACAATGCAAAGACTCCTAACCCCCTGACAGAAGGCAGGACGACCAATGTGTAGCACCAGTACCCTAATCTGGGCCTGTCCAAGTGGGACTTATCCCACACCGCCCCCCCCCCAACAACAAAAAAAACCACAAAGAGCAGTCAGTCAGCCAGTCAGTCAGCCCCCATGCTGCTGTGTATGCCCTTTTCCACACGTCAGCTTTCAGCCCCCTGAGGCCGGGACACAGATGGAGTCAGCCGGTAAGCCTGTCAGCAGAAAGCCATTGAAGTCAAGCGCGGACTAACGGCTAATGAGCCAACCAGTCATTCAGCCGACTGACCAGAGAGCATAAGCCCAGATAAGCTCACCCTGAGTCCGGGGGGGGGAGTCCCGGCGTGTGAGCCGTCGGTTGTTGTTCTGCTCCCCTCTACCTCCCTGTCCCCCCTGGCACCCAACGGGACCCACGCCGCTTTTGTTTCAGCCGTGTGTCGCTGTGTGCAGGCTGGGGGTCCGGCTGAGCGTGACTGGGTGACTGGATGACTGAGCGGAGCCGCCGCGAGCGAAGCGAGTGAGAGAGTGAGTGGGCTTGTTTTGTTTTGTGCCGAGCGTGGATGGACTGCTGGCATTCCGGGGAGGTCTGTGGATCCACCGCGTGTTAGTGCTGTGTTCAACGCCTCCACCACCTCCACCACCACCGCCACCTCCACCACCGCCACCTCCACCACCTCCACCACCTCCACCACCTCCACCTACCACACCACCTCCACCACCACCTCCACCTCTGCCACCTCCACCACCACCGGCGCCACCGAACCGACTGGCCCTGTGGATCACGCGTTGGCTGTCACTCAGGAGTTGCCATGGCGCTGCGGAGAAGCCCCTCCTACACGTTTATAGGTGAGTCGGGGCAGTAGCATATGGGGGGCCCGGGGTAACGGACCGGGGTAAGGGACCGGGGGCTTTTGTTCCACCTGTCCGACCCGTCCTTTGCATATCTTCACCGGACAAAAGCACGCTACCTTAGACCGGACCCTTCATTGTCCCTATTTTCTCCCCTGTGTGTGTGTGTGTGTGTGTGTGTGTGTGCTTCTATGTTTGTGTGTGTGTGTGTGTGTGTGTGTGTGTGTGTGTGTGTGTGCGTGTGCGTGTGCGTGTGCGTGTGCGTGTGTGTGTGTGTGTGTGTGTAATAGTTTCGTCTGCATCCATATGTTAAGCTATGAGTTTCTAAAGTTTAGATGGGGTCCCTTCTGTCTGTGAGTGTGACACAACTCTGGAGTTTCCTTTTGTGATGGTACTCGTTTTGTGTACGTTTTACAGCGTGCGTGTGTGTGTTTGTGTGTGTGTGCGTGTGTGCCTGTGTGTGTGTGTGTGTGTGTGCGTGTGTGTGCGTGTGTGTGTGTGTGTGTGTGTATGTGCGTGTGTGTGTGTGCGCTCAGCCATGTTTGTGTCGACAAGCCGCGTGGGGCTGAGTATTAACAGGCTGGGGGTTGGCGGGGGGGGTTGGGGATGGGTGGAGGGCCTGGTGGGGGGGGGGGGCCTGCAGCCCTTTCACAGCGAGGGTATACGGTTGCACTCTGTCCCGGTGGCACAGGCGTTCCATTATGGATTGAGACCCTCTGCGACGATGACACAGGGCCCGCGGAGAGCTGCTTCCTCTGCTACATATGTTCAGGCGTAGCTTGACGTAGCTGCGCTACAGCATTAGAAACGGCATTGGCATTAGCGGTCGATTTTTTGGGGGTTTTGCTAGCGTTAGCATTGTTTTACTTTGTTAGCGTTATCATTCATGGCCGACTTTATTTGCCTGTTGATTGGTGCAAGCGTTTTTTGGGGGATTTCAGTGAAATTTTCCAGCAATTTTTCCAGCAATAGCACTAGCGTTGATTTGATTATCTAGCATTAGCCTTAGCATGGTCTGGCCGGCTGCCATGCGTCTCATGAGTCAAATGTGTTTTGGAGCCACATGGCCCCCAGGTAATCCGAAGAGGCTTACACATGGATGACTCTGGTCTTTTCTTCTTAGTGAGCGACAAGAAGAGGCTTAGTGGACGGGGCTCTGGTCTGGGAGGTGTTTAAAGGAACAGGAGAGCCCAAGGGCTAGTTACCGCTAGCCGTAAGGGTTCCGGGTTCAATCCCTGATGTCAACATTTGGAATCCACACAGATCCTTGAGCAAGATGCCTCACCCATCAACCTGCTCATTAAGCATGTTTACATACAGTCTAAACCCTCTGAAGGTGTTTGCCTGACACTGACCCAACAAACATGAAGCCATCAACACTAAGACACCAAACATGGCTGATCGTACACACGCGCTCACCCGCGCACACCCACAATCACATAGACAGAACGAGCCCTATCTAAACTTTAGTGTTTGTGGGTCAGTGGGCCAGACCCGTTAAAATCGGTTCCCCTGTTTTTTTCCGGGGGTCCATGTCGAATCCGACCCACATGGAGTCTGAGACAAGCACCTTCAGGCGCTCTGGACCGAAGCCTCCGCTCAACTGTCAGCAGGCGGGCCCCGCGGCCCCTCCCTCCACGGGGGCCCCTCTAGCTGGGGGGCTGACACGCTGGCACGCTCGCGGGCCCCCGGGGGCCACGCGTGGCGTCTGTTCACTGTTGTTGTTTTGGTTTGACTGTTGGATTACGAGTCGGCGTTGGCATCGACGTCACGATCGTGTCGACGCCCGTGACTGTGTTTATTCACACCTTCTGTTGGTTTTATATCAAGAAGGAGGACCAAGAAGATCGGTACGGTACTCGGTACAGTACTTGGGGTAGTACTCTCTGCAGTTGTCGGCGCAGTGCTCAGTACAGGTTCCAGGGGGGGCGGGATGTGGCTCAGGAAGTAGAGTGGGTCGGCTGGTAACCTGAAGGTTGCTAGTTCGATCCCCGACTCCTCCTAGCTGAGTGTCGCATTGTTCCTGAGCAAGACTTACCCTAACTGTTCCCGATGAGTTGGCATGGCTGACTCCGATGACTCTGTGTGAATGTGTGCATGAATGGGTGAATGTATGGCAATATTGTAAAGCGCTTTGAGTGGCCATTGGTTAGAAAAGCACTATATGAATGCAGTCCATTAACAATTACTCATAACACTACTTGATGCATTGCTCTGTACAGTACAGATGGAAAGCCACCTGATTTTCCTAATGGCTGCGGCCGCCTCTTCACTCTCAGTGGCCGCTCTCTGACATTGTACCGCGAGAAACCTCCTACTTAAGTTGTTTTGACTTGTGATGTGGCATAAAGTCTTCATAAAAATCTTAATTGTATGCGGCCACTTAGCGGATCCCTTTCTCCTAAGCGCCTGATGGTACTGGGAGTGCACACATTCCTAGCATGTATTGAACGACAAACACCCTTGCGGTGTGAAGGCCATGCTCCACCAGTTTGAGCCGGACAGATCCATCTCATTGACTATTTCTTGAAGTCACAAGTCGGTCCAATCTACATGCTGAAACACGTCATCAGCAGTCACAGGCACAACCTCGGAGGGAAGGAATCAAGCCTAAACCCAGGGAACCAATCACAGTGGTTCATTGGTCCAACCTTGGTGTTGAGATTCCTAGCTAGCTTATCACAGCTCAAAAAAAATTAAATCATCTGGCATATCCAAACACTACATGGATAAACCTTCGCTCTTACATAGGATCCTAGGGAGCCATTTAGTCTGTTGTGCTTCCTCCCATTAGTTCTATAGCCATGAGTATGTTGAGATTTACCTGTCGTTAGCCTTTAGCCGTTTACCCGCGTAAGCTTACCACAAAGTCGTGTTTGTGGTCATCACAGCAGGTGAGGCGAGGGAGTGCAGATATGTGACAGCCCTGTTCCCATGTCTGAGTGACCTTTCTCACTGGCCGATAACCACCCATAGGACCACAGAATCCCAGGCTCTCTAAATGTCAGCTGCTCCTCCATCAGCGAATACTGATAAGGTTTCGGTTTTGTGAATTTGGGCCCTCGAAGCCCATCTGTGCGATCGATGATGTCACGCTGTCGGGAAAACCCGGGAAAAGGTCAGTGCGCACGTGCGTGGGGTTCAGGTTCGGGCGGAGTCCCTAGTTTCCAGTCTGTCAC
>OLKM01000571.1:22500-25000 GCA_900291075.1 Melanogrammus aeglefinus | reverse complement strand
TTTGATTTCAAAATGTCTCTCCCATGCGTTCTCTCTATTTACAACTTTTGAATCTCACCTAAATCACCTTTGACTCACATAAACACATACAGCCCCATTAACTCATATACATCACCTTTAACTCACATCCATCCCCTTTAACTCACATCCAGACCCTTTAACTCACATACAGCACCTTTAACTCACATACATCACCTTTAACTCACCTACATCACCCTTTAACTCACATACAGCCCCTTTAACTCACATACAGCCCCTTTAACTCACATCCAGCCCCTTTAACTCACATCCAGCCCCTTTAACACACATACAGCACCTTTAACTCACATACAGCCCCTTTAACTCACATCCAGCCCCTTTAACTCACATCCAGCCCCTTTAACTCACATACATCACCTTTAACTCACATACAGCCCCTTTAACTCACATCCAGCCCCTTTAACACACATACAGCCCCTTTAACTCACATCCAGCCCCTTCAACTCACATCCAGCCCCTTTAACTCACATACAGCACCTTTAACTCACATGCATGACCTTTAACTCACCTACAGCCCCTTTTACTCACATCCAGCCCCTTTAACTCACATACATCGCACCTTTAACTCACATACAGCCCCTTTTAACTCAACATCCAGCCCCTTTAACACACATACAGCCCTTAAACTCCACATCCAGCCCTCTCACAACTCACATCCAGCCCCTTTAACTCACATACAGCACCTTTAACTCACATGCATGACCTTTAACTCACCTACAGCCCCTTTTACTCACATCCAGCCCCTTTAACTCACATCCAGCCCCTTCAACTCACATCCAGCCCCTTTAACTCGCATACAGCACCTTTAACTCACATGCATCACCTTTAACTCACCTACAGCCCCTTTTACTCACATCCAGCCCCTTTAACTCACATCCAGCCCCTTTAACTCACATACAGCACCTTTAACTCACATACAGCACCTTTAACTCACATCCAGCACCTTTAACACACATACAGAACCTTTAACTCACATACAGCCCCCTTTAACTCACATCCAGCACCTTTAACTCACATCCAGCCCCTTTAACTCACATCCAGCCCCTTTAACACACATACAGCCCCTTTAACTCACATCCAGCCCCTTCAACTCACATCCAGCCCCTTTAACTCACATACAGCCCCTTTAACTCACATCCAGCACCTTTAACTCACATACATCACCTTTAAGGAGCAGGTAGCGCAGAGCAGACTGCGGACACCGGGGTTCAAACCCAGAACATTTGCGTAGAGGGAGTCTAACCATGACCGCTAGACTAGCCTTGCCCCCCTCCCGAGGTGTTCTTTAACCCCTGATGGTCCACCCCCCCCCCCCCCCCACCTTGGTCCTCCAGAACCATGGACCGGCGGTGTGGTCACCGCTGGCGTTAGCGGTAGCGGCGGCGGCAGGGGGAGCTACGCCCGGGTCGCCACGGCGTTCAGCGAGTCCTCCTCCATCCACAGCATCGACACCTTCCTCCACCCGGCAGGGGCGCCGTCCCCCCCGGGGCCCGCACGGACCCCCCGCCACAGGGGACGGGGGCCCCCCGAAGACTTCTGGAGGGAGGAGGAGGAGGAGGAGGAGGAGGAAGAGGAGGAGGAGGAGGAGAATGAGGAGGAAGAGGAGGAATGCTGCATAAAGGAGGAAACGGTGAGGGACTCACTAGAGTGTGTGTGTGTGTGTGTGTGTGTGTGTGTGTGTGTGTGTGTGTGTGTGTGTGTGTGTGTGTGCGGTGTGTGCGTGTGCGTGTGTGTTTGGTACATAGGTGACTAAACATTTGTTAGAAAATGTGTCATGTGAAGACTATTTGTGAGTGTAAGTGTGTGTGTGTCGGCGCACACCACAAGTCAACATATTTGTGTGTGGTCCGAGTATGTCTGAAATATTGGTTCACTATTAATGCAAACCAATTCCACTTAACAACCATATAGGTACCCCCCCCCCCCCCCCTTTAATATGTTTTTGTGGGGGCAGGGATGGGGGGGTCCTATCAACAATATTAGGACCCCTATCCCCTTAAAATAACAAAATAATCAAATAATCTTTTAATTCAAAAACAGTTTGACATGGCGTCGTAAATAACCGTTACGTCATCACCCACCGAGAGTGGATCGATCGGAACATACGAAGAACACTCGCGCCCGCGCTCTCAGGGCGCGTGCCAGAATGTGGGCAGAGGTAGGCAGGCGCGAGGGAGGGAGGGAGGGCAGTAGTGGATCACGTGGTTTCATCAAGTATATCACCGAGCGGGATGCGGGAGCGAGGGCACACGGATTACAGCCGCTACTATGAGCAGGAGACCTGGGAACGACGGCCGGAGGAGACCCAGGCTGGCTACAGGATGCTGACGTTTACCGCTCCCACAGCCCCCGCTTCCGGTTTTATGAAACGCAACTTTTTATCGCGGTATTATCCGATTCTTTAAGGAGAAAACAAATAATTATGCCGAACTCTCCGAACGACGACAAAATCCCCGTGAGT
>OLKM01000571.1:7500-15000 GCA_900291075.1 Melanogrammus aeglefinus | reverse complement strand
GGAGAACATGCTACTGATTGAGTTAAGGGGGGAACCTGGGCCCGAGATAACATGATAGTGGAGGAGTTAAGGGGAAACTTGGAGAACATGCTACTGATTGAGTTAAGGGGGGGACCTGGGCCCGAGATAACATGATAGTGGAGTTAAGGGGAAACTTGGAGTGGAGAGCATGCTAGGAGAGTTAAGGGAGGAAGGTGGAGCAAGGAACATGTGGAGTTAAGGGGAACCTGGGGGCGTGAGAACATGATGGTGGAGTTAAAGGGAAACGTGGTGTTCAGAATGTGCTAGAACATGGTGGTGGTGGAGTTAAGGGGAGACGTGGAGTGGGGAACATGCTAGTGGTGGACTTAAGGGGAAATGTAGAGTGGAGAACATACTAGTTGTGGAGGTAAGGGGAAATCCTGAACCCTTAATGGAGAAGATACACTGAGGTGTTTTTTTATATGTTAACTCTGCATCCATTTATGACCGAAAATATGAGTCACGATCACAATGAGTCAGGGAATGGTTGTTCATCAGTTATCTATTCATAATAAGTTTCACTCTATCAAGTCGTTTATACTACGTCGATTCCATCTCAAGCGACATACAGAGATGTATCTATTAATGTGTTTATGTATTAATTTGTGGAAAGCATATTATCAAGGATCGTAGGGTGAAGCATCTTGCTAGAATGCGGACATGGGCTCTTAAGCCCAGAACCACCAGATAAAAAAAGCACAGATGATAAACAACAGTTTGTTATGATATGTTCACTTAACAGCATTATGATTTAAGTATCTTTCTTCCAACTCGCCTCAGCTCAGTCTAAAAAAGGCAAGTCAAAATCGTAGTGCATTTGTCCCATCAGGACCACCGTACCCTCCTGGGTAGGGGCTCTGGGTGCAACACATGTCTGGACGGTGAGCCTGGACCTGTTGCCTCTTCGGAGGGTGACCGGGCTGACCCCGGGGCCCTCGGTGGGACGGTCCTAGTGCCCACATGCTTTAATTAAGTGAAGAGGGAGACGTTAATTGAACTGAGCTGGGAGGCGGGACATGTGTGGGGAGAGTACTGTGGCCCCCGAGTGACAGAGAGAGAGAGAGAGAGAGAGAGAGAGAGAGAGAGAGAGAGAGAGAGAGAGAGAGAGAGAGAGAGAGAGAGAGAGAGAGAGAGAGGAGAGAGAGAGAGAGAGAGGGAGAGAGAGAGAGACGGAGCTGGATTGAGATTGCTGCCAAGACTTTTATTTTGAAACGTCAAGGGATTCGCAGTCTCCCTAATGTGTCTTTTTAAATCATCACTTAAGGTTCTTAAGGTTCTCTCTCGCTCTTGTTCTCTTTCTCTCACTCTGTCTGTCTGTCTTTCTCTGTCTGTCTGTCTGTCTGTCTGTCTGTCTGTCTCTCTCTCTCTCTCTCTCTCTCTCTCTCTCTCTCTCTCTCTCTCTCTCTCTCTCTCTCTCTCTCTCTCTCTCTCTCTCTCTCTCTCTCTCTCTCTCTCTCTCTCTCTCTCTCTCTCTCTCTCTCTCTCTCTCTCTCTCTCTCTCTCTCTCTCTCTCTCTCTCTCTCTCTCTCTCTCTCTCTCTCTCTCTCTCTCTCTCTCTCTCTCTCTCTCTCTCTCTCTCTCTCTCTCTCCCTGGGGCTCCAGTAAATGTCAGCTCTTCCTCTCTTAATATTCCCTCGCCCCACAGCCCCCTGCTTCCTTTTGTTAGCTCACTTCCACCGCCCACGGCCCCCCGCCGTCAACACCGGTACCGTCTCCCCGCCCCCCCCGCCCCCCCCCCCCACCCACACCCTTCCCCCCCACCTGGCTGCGACCTAATTACACCCCCCACAGAGATGAGGAGCTAGTAGGAATCCCTCCACTCATTAACCCTCTTTAGGCCAACAGGTATTTATATCCTCTGCCTGAAAGACAGGCAGATAGAGACAGAGACAGGAATATAGATAGAGAGACAGGCAGATAGATAGATAGACGAGAGAGAGAGAGAGAGAGAGAGAGAGAGAGAGAGAGAGAGAGAGAGAGAGAGAGAGAGAGAGAGAGAGAGAGAGAGGGGTAGATATATAGATACAGTGATACATAGATACATAGAAAGACAGGCAGGCAGATAGAGAGAGAGGCAATCAGATAGATATAAAGAGAACGATAGATAGATAGATGTATGGTTAGATAGAGAGACAGGCAGGTATATAGAGGGACAGGCAGATAGAGAGAGAGAGAGATAGTGAGACAGGCAGATAGATGGACAGATGGAGAGAGAGAGAGAGAGAGAGAGAGAGAGAGAGAGAGAGAGAGAGAGAGAGAGAGAGAGAGAGAGAGAGAGAGAGAGAGAGAGAGAGAGAGAGAGAGAGAGAGAGAGAGAGAGAGAGAGAGAGAGAGAGAGGGAGGGAGGGAGGGAGGGAGGGAGGGATGGATGGACATGCAGATAGGTAGGTAGATAGATAGATAGATAGATAGATAGATAGATAGATAGATAGATAGATAGATAGATAGATAGATAGATAGATAGATAGATAGATAGATAGATAGATAGATAGATAGATAGATACTGTAGAATTAATATTTGGCTTGTTAAGCCCTTTGAGACTGTAATGGTGATTAAGGGCTACACAAATAAAATTGAATTGAAATGAAAAGGTAGATGGACAGAAAGATAGATAGAAGGGTGGGTGCAAGATGTTCATACATTGAACATCCAGAACATGCTTTTTCGATGCAGACTGTATCCTAACGCAACACACGAGCCAATCGGCATCTCACACACAGTAGCTCCTAGCAACCCACGTGAATGCATACAGAGGAGATGGATGTATGGACGTAGGCACGGGTGAACGGATGGACAGGTAGACAGCTGAGCAGGGGGGGGATGGGGGGTGGGTGGTCAAACGTAAAGCAATGGTCTCGAGTTTCGACCCCCCCCCCAGCCAATCCCGTCTGCTTTGGGTTCAATTACTGGTGACCCCCTTGCTGGGTATCTGTTTATGCTTACCCTTTCACCCCGGGACACATCCACACCCATTGTGTGGTTCTGCAGACGACACCGTAGAGTATAGACCCGTACAGTCAGGGGGTGGTCACATGCCGTCGCCCCCGCTTATGTAATATGGTTTCAGGGTTTTGGAGAACGGTATAGCTGTGTGTTGAAGGAACCCCATTGTGATACCCGATAGGCATGGAGGGTATCCGTATGTTTTATGAAAACGTTTCGCTGGGGAGAGACACGGCTGTAGCAGATCGAGCATCTCCTGAGAGATGGACTTGACCATAAGTGGGAAGAGCCAACCTAGCTATCTTTGTTGTTATGGGGCGGAAGCGGAAGGTTGGTAGTTCGATTCCCCGGCTCCTCCTAGCTGAGTGTTGAGGTGTCCTTGAGCAAGACGAACTCACCCTAACTGCTCCTGACAAGCTGGCTGTCACCTTGCATGGTTGACGCCGCACGTCGGTGTGTTAATGTGTGAATGAATGGTTGTAAGTCACTTTGGATAAAAGCATCTGCAAAATCCCCTAAAATGTAAAATGAGGTTAGTTGGTGCTAAAGTGGGACAGCGGTGAAGGGCGACTCGGTTACTGAACTGAACAACAAAGTGTTCGGGCGGTTAGGGCTAGGCGTTAGGGTTAGCCTCCTTAGCATAGCGGTCTACTTCAGAGGAGCCCGGAGCAGGGCTCGACCGCTCGCGTTTATAGTACGACAGCAAAACGTTAGTCGGCCCTAAAGTGGGACAGCAGCGAAGGGTATCCTGATGAATGAACTGAGGCAACGTGGTGTGCAAGCGGAGTCATTCAAAGGCTAGGACAGCAACATGAGCGTAGCAGTCCGCTTCAGAGGAATCCTCGAACGATTGGCTGCCCAATGGAGTTCAAACCGTTAACATGAGACACATTCCGATTCAACCGCTATGCTGCAATCAGCATGATTTCCCTTCCCCCTCGCCCCCGCTTTGTTTTGATTAAACTGTGTTTTGATTGAGTCTCACGGTTCTCATGACTGTCGGCCATTAGATCGGAGCGATGAGAACCCGAGAGACTCAATCAAAACACAGTTTAATCAAAACAAAGGCGGTGCGAGGAAGAAACTTGCTGATTGAAGCTTTAACCCTCATTCGATTCACTTACACCCTGAGTTTGCTTGACTCTGCATAGCCCCCCCTCCCTTACTGCTCCACCCCCCTGGCCCCCTCCCACCCCTCTTACGCACTTATTTGGATGTTGAACGTCCTGGCACTTAAAAATAATACTTAGGATTGTGTAGCATCTTATCCTAGCTATCTTCGTTGTGTACAGGAAATGGGTTAGCCTTACGATTGTAAGTGCTTGGCACTTGTTTCTATGAACATCCTTACTGTACCGACAGCGATATATTGTTTCTCTTTCTCCTGACAAATGTACTTATTGTAAGTCGCTTTGCCCTGAGTGTAAATGTAAATGTTAACGGTCCCATTGCATGCCACCAGGTGTGAGTGTGATTAGCCCTTACAAGCCGTCTTGAAAATGTGCAGCTTCTGACATCAGAGATGGGCGTGTCCACCTAGATGTACGCTGGATAGATCCGTCTACCGGCCTACCCAGTGGACTGCAGCAAACGTTGCTCATCTATCCGTCGCGCATCTAGGTGGACACGCTCATGTATGATGTCATAAGGGGCACATTTTCATAACGGCTAATCACCCTCACACCTGGTGGTATAATATGTCCCCTTTAAGCTACATGAGAGTGGCATCATGCGGCCCTGTGGGACCTCCATGTGACCGGGGGGGGGGGGCTGGTGGTCTGTGCTCTCCTCCCCAGGTGAAGAGCCACGGGCCAGGATTCACCCGTCTCCACGCCCCCTGGCACGTCCTCAGCCGGGAAGCGGAGTTCCTCAAGATCAAAGTGCCCACCAAGAAGGTAGGTGTAAGGGGGGCCGGGGTGCGGGGGGGGATTGGCTGAGCGTCTGTAAGTATACACTGATTAGGATCGGGAGGAACGGCAATACAATCAGCAGAGTTTGTTGTATCCTGCGAGCTCTGTGTTTGGCCCAATCCCATTTCTACCCCTTGCCCCTTCCCCTTACCCCTCCCCCCTTCCCCTTACCCCTTCAAAACAAGGGGGAGGGGTAAGTGGAAGGGGTAAGGGGTACAAATGGGAATGGGCCTTTGTGTGTCCACAGCAAGGGAAAGCAGTGAATATCTTTGTTATCTTTGTTGTTTTATCTTTGTTCGATTCATTGGGTTCTCCCGTACAGAGAGACTAGTGTGTAGAAGGTGACAGTTAGTTCTAAAAAAAACAACAACACTTATTTAGAACTCATCATTCATATTTAGAATGATACTTCCCATTTAGAACTCATAATTCATACTCAGAACTGATACTTCTGATTTTAACTGATACTTCATATTACAGTTTTTCTCAGTCGCTTTGGTACATTTCTCAGATCAGAATTGAAATTTCCAAAACAGTAAGTGCATTTCTCAAAACAATTCGTACAAATAGCAAAACACCATGGATCTCATGCAAAAGCAAGTCTCTTGCTCAAAATCCTTAGTTTGTTTCTCGAAAGTAAATGTCTGTGTCAATGATGTCAGTGCCATCAAAATGACAGGTCCTTGTGTCATTGTGTACGGATAAGACAGTCAAATTGCTTAGTCATGTTGTCAATATGTACTCTGGCGGGATTTTCTGATGTAAACCATGGCTAAAGTTTCAAAGACAATTATTGTAAATTGTATGTTACACCTTAGTGTATGTGGGAGATTGTTTGCAAGAGACTGGACAAGATTCACATTTACGCTTTGACTGTTCGCACTGTAATTTGTTGACAGACCATGTCATTGCTAGAATTGTGAACATAGGAAAATCTCCTTAGGGTAAACTGTACATGCATTGCTGTAGGAATTACAGTGCAGTCATCCTACACCTCCTGACATTCCTGTCTGTTGGCCCACAAATTCTCAGACAATGTAACATTGTGTTGTGCTCCAGCTATATATATACTTGCCAGTTCATGGTTCAGAAGATGCACCTTTGAGCTATTCAAACTGGTTGATCGTTGGTTGATCTTACACTTCACACATTTCCCTTCTTTAGAGAAAGTCAAGATTCACCTGGTAGCAATTTACCAATTCAGGACAGATTTAGAAAAAAAAAAGTCTAATGGAAATGTATAGAAATATGCTTGAAATATTATGACAACTTGTTCAACCATTTTGCATGTAAAGATTTATGCAATGAACTAATGCCTAAATGTTGTGGGGGTGAGACTAATCAATAGATACCCATTACAATGAATTTTGATCAACATGACATAAGCAATTGATAATGTAGGAAAGAGCAGAGAATTGTACATAATCATTTGCATGAATGTACCAAAGCATTTGCAACTTGTTCAAAGAAATGAGGAACTGCTTTTTTGATGTGCACAAACGACACAATGATGTGAAGATTGAACAGGTAGTTTTGAGAATTTCAATTCTAGAAATGTGCCAAAGCAACTGAGAAAAACTGTAAGAACGGATATTTCATTTCATATTTCCGTTCTTTCATACTTCATAGAACTCATGAGTCCCAGATCTCTGTGGTTCCGGCAGAGTTCTCCTCTGGTTCGGTCCTCGGCTGAAGGTGTGCTTGTGTTCCCGCAGAGCTACGACCTGAAGGAGGAGAGCGGTCTGAGCGCCAGCATGTCAGCGCTATGGGCCCGTCTGAACCAGCCCTTCCAGCCCAAGGTGCCCCTGCAGCAGAGAGGACGCACCAAGCTGCTGTCCCACACCTTCACCCGGGACAAGTTGCACCTGTAAGCCCCTCTCCTGCTGTACTGGTTGTTGTAGGGGTTCGACCTCCAGGTCGCGGGGCTCTGGGTACCTGGTACCCCCTGGGTACCTGAAAGGCATCCTGGAGCAATATGCCCCCTATCCGTAACCCTAACCCTAACCCTAACCCCTGACCCTTTAACCTTTACCCTTAACCTAACCCCTGTCCCTAACCCCTAACTCCTACCCCCTTTAACTTAACCCCTTACCCTAACCCCTAACCCAAACCCCAGACCCCTATGCCATAGCCCTTATCCCTCCTCAGTCTGACTGCAGTCCCACCTACATCATACAATCCTCTGAAAATAATAAATAAAGAAGCATAATGAAGCATTTCAAAGTGGGATTGCAGAGGAAATGAATGATCTCGAACAGTGGTTCGCTTTAAAGCCGATAAAACATAACGACACCCTGATGGCAACTGCTATATCACCTGCAAGAACCAGTCTGGAAGAAGCAGGCTGCTGCTTTACCGAGGATTCGTTTGGCTGCAAAAGAGTCTCTTATTTTCAGACAGACGGTCTCAGAACAGACTGGAACCGCGAACAGCAATGTGTTTGACTGGGAGGCTGTGAAACCAGCACAGGATCTCACAGGTGAATGGGTCTTCCTCTGACCTGTGTGTGCGTCTGTGTTTACCAGGTACGACATCAAGTCCAAAGACACGTTCTTCGACAACGCAACGAGAGGTCGCATCGTAAGTCGTTTCCAGTTCAGAGAAGGTTTCACCTGTCTCTCTTTC
>OLKM01000570.1:129965-275671 GCA_900291075.1 Melanogrammus aeglefinus | reverse complement strand
GGAGGGAGGGAGGGGTGAGGTGCTTTGCGGATGTGAAGAGGAGGCAATTTTGTCCCCTTACCCCCCGGATACTTTTCCCCACGTCGAGACCGGCGAGCTGTTAACTGTTGAGGCCCTGCCACTATTATTTTGGCGGTTTAACCAGTTTTTCACAGAGTGGGGGAGCATGCATCTACAATATCGCTAATATCCGCGCTCCCTTACCCTTGTTTCGGCCAATCAGCGGTTTGGTAGCAAGTAGTCTATCCACGCCTATGACTTGCCGTGTGAGCCATGGGGATACCGTCGTTCCCCTCCCTCCCTCTTCCTCTACTCCCTCCTCCCACAGCGTGTGCTCTCTAACGCACTCCCATCCTATGGCCCCACCCTCTCTCCTCCCCTTCCTCTCCCCTTCCTCCACGCTATGCTTATTCCCCCCTCTTCCTTCTCCTCTCCCCCGGGATTCTTCAGCCTCCCTCCTCCTCCCTCCCCTTCACCACTCCCTCCGTACCCCTGCGCTCACCTGCAACTCCTCACGCTCATCACTTTCCCTTATTGATCGGTGAATCGTTCCTCACCTCCCACCTCCACGCTCTCACTGCCTGAGGCATTCTCCTCCTTCCTGGGGCCCGTCAAAATTCTGGCAGGCGCTACCGCATTCTCGTGGCTTTGGGGAACCTCGGTCTGGGGTGGAAGTTGTTTGTGTGCTGTAGGGCTAGCACCGTATGTGTGTGTGACTAAGCTCTCTGACGGCATTTCTATGTAATCGCACCTCAGGAGAAGTGTTGGGGGTGTTAGCTAAGTTTGAGTCATCAGTTATGTGTACCGTGAAAGCACACCAGATCTTGTATCTCCCCCCATGTCAACGAAGCCTAAGTTCGCGAAGGCGTCTATTCCTTCGAGCCGGAGGCACAATGTCTTTATTGTCAAGTAGATTATAGTGTGTTTCATGAATCGAGAGGGCTACTTTAGATTGATGGTGCATTCTTCTGACACCATCAACCAACCATGCGCAAACGAAGGCCATATACTATTCTATGTAGTCCAACAGCAACTGCTGTGTGAATCTGGGTGTGGTACTCACCAAGTTGCCAGGATCACTCATCTAGTCACACATTGGTAGTTAATTATTTCACCACTCGCAAGTCTATCTGTGAGCGACAACGGATAATAAATAGCTGGTGGTGTTTTGTAATGAAGAATGGGCTGCGGTATCAACAGGGAGTCCTGTGTCTGATTCCGGGCCTCATTGGCAATGAAGTCCATCGGCGATACAGTGGAATCGATGTGATGACATGCGCGGGGTGGGGGAGATTCCTGTCAGCTTGTGTAATTACTCAGTCCATCGCGGCATGACACGGTTACTGTGGTAACCGCGGCCTTTGGGCGACGGTTATAACTTGACTGACTTTTTCTTGGCTGTCCCTCGCGATGTGTGGGAAAGCAGCAGAGATGAGTTCACTAATGTATAGGGTTTATTCTTTGCGTGTGTGTGTGTGTGTGTGTGTGTGGTGTGTGTGTGTGTGTGTGTGTGTGTGTGTGTGTGTGTGTGTGTGTGTGTGTGTGTGTGTGTGTGTGTGTGTGTGTGTGTGTGTGTGTACAAATAGTAATATTGATTGAATTCCTTTGTTCCTTTTCCTTAGTTTTTTTTCATATATATTTTTGCATGTCCTAGACTTTCCACATAATTGTATTTTGTTTCTAGTATTAGTAGTTTATTTATTTATTTTAGTTTAGTTTTAATGCATCATGGTTACATCATCTCACAATCCATCAGTCCAATGTTCCTGGACTTCTTGGCTTCTTGTCAGTAGAAGACCACAGCTGTGACATGGGCAAATTAACCTTTTGTCAATCTCTGATATTTTCTAAAAGTCTTTCCCCAACAATCCTCCCTATTTTAAGCCTCCTTTTAATGACTGGTCGACCATGTCTTTACATGACCAACCCCCTAAACAGAATGTTCTGGCAGTGTAGTCATCACCTTCCTCTCATGGTACAAGCACTAGAACCGCAACGTCATGATGGATTCTCGGTAACTGTTCAAGGCGCTTTGTATTTTTCTTTTTTTTTCTCCTCTCTTTTTTTTTTTCCAAGAAGCTAGTCCTGCTAAATCACATTACCTGAAACGGATTATGTCCACTGAGAAACATAGCAAAGTCATGGCCTGCAAGTAGGTTAAACAGGGGCTCTTCCGTGATGTGAGGTGGATAGATTCCAAAAGCCATAGGATCGCTCCTATCTATTTCGTCTTGTTATTGGCCAAGTAAGGTAAACACACAGCGAATTATAACATCAAAGAAATTTGTCTCGGTGCACTGCTGCAAAAAATACCAAGCAAATTAGCATTTGAGGTACTCCGTTCATGCGAATCGCTATGAACCCTACAGATGTGAATAAACAGCGGACATTTGAAACACGGGTGCAAGAAGTGCAATCATTCTTTGGGCTGAGAGTGGTACCTTCCTTGAATGATTTCCCTAGGTTCCCCCTTGGTTCTGTGGTACTCTAGAGTCATCTGATCTAGTGCATCAGCTGCATGCCATCCTGCAATTGCTTATAATATGTTCAATAACCTTGCAGAAGCCTAACACTCTTTGTATTTCTTATCAGCTGGCACCTCCGCCGGAACCTGAGGTTCCCATCGAGGTGTGTGTATAAAACACAAACACACACACACACACACACACACACACACACACACACACACGCACTCGCACACAAACAGGGAAAAACATTAAAACCACTGTTTTGTGTCTACCACCCCCAGTTGATCCATTTCTAGTCTCCCCCTCCCCCCCTCAATTATGGGAGTTTTAACTCTGTAGCCCAGATACCATTTGATCATGTTGCCTGTTGTTTACTTTGTTGTGAGGGCCGTGGCCTCTCTCCATGGCACACCAGAGCACGAGGTTCCACACTGTGTGTGTGTGTGTGTGCCATTATGTAACCTTGATTAATCATTGTGTGTGTGTGTGTGTGTGTGTGTGTGTGTGTGTGTGTGTGTGTGTGTGTGTGTGTGTGTGTGTGTGTGTGTGTGTGTGTGTGTGTGTGTGTGTGTGTGTGTGTGTGTGTGTGTGTGTGTGTGTGTGTGTGTGTGTGTGTGCATTCACGAGTCCTCTTGGGTGTGTTCCCGCCCCCCCGGCAGTCAGTGGTTCACCTCTGTGTAATTAACACGGGTGCTGTCACTAATACCTCCAGTACAAACAATTCTCTCACCCTGGGTGCCCTCTCTGGTTGCAGAGGAAGCGAGGCTGGCCCACACCTAGTGCAGGCTTTGGGTTTTCAACACACATACTGTGTGTCCGATCTGTTAAACGTGATCGCAGCAATACGCAAGCTCTTTTCGCTAACTCCCTTTTACCTATTGTTTGTTTTAATATTTAGCATCGCATCAGAAGGGTGCTTAGGCCCCTCCCACCTTTGCATGCCTTTACTCCCAACTTCTCCTTTATCCTTATCTTACACACCCCTGATTTCCTGAAAATAACTGCATGATGTAATTTACACTCCCGCACGGCAAACAGTGACAGACAGACAGACGCGACACACACACACACACACACACACACACACACACACACAACACACACACACCACACACACACACACACACACACCCCCCTACTCACCCGCCCCACTCCCTCCCCTGCACGTTAGTTACATTTACTAATCTGCACTGTATTAACACACTTATTTTCTGTTCTGCTTCTGTGGTCTTTTTTTTTTTTTTTTTTTTTTTTTTTCCTTCCTTCCCAAACTTTTCCTTTGTTACGTTTGTGTATTTGATTTTTCTGTTTATTTGGTACTGCTTTCCGCTAACTCACTGCACACCCTATAAGGACCTCGACCCCAGCCAGCCGCAGAAACAACTCGAGGATCAGACGAGGGTAGGTACCCCCCCCCCCCCCACCACCCCATGGGGATCCCGCCCTGTCAGCCTCGCGCTCCCACGACTCTCTCTCTTTCTCTTTCTCTGTGATTGGGGAAGGGGTGGGGGGGGGGCAGCACCCCTACCCCTAGCCCTCCACACCACTGTTATCCTGAGCAGCTGCCCCAGCAAGCCCCTTATTGGGCCACTATACATAAAGTATCTAACTCCATCTCATGAGTTTGACATCACATGGAGCAATGTCATGTCATGTGATGACCTCTGGTCATGTGACGTGGTGGAGACCAGGTGGCATCTGATGACAGGGTTTGTGTAGTTGAATTTGCATGTTTGTCTGCCATTGACTGGAGTCATACTGTTGGAGGGAGGGGGGGGGGGGGGGGGGTCAACTGAGCTTGGAGGTCAAGGTCAAGTAAGATGTTGCTCTTTGTAAGTGTGTTTGTGTGTCTTTGTGTGTGTTTGGTTTTGAGTACCATGGACATCATAGTTAGTCAGCCCCCATGTGGTCGCGTAGCCAAAGAGATCAGGTCAAGGAAATAAACCCCTATGTCATTGAAATTCAGCTTTTTGTAAATGTAAATGAATCTGATTCACGGTCACTTAAATTGCATTGTTTACAGTGTCATTATTAACTGCCTCCTTCTGATATCCCAGCTTTGTTTCTCTGCATTGGTATTGCCAACGGATATGCCCATTGTGTTCTCAGACAAGGCATAATCTTTTACCCTGTATTTTAAGTGTGTGTGTGTGTGTGTGTGTGTGTGTGTGTGTGTGTGTGTGTGTGTGTGTGTGTGTGTGTGTGTGTGTGTGTGTGTGTGTGTGTGTGTGTGTGTCGTATATGTTGGGTATGTGTATGTTTGGGTTCATTCTGTCTATTTATGATTGTGTAATTGTGTGCGTCTGTTCCTCGATTTGTATACGTGTGTGTTTGTGTTTTTATAGGTCCAGAGTGTGTGTGTGTGTGTGTGTGGGTGTATATCTGGGTTTGTGTGTGCGTGTTTTTATATGTCTGTTTATGTGTGTGTCCTACAGGGCGAGGCCCTACGGCAGATCCTGGTCAATAGATACTATGGGAATCTCAAGCCCAGCGCGAGGAGAGACAGCGTCACAACCTTTTCCCCCAGCCCCCTAAGTCCTACAGCGCAAGGGAAGCCCACTACAGGTATGTGTGTCTGGGTCATCCCTTTGTATGTGCGTGCACATGTGTCTGTGTGTAAACGTGCACATCTTCCCTGTGTGTGTGTGTGTGTGTGTGTGTGTGTGTGTGTGTGTGTGTGTGTGTGTCTTTCTTCTGTGTGCGTGTGTGTGTGTGTGTCTTCTGTGTCTTCCGTGTGTGTGTGTGTGTGTGTGTGTGTGTGTGTGTGGGGGGGGTGTTTGTGTGTACCTGCCCTGTGCGTGTGGGTGTTTACCCTTTGTATGTGTGTGTTCGTGTGTTTGTGCGTGTGTGTGTGTGTTTGTGTCTTCTATGTGTTTCTGCGTTGGTGTGTGTGTGTGTGTATGTGTGTACCTACCCTGTTCGTTTGTGTGTGTTTGTGTTTGTGAATGTGCATGTGTGTGTGTGTGCACTTCTCTCCTGTGTACATAAGAATAGCTGATGGGGTCCATTCTTTCTGCCACCCAACCCAGCCATGACCTTTTCCCCACGCAGTCAACCGCTAGTTTGTCACTGACATTTATGCGCACGGCACTGCAGCCTGGCGTTAACTACTGATATGACGCTGTTTTCCGGGCCATTCCAGAAATTGGTGATGTAGGTTTATGGAGGGGGGATAGTATGTTTCTGATCTCGGCAGCAGCCCAGTCCTCGGACGCTCCACAACCGGGCATTGAAGGCGTCGTTTTACAGTGCTAATGCAGAGCTGTGCGGTTGCCAGGCGACCTTAGCGGCATGCATTGATTCAGAATGGGCCAGTTCATGCACCTGCTGGCCAGAGAGAGAGAGAGAGAGAGAGAGAGAGAGAGAGAGAGAGAGAGAGAGAGAGAGAGAGAGAGAGAGAGAGAGAGGAGAGAGAGAGAGAGAGAGAGAGAGAGAGAGAGAGAGGAGAGAGAGAGAGAGAGAGAGAGAGAGAGAGAGAGAGAGAGTAAGAGAGAAAGAGAGAGAGAGAGAGAGAGAGAGAGAGAGAGAGAGAGAGAGAGAGAGAGACCAGGACTTGTTATCTCCTGGCTGTTCTCTCGCGGCGGCTCCGCCCATCCTCCGTGGCTGTAAGAGCAGACGGTGTCGGTATTAAAGTCCAGACGGCGGCAGCTATGGAAGTCTGTACAGTGCCATCGGGATGAAGTGTCACCCCCCCCCCACACACACACACACACACACACACACACACACACACACACACACACACACACACACACACACACACACACACACGCACAGACAGAAACATACTCGGCATCTATATCGCTTCATGGCACCTTGAAAAGCGCAGTTTAAATGCGATCAATTAATTGTATTAATCATAGCTTGATTGATTGATTGATTTTTATTTGACTATTTTGATATAAATATGAACGGCAGTTTGTGTCACACCTTAAAATACATAAATAGTCAGGGATGACGCAAATAAAGTCCGAAGGCTTATTTCCATTGTGGTCTTTGTGTGGCCGGAGAATAGGGCAAGTAGCAGCAAATCATACATCAGTCATTCAAATAAATTACACAACTACATACAAGTCACACACATAAAAACGATCATAATTAAGACATGCCTAAGATTAGCATCTTAGCTATTGTTGGCTCTGTTGCAACTCACTGTAACGATGGTTGACATGTGTGGTATATTTTGCTTCCATTCTTGAAGAGCAAGCAAACCGATATGCAGTTCATGGTTAAGGTTCTTTACCCATGGCATCATCTCACCCCGCAACCTGCCCTCCCCCTGCCTGTGTCCACAGTGGTGAGCTCCGGGGTCGGAGGTCGCGCAGAGCTGAGTCTGGCGGAAGTCCAGTGTCATCTGGACAGGGAGGGCGCCTCAGACCTGGTCATCGACCTCATCATGAACGCCACTAGCGACCGCATCTTCCAGGAGAGCATCCTATTGGCCATCGCCCTGCTGGAGGGGGGCAACACCGTCATACAGGTGAGCAGCACCCTATTGGTCGGGGACAATATCCCCTTCCGCCTCAAAGTGATATTTCTGCCAATGATAGGCAGGCGACTGAAGTGTTAGATACATGGAATGACATCCTAAAACACACAAGATATTGAAATACATTCTGGATGATATGTGCTAAAGCGGCCTGAAACCGCGTTTGAAAACAAATGAAATATTGGGTAAAACATGCTAATGTCGTTATCCCTGCTAACAGCATCAACAAGAGGTACCTGAAACCACCCCCAGAAACCCTACACGAAACAATGACACATTCTGGATAGGCCATGCTAGCACAGCTAGCCTTCTTAAACCACCAAAACAAGTCTTACCTGGCCTGAACCGTGCACGAAGTTCTGGGGAAAACCTTGGAGAGTTTGAGGGTTGGGTTTCTTTTACTTGTTCTCCGGCAGCCGCACGCATCGCAGTGCTACAGGCAACCAAGTGACAGGTGGAAACATGAAAGACACATGAAAGCCAGATCTAGCGTTGGCAAGACGCCCACCCCCCGTGCTGTGGCATTAAAGGTGCGGTGCAGAATACAACGCAAAACGGTTGGAAAGGCATCTCCGCTGCAGACTTTGGGAGGGGGATGGGATGGGAGGGGGAGCGTAGCCTGCGGAGGGAACGCTGGTTCACATAGGTCCATGGTCACACGGCGAGGAGTTGCCACAACAACAACCTCTCCTAACCCAACATCAGCCCTCAGCTGACTGCACAGCAATTACATTAGCCTGGCATGTGTGTGTGTCTTTCCCTGTCTTTGTGTGTGTGTGTTTTATGCATGCGTGTTTGTGAGTGAGTGCCATTATGTGTGTGTGTGTGTGTGTGTGTGTGTGTGTGTGTGTGTGTGTGTGTGTGTGTGTGTGTGTGTGTGTGTGTGTGTGTGTGTGTGTGTGTGTGTGTGTGTGTGTGTGTGTGTATGTGTGTGTGTATAAGTGAGTGCAGTTGTTTGTGTTTTTGGTGTGTTTGTGAGTGAGTGCAATTGGGTATGTGTGTGTTTGTGAGTGAGTGCAAGTGTGTGTGTGTGTGTTGTGTGTGTGTGTGTGTGTGTGTGTGTGTGTGTGTGTGTTTTGTGAGTGAGTGCAATTTTGTGTGTGTGTGTGTGTGTGAGTGCAATTGTGTGTGTCCTTCTGATTGCAATTAAGTGTGTGAGTGCAATTGTGTGTGTGTGCGTCTGTGTTTGTGAGTAAGTGCAATTGTGTCTGTGTGCTACTGATTGCAAATGTGTGCGTGCGGTTATCACAATATGTGTGTGTGTGTGTCTCTGTATTCATGCGTGTGTGTGACTGCATGCATGCATTTGTGAGAGTGCACACCCGCCACCTGAGCCAAGCTTGAGTGTGTCAGCATTCGACTGTGCCCTCGTGTGCACAAACAGGTCGCAGTGTTGCATAACGGCGGGTTATATTTGCATAGTGCTCCTGCCTGACAAAGCCTGACTTCCCACAGAGTTTGCACAGCCACGCTCACATGATGTTCTTCTCACATGTGGCTCCTGTTCCTTCATGAATAGCACCAGGTGACGCCCAACCAAGCCCCACAACGTCACACTCTGAGAAAACAGAGGCAATGTGTAACGCAACCCCCCCGGGACGAATGTCCAGGGCAGGTCATACTGGCTGACCTTTGACCCGGCTATGCTGTTTGATGGTTAACACCTAAGGGGTCATGAGACACACACACACACACACACACACACACACACACACACACACACACACACACACACACACACACACACACACACACACACACACACACACACACACACACACACACACACACACACACACACACACATTCACCAATGCCTAGGGGCCGGGGAGGTCCCCGACCACGCCAAAGGAAATGTTCTTCTTTGGCTATTAGTCAAAGCCATTGAGAAGCAGCTATTGGAAAAGACAACTGAAGCCATAACCCTGTCCATCTTCTTTCCTTTATTATCTGATTCCCTGATTCCCTCCCCACTTTATACTACCTAGGGTGGTATAAAGTGAATTGAAAGCATATCAGCAGATTCATCCCATTTCCAAATCTTGTGAAACTGCAGGCGGCCTGGGCCTGATTTAAGGACAGAAGGCTGGTTGTTTCCCACCAAATGAAAAACAGGACAGAAACACATTAGTGCTAAAGACCTTGTTGTTGTTGTTGTTGTTGTTGTTGTTTTCGAGTTTTTTGGTTTCAAATGTTTTTCAGTCCGGGCTAACCACTGCTTCTAGGAAAGAGTTGGGGGGGGGGGGGGGGGGGGGCATTGGGGGGTGAATGAGCTTTAAAGATCAAATGCGTTTTAGAGATCTATAGAGGTGGGAGGTTAGGATTCGTCCGTGGTCCCGGAGCTCTGCCCTGTATAAGCTGGTTGTTATGGCCCTAAGGTTGACATTTATTATGTCCGTAATCAAAGAAAATTGGCTTAGGTCCAGCTCGCTGCTGTTCAACCTAGGACACATTCTGCAGTTTCCTTCAGTCCAACCGCTTTCTTTTCTCCTTTTCCCTCGGTGAAGCCAGTGTTTTCACACCCGTATCGAGTGAAATAATACCCACACGTGGGCCGCGGCTACGATCAGGTCGACTTGTTGGTCACAGTCGTAGAAAATCTATCGATCTTGTCCCTTTTATTGTAATAGCACTCAAAAAGGCATGACCTTCTGGCGTTCATTCAGCCAAATGTTAGGCTCTTGTGTCGACCGTGTACCCTGCCAGGGTGCTCGCACCAAAAGTTTGTCCCGACGTTATTCAGAGGCCGATGGAGAGCTCTTTACCTGAGAATACGCTCCGGGCTCCAAGTCTTCTTAAGCCCAATACACACAGAGCGTGAATACCGGTTCCTATTTGGGCTGCGACCCAAAAAAGGGAAAATAGAATCATATTGACTCAGCCGAGCAATGCGCACACAGCGCAAATGTAGGTTTTGTTTCTTTTGCGCTCCCTTTGTATAGAACTCTATATTTATTTATTTTTTTGAACATCAAAAATTGGGAAGCGTTATTCTGTGTCCGTCCCAACACGGCTGTGTGCTTTGGCTCTACTCCTATTTGACTTCACTAGCGCTTGCGCCGCTAGACAGTGAGCAGAGACGTGGGCTATGGAAGTGTTTCTCAGGCAAGGTGTCTTTATGTTTGTACGCCTGCCATTGCACAGATCATAAACATACACGCTGAACACACATTAGCCATGCATATCAAGAACTATGGATCGTCTTTCAGTGGCATTCATCACATACGGACAAGGCCTTGTCTGTATTATATTTATATTTAGTATTTTTTATTAAACCGGGTTGGTCTCTTGATATTCAAATACATTTGGCAAGAGAGACCATGCCAAGATAGGCAGCGTACCCATTTCAAGCTCTGTTACGACATACAAACCTTTACAGAAACTTGAAAACCTTGAAAATCTAAGATTCTAGTCATCTCCTACATATGAAAGCAGAGAAGCTGTGATAAGAACTAGGGGTCAAAACATTTATCAACCACAATTACATTTTCCTGCCTTTCTTTAACTCTTGCTTTAAAGTTTTTTAACGCCACAAATTCTCCATTTTAAAATGTCATTTAACACCAGGAGACGAGTTGAAAATGGAACAGGCTACAGGTATTCAGATGTGGAAGTTGTGGAACCTCAAGTAAGCAGAGAGATACACACTCGCTTTTTAAACCTGGCTGTCATTTCACTCAGCCATGCCCTGCATCCTTTCCGACTGCTTTGAAACCACGCTACTTTGTCAAATATTAGCTCCTGAATTATATGACTTGACAGCCATTGTCAGCGCGGCTCTAAACACACGTTAACAAGAAGTAACAGACAGCGACACTTAATGTTTACACACACGCACACACGTACGCAAGAACGCACACACACTCAAACACACGTCAGCTTTGCTGTGCACTGGGCTAGCTTTCGTGCTTGAGAAACTGTACAGTACACACAACTGCATCGGGATGTGTACACTTGCATCATAAACCTTGTTTGTATCAACAATATGCTTATTTGTTCACGTCCCAAATACAAACACCTGCACGCATGGACGCAAATGTATATGCCGCATGTCAGGCATTTACTGTAAACGTTACATTTACATAACTCTGGACAAAGGATTGTGTGTGTGTGTGTGTTTGTATGCATAAGCATGCACCAGACTGTGGGTGTTTACCATTGATAGGTTGCATAGAAGCATGCACCAGACTGTGGGTGTTTACCATTGATAGGTTGCAGAGTATTATGTAAGGGCCATTAATTCCCGCGCAGCCGTCCCCTCCCAACAACATTTCCCCCAGAACTCTGGCCTCCCTTCCTCTCCCTCCCCTCCCCCCCAACGAGCCGTGACCCCGACCTATCACAGAAGCAAGCAGCTGTCACTAACTCTCACTCAACAGGACCCGATTACTGTCGCGTCCGGTCTGCCGTGAGCACTATCAGGTTCCATTACGGCCCACCTCTTGTAAGAGTACAAGTCAAAGTCTCCTTTTACGCGTCGGTGTGTTTACACCACGAGCACCCAGCTCTTCATTTCCTCCCTCTCAGCCAATCGGGCACAGTGGGGGCGTTTAGAAGGTCGCGCCCTGAAACCCTTATTGTACTATAAGTCCATAAGAATGTCATTATCCTGTAGTCCGCATGGCCAGCCAACATGAGGTATGTTCGGTCCGCGCTTGCGCGGGAGAAATGACTCGTCGACAGCGGGTTTCGATTTGTCCGTTTAGCACGGGTTTTGCCCGCTTCTTGTTAGGCGCTGTGGCCGCGATCACATGTTTTTTTTTCCCAACACTCACCTCAGTTGCCATGGGATTTGCCTGCATTTAAAACCGCCAATATATGTCAAAACGGATGGACTGCTGGTGGTGGTGGCTCAGTATGGCATTGTCACTCAGCGAGGTGTGTGTATGTGTGAGTTGTGGGTGGGGGGGCGAGCCCGCAGTATAAATAGATCTTGCATAACAGAGCTTGTTGATGCCAGGAAAGGGAGAAGGCAGCTCAAGAGGGGAGAGAGAAAAAGGGAGGGAAAGGAGTTTCTCTTTTTTATTTAGGTTTGCCTTTCCTCGTTTTGCTTCTTTCTTCCTTCACTTCCTTCTCTCCTTCATTCCTCCCTTCTTTCTTTCGTTTTTTCCTCCTTTTTTCTCTCCTTTCTTTTCCTCTTTCTTTAAAATGTCTTGCCTCATCCTTTCTTTCCTCCTCTCTTTCCTTCTCTCCTCCTCCCGGTGGGAGGTGTATGCCTTGCATGGCAGAGAAATATGCCAGCCCACCACTTTCCTCAAGACAAACTATTCAGCAGCCAACTGCTGGAATGCGTGCATTGATAAAACAAAACTTTATCAAATCTATTGACACGTTTATTTGCCCCTGAAAATATTTGCACGTACGCCAGAAATAATTCTAAAGTGCGTTGTCCCAAACAAATAATAGAACACAAACATGGCCATCCACCGCATAGAGTCACTTGGCATACATTTCATATCCCAGCCCACCAGGCGCTTAACAAAGAGCGTCTGTAGTGTACTTTGTCCGTGTTTATGGAAGTCTAGTCTCCCGCCTCCTTACCACAGTGGACAGGACCTTCTGGGCTGCAGGCTACAGCAGACAGCAGACTCACTGCACATGTTTGTTTTTCCCCCGCGTCGTCATAAGGCAGTCAGGCGTCGATAACATCACGCACCTTCCTGACTGGAGATGTTTTTTAATGGCTGAGCGATCATGAGGTTCCATTGAACACAGTAATGTCATAAAGCCTGAGGCGTTGCTGCAGCCTCCCTACTGCCCAGAGAGAAGGACTTAGGGAGAGGGAGAGGGAGAGGGACAGAGACTAGGGGGAGAGAGACTAGGGAGAGAGAGACTAGGGAGAGAGAGACTAGGGAGAGAGAGGGCGAGTGAAATAAGTATTGCATAAGTCTCTGCCGATTCATTCCCTAATCAGATAACGATGAAATGAATGACCCCCATCTCGTAAACAAGATTAAGTTCACGGCTCGGACAACATGGTCTGAATAAACATCAAGCAACAAAAACAAGAAAGAAATTAAAAGTGTTTCATAAAATGAACGGAAAGAAAACAACTTTGATTGACTTCGAAAGGTCTGATCTTATCAGGCCTTTGCTTGACACACTCCTTCGTCCCTTCTGTAAATGTGACTTCAACTTTAATTTATATTTCATATTTAATATTCATCAAGTTTTATTTCATGTTTTTTATTTATATAAAGGCCTTTACTATATCTAGTATATTTTTTATCTAATAATATTACTCATAGTTATGTCTTGCAGGCATGACATCCATAAGCACCGTACCTCTTACAGAGGCAACCGTTGCACCTGCAGAAAAGTGCACTACTCTTCTTGATTGTGTGTGTGCGTGTGTGTGTGTGTGTCGGCTCTTGAGACTTTGTGTGCGCATCCCTCACCGGGGTTTATGTAACAGACTTTCAAAGGGCCCCCCCTTCACAAAAAAAGAGAAGCCTTTACGTGATAACTCCAGGCCCCCTCTCCCTCCCCCGCCATCCGTTCCAGTCTCCTCCTCACACACACTGTCCTGGCACAACAAAATGTAGAGCCGGATTTTCCTTCCTGGCGCCACCCCACGGCCCACTGCCCCCCCCCCCCCCCCGCGCCTCTACCACCCACCCACCTCCCCACCCCACCCACCCACCCACACTACACCTCACCAGAGCACCACCCGCCTCCCTCTGCTGTGATGTAACAGGGCTCTGGCGGAGGTGCCGCGTTTCCCCGCTGCCGCCACTCAGCTGATTACAGCCCTTATGTAAGGAGGGATTGGAGGGGGGAGTGGGGGGCTTTGGCGGGGAGGGGGGGGGGGGTAGAGCAGGGCACTCCCGCGCGTTGCGCAAAAAAACCCAGTTGCGACAACGATGAAAAGCCCTCTGTGAAGAGAAGGGCGCCGCTGCAGAGGAGTGGTGTTGGATCACGTATCACACTGCCTGTCTCTCCTGGTGAAGCCGCTCATAAAGCCTGCTGTGGTTGCAGGAGCACACCAAGCAGAGTTGTGTTTGAACCACTTTGGGCGTATTTGCATTTATATGCAAATGTGTATTTCATTATTATTTTCTTGTTTATGTTTGCTAATTTATGTTATGTATGTCTTGTGTTTGTTTATATACAGTACATATATATATATATCAATTGTATAATATACCGTCTATTATAAGTGCAAATGTAAGAAGCTTATTTGTTGAAGTGGGCATGTGCTGCTGATGTGTGGCTGCAGGCACATATGAACGAGGATGCATGCGTGTGTGTCTGTGCGTGTGTGCATGTGTGTGTGTGGCCGTGTGTGCATGTCGTCTCCAGGGAAGCCTCCTGCTTTGCCCCCGGGCCAGGGAGCAGATGGAGTGAGTTCAGGTTAGAACAGTGTTGGCCCTTCAGCGTGTTTCCCTCGCCGTCAAGGAAAACAGTCATTATGTAACTCCGCTACCGCGTGAGCTCGCTGCCTTCCACAGAACCAGGGCTGAACCAACACCCTACGAACTGTCCCTGAGCTGTTTACCACAAACAAATGCAGAGTTCACGAGAATACTCTGCAACACGCGAGCCTTTCTGTACAACACAACGGGTCAAATGTTGCAAATGTTGCGTTGAGCCTAAGATAAGATAGGATAACACCAGATGCACTTTATCACACGCAGTCAAGACAGTAAAATAATTAAGGAGTTGAGAATATGCAAAAATAAAGAAAGCTGAGAATAATCATGCACACATGAGTGGTATAAATAATTACAAAATACAAGTACAACATGACAACCTGGCTGTAAATAAAAATTAAAAGTTAAGATAGTAGAAACAGAAACACTGCCTGCTCATGAATGACATGCATCTAAATAAGATCATAATTGCAATTGTCAATTTAGATAACAGCTTCAACAGCTTAATAACAAAATGTATAACAAATGTGTATGACTCTCCTCCGTCTCTACGCAGAGATCCTTCTTTGCACGGCTGACGGGCGATAACAAATCTGAGAAGTTCTTCAAGGTGTTCTACGAGCGCATGAAGCTGGCCCAGCAGGAGATCAAGGCCACGGTGACGGTGAACACCAGCGACCTGGGCAGCAAGAAGAAGGAGGAGGAACCGCCCGACAAGGACGCCGTAGCACGCAAGAAAGGTACATACTACCTTTATCCAAGGTTGAACACAGACTCTGTTTCCTCCTACCTTCAACTGCACCCTCACGCAAGAGTTATTTATTTGACATTTTCTCCAACGTGTGGGTGAAAGTTGGAGAGGACCAACAGTTGAGGTGTCTCTTAGCAAGCTAACCTTGTCCTACCTGCTCCCAACAGGCTAGATCCAGTGTATCCAGTCTATGGTTGACCACACTGTGGGGTATGAAAGTGTATATGAATGGATGGATGAAACGGTGAATTTAAGGAACTAATTCTAAAGTGCTTGGATTGGCCACAGTTTAGGATAGTGCGAGAAAGATGCGGTGCAGTCCATTTCCTTTATTTCTTTCTCTGATTCCTAAATTTGTTTTGTCCAAGTCCAGCTAGGCATAACACAGCCTAATATAAATATTATTGGGACTATTATCAAGGTGTTTCTCCTAAAGGGATACGCCGAGATATCCTGAGATAGGAGGTTTCCAAACTTAACCAGATTCAGTTTTTAATTACAAATTCCTCATTGTCGTCAAGAAGGGGAGTTCGCTAACTGAACGTTTGCTTTCTGTTAGTCTCTTTACTTGTAGAGTTACAGTAGCCGAGCTATTCATGGGAGGGGGAAACACTTAATAACTTTCCCAAATTGTCCAATGTGTAGAGAATAGTCATTTTTTTTATAAACAAGTGCAAGTAACAACACAACCAGATTCTCGTTGGTCATCAAACATTTAGATAATTCTGCATTATTTTCCATGCTATGATTTAATAGCCTACCTGTGAGGCACCGCTGGCATGATAATTTCATCAGCTGCTTCTGGCTTGTCAGTCTTGGTCAGTGGCACATGACATAAACCTTATTCTGAAGAACCAAAATTAGTTCCCAATTATCTGAGGCAAGCGCCATTTTACCGATAGAATTGGCCACCACCAGTCTGTGAATTTAAGGTTTTCCGACTTTGTTTGTACAGGTTTGACCCGGGAATATAAAGGTGTTTGAGCAACAATGTCGACAAGCACTCCCGACGTCGGCATGTCACCTCCCTGATATGAATTGACTCTGGGACTTTCTATTGATTAGTCAGGTTTCTTCTTTTACTCCTTAATTCTCCCCACCCAGTTTCAGCCACGGAATCTGGGAGAATGTCCTCAGTCCGTTGTTGTGCGAAAGCGTTTAGAGACTGACTTGTGAGTCTAGTGTGATGGCTGCAGTTTATGTTGTTCCCTTCCCTTCTTCCAAATTTCTTCTGCTTATCAGAAGCCATCGGGGAAAGAACTGTTTTATATCTTTTGCCTTGGATTAAGTTAACTATGTGTCTGAAAGAGAAATAAACTCCTACTCTATGCTTAACCCTTATCCTTTTGGTGGAAGCAGCCAACAAAATTCAACCTTCATAGTGCAAAACAAACCCCACACGTCTAATGAGAATATTTGAGAGGGCAGGGGGGGTTAGAGGTCAGGACTCGGGAGGTTAGACATGTGTGAGGTTAAAGGCACTATCACTGCTCACTTATCTAGTCGCAGGATTGGAAACCAACATGGGCGGCTGACTGATTGAAGGGATGAAAGGGTGAATGTCAATCTTAAAGAGGTTTTAATGGGTTACAGAAGGATTAGAAACGCCCCAAAAATAGTGTGTGGTGCCCCTTCATTTCGGTGGGGCAGAAATGACTGGCGTATGACCACAACCACAATTTATATATATTTTGATATGTATATTTTGAGCTACATTAAAACATGTTAACTAAACTATTTGTGAGTGAGAATTAAGAATAAACGAATAGCCTAATGTTGCTGCGCGCTTTTGAAAGTCCGTGTTCCCATCCGCAACACCCGTCATAGGATGTTGGGCTAATTAGAATAGCCTATGTGCAATGGAAACATCAACTAGGTCTGCAAAGCCAAAAATTTCAAAGGACAAATTCGACATTATAGGGAAGTTATTCCTCCATATTTTATTGTAACACTCAGCTGAAGAACATACAAATACCTGCTGAAAAAAATAAATACATAGGCTACAATGCCTTAACAATTCCACCCGAATATATGAATGTCTTTTTTCTGTCAATAAACAGCATAGGCTTAGCAAGTGCATTGCAAATAAATTAATGAAAAGTAGAAATAAAACGTAGATAGGCAGGCCTATACAGAACGCATTTGGCAACATAAAACAAATGGACATAGCTTATAAGAAGTCAACAACCAAGCTATCAGACCTTCGATGATTTATATAGGAACTTGGCCCTACGATCTCATGTGTGCAAATTTCTCAATAACAATTCTGTAGCAAATCAGGTCTTTCTCAATAACAGCTCTGTTTTGAATCAGGTATGAAATCAGGAATACAATTTAAATTTTTTACAACAAAAAACAGTGTTTCTTTTTGAGCAACCACGTAGCCATTTTTTCTTCTCATACCATGCTCGGGAGAAAGTTCTGTTGTATGTTTTCCCTCTATCCTTCGTTTGTTGGTTAATACAAACCTCCGGTTTGTCTGGTCCAAGTTCCTTTGATGGCTAATTTATCTTAAAATTTAACCTATCAACCGTGTTAACCGCAGGTGCAACACCAACACCACTCGCCATGTCTGCCGAAAGATGAAAGATATTGGCGGAATAATTCGAGTTAAAACAACAACAGTCCTAGAATATGACCATGGGGCAGACTACTTTACGACCATATGGGCGTCTTATAGCGCGGATTGCAATTCTTATTGCAGCCTGCAGGGTTATGTTATGCGAGAAACCTATGGAGGGACGTGGTCTCTGAGCTGCCCCGCCCCAACATCGCATGACACGTTTAACTCAACTAGAATCGCCACCATCATACACAATTTGATGTCAACAGACCAAAAATATTTAGAAAGCCTGCAGAAACCATAGATAGTTAATGTGACGATCACATTATTAAAAATAAACTTGGAGCAATGACTTACTGACGAACAATTTTTTTGTGAGAATGCTTTTGCAGCGAGTTCGCTGCCCCACCTGCCCATATGGACGGCCCGCGCCTGCATTCACACATAGTCTCGCCACTTTAACAAAATCAATGAGTTTATTATGTATTTTTTATATAGTCAGATTATCATATTCTATAATCAACACCCAACCTTTGACCTCTCTGTGGCCAGCTAAAGACGCTCCGGGGGTTGTTGCTGTGGCGGCGACAGTGCCGGCGACCACGGTGGTGGTGGCGGTGGCGAGTGAGGACATCAAGGAGCAGCTGGTGGAGGCCACACTGACCACCAAGAAGGCCTTCACCACGTACCGGCGCGAGGCGGAGGCGGAGGAGCAGCAGGCGGCGGCGGAGGGTGCGGCGGCGGCGGCGCCAGCAGGCGACAAGGGCCAGGAGGAGGGCGAGATGAGCGTCATCATCACCATCATGCAGCCCATCCTGCGCCTCATGCAGCTGCTATGCGAGAATCACAACCGGGAGCTGCAGGTCAGCCGCCAGGGGGCTACCGCCGGGGTCAGGGGGGCCTACTGCCGGAGGTCATAGGGGGGATTCTGGAGGTCAGAGGGGGGACTCTGGAGGTTATAGGGGGGGACTCTAGAGGTCATAGGGGGGGACTCTGGAGGTCATGGGGGGGGAATCTAGAGGTCATGGGGGGACTCTGGAGGTCATGGGGGGGACTCTGGAGGTTATAGGTGGGGGGGACTCTAGAGGTCATAGGGTGAGACTCTAGAGGTCATGGGGGGACTCTGGAGGTCATGGGGGGGACTCTGGAGGTTATAGGGGGGGGGACTCTAGAGGTCATAGGGGGGGACTCTGGAGGTCATAGGGTGAGACTCTAGAGGTCATGAGGGGGACTCTGGAGGTCATATTCGGGGACTCTAGAGGTCATGGGGGGGACTCTGGGGGACTCTGGAGGTCATAAGGGGGGACTCTGGAGGTCATAGGGCGGGACTGTGGTGGTCATGAGGAGGGGGACTCTGGAGGTCATAGGGGGGGACTCTGGAGGTCATGAGACGACTCTGTAGGTCATGGGGGTGCTATGGAGGTCAGAGGAGGATACTCGCACACGTACGCACAAACTCACTTCCAGCACCAGGCAGTTTCGTAAGTTATGAAAGTGTGGCAAAGTCAGGAAGTGGGGCTAAATAAAGTACTGTGAAACCAGCACTTTCCATTGTTGGTACATCTCGGTCTGCTAGCAACATGAGGAGATGGCGGATGTCTTGACAAACTCAACCCCCCTCCTCCAAGCTCCGCGTGTTCGTCCAGACAGAGAGACAAACCAGACAGACATCACACTTCCCTCTTACAGTAAATGTGTTTATACATGCTGCTGGGCAGGGGGTGGGGGTATGGGGGGGGAGGGGTGAAATCAGTGCACTGATGAACTGGCGTGCACCGAGAGACGGGCGTGCACGTGGAGACGCTGTGTGTGAGCACGCAGCACGAAGGCTGCCGTTTGGCCTCTGCCTGCCTCGCTGAGGTGGATGCACGCGGCGACGGGAACCAAACATGGCCGGCTTCCGGAGGGAGAGTAGTGAGGAGCTCCTCTTATTATAGCTGATGAGGCTGAGCAGCAGCAGCAGCAACCACAGGCCTGCGTTCCGGCTCCTTCCTTTGAGAGGGAGAGGTTTCCTAGTGGAGAGATCACGCCTCGGTATGTGTTGCTTTCTCGCTTCCAACACTCACACTAAGGTCCTTACACAGAGACCAGGGTTCAAAGTCCTTTGACTAACACGCCGGATTGTCCCCTTTTATGTGTTTGACTTCATTCATTTCATGAGTGGAGTCATCAGGGCCTTGTCTTGAAGAGCCGTTAGTAGAGCACACAGATGCATGATGGGTAAAGCGGCCTTCCGGTCGGTACAGTAGGTAAAACCAGGCGGGGGCCGCCTTTTTAAATATGCTTGTCCAACACGCTCCCTTCCAGAATTTCCTCCGCAACCAGAACAACAAGAACAACTACAACCTGGTGTGCGAGACGCTGCAGTTCCTGGACTGCATCTGCGGCAGCACCACGGGGGGGCTGGGCCTGCTTGGCCTCTACATCAACGAGAAGAACGTGGGCCTCATCAACCAGACGCTGGAGAGCCTCACCGAGTACTGCCAAGGCCCCTGCCATGAGAACCAGGTACATCCACCACCAACCCCTCCGCCCACCGGCCAGACAAAAAGGACTGACGCATCATGTAGGGGTAGCTCAGGAGGTAGAGCGGGGTTGGCTGGTAACCACAAGGTTGCTAGTTTGATCCCCGGCTCCTCCTCCCGAGTGTTGAGGTGTCCCTGAGCAAGGCACCTCACCCTAACTGCTCACTTGCATGGCTGACGCCGCCGTGGGTGTGTGAATGTGTGCATAAATGGGTAAATGATATAAATGCAGTTTATATCATATACCATGTATGTCCCACTTTTACCTTTTGCCCCATTGGACGAATTTCGAGTTTACACAGCGTTTCACGTCATTTAATTCGGTGGAGTCTGGGACGTTTTGCTTCACAGTCTCTCCCCAGGCAGCCATGGCTCCTCCCCTCCCCTGTTAGGCCCTCCCCTCCAACCTGACAACCCCAGGCCTGCCTCCCCACCCCTCACCCCAACCACCACCACCACCCCAACCCCGGGAATCCTGCCCGAGTTTGTTCTCTTTTGGGAGGATTAATATGTCACATGTGACGGCCTTCTTCGATGCTGCTGCTGTTTGTGTGCGTGTGGCGACGTGGGAAAGACAGCTCGGCCAAACTTGATATTGCTTTAACGTGGTCATGCCCGGGACGGGTTTGTTTTCAGCAACCCCAGATGAAAAGATTTAAGAAAAAAATATGGTTAAGGGGTGAATTAGCGCTGATTGGTGATAACCCTGCCCCACTTACAGTTCATCTCCACTTTTCTCTCTCCTATTTTAATCCACCCTACCGCTGGCATATAATCATATTGTCTTCTACACATATCTGAGTGGCCACTACCATTGCCGTCCCCGTGATGGTGCCTCTGTTTCCACGGTGTCCCCTCAGAACTGCATCGCCACCCATGAATGCAACGGCATCGACATCATCATCGCCCTCATCCTCAACGACATCAACCCGCTGGGCAAGAAGAGGATGGATCTGGTCCTGGAGCTGAAGGTGAGGCTCCACCTCCGACCCGAGACCATTTGCTTGCCTTCGGCATGACTCAGATAATCAGATAATCCTCCCAGGGATGTTGGAGCTGTGGATCAGCTGTCTGCGGAAAAAGAAAGTGAATTCCCCATGCTGCTGAAGTGTGAAATAGACCTTTCACATGTATATAATACATGTACTGAATGAGTGTTTGCTTGACCCTTGATTCATGACGGAGGGAAAGTTGTGGTAAAGACGGAAGACCAATGTGTTGTACGCTCCGAGGGCTTCTCGTGTCGGTTTAGGTCAGGGGTCACATTTGGTTTGTATAGTGCTTGTACTTGTGCGGCGCTCAATAAGGGTCTCCTCTTATCCCACATGATCTCATCTCAGAACAACGCCTCCAAGCTGCTCCTCGCCATCATGGAGAGCCGCCATGACAGTGAGAACGCTGAGAGGATCCTCTACAACATGAGGCCCAAAGAGCTGGTGGGTGGGTGGGTGGGTGTGTGTGTGTGTGTGTGTGTGTGTGTGTGTGTGTGTGTGTGTGTGTGTGTGTGTGTGTGTGGTGTGTGTGTGTGTGTGTGTGTGTGTGTGTGTGTGAGCGTGTGTGCAGTACCGGCAGCGCTAGTGCATTCACACTCACAGATAAGCCGGCAACTTTAAGGTGAAGGACCCCCCCCCCCCCACCCCCCCCCACAGGTGGAGGTGATTAAGAAGGCCTACATGCAGGGGGAGATCGAGGTACTCCCTGAGGAGGGGGAGGAGGGGGAGGACGAGCACTCGGCGTCCCCGCGCAACGTGGGCCACAACATCTACATCCTGGCACATCAAGTAAGCCGCCGCCGCAGCAGCGTTTATAGCGTCGGCACGTCTTCCTTTGAGGCCGAGCTGCGGGGCTCCATGTGCCTGTACATGTGTCGATTGCTCCGCTATCGGACGCCCTCCCCCCCCCCCCCAGGGGGCCGGCCTTCAGGCGCTGCCGGGCTCTGACGCAGGTTGTGTCTCTAGAAACGGGTGAGGTGAGATCGTAGCAACAGGTGCGTCTGTTAAGGTTCCAGCACAAAAAAAAAACACCCCAGAAGGCTAAACCGTGCTCTTTTCTACGGCACTCCAAGAGTGGAAAACAGCGTATTAAATGATTTTTAATGATCCTTGCCAGTTGCCACATTACACATAGATTGCCCAACAGATAAACTTGAGTCAAGAGGAGGCCAGGTGTTAATCCTGGCTAATAAACCAGCTGTGTACGGCGGCTGATGGCGTGACGATACGGCGATGTGCGGCGGTTTACTGTTTAACTGACGACGCCGGGCTTCTGTTTCAGTTGGCTCGCCACAACAAGGAGCTCCAGGCTATGCTCAAGCCCGGGGGCACCTACGGGGAGGGGGATGAGGCCCTGGAGTTCTACGCCAAACACACGGCGCAGATCGAGGTGGGTCCCGCCGGAACCCTCCGTTCCTGAGGCTGAATGGCTGATTATGGTTCCAAGTTGACGCCAACGCAATGACCACGCAGAAGCTTCCACGCAGTCCTGAACCTTTATGGTTCTGCGTTGGGTTTTAGTAAGCGGACCAATCACAGCCCTCACTGCTGCATCGCCTCGACGGAAGGTGACAGTTTTTGAGGGGTGCACGTCAGGCACTTGCGGTGGACGCAAGGAGGGTCCGCAAGGATGTAAGGGGTCCCTAACCCTCTTGCATTGCGTGAACGTGGGACCAGAATCATTCCTTGAGTGTGAGTCAGAGTGTGTGTGTGTGTGTGTGTGTGTGTGTGTGTGTGTGTGTGTGTGTGTGTGTGTGTGTGTGTGTGTGTGTGTGTGTGTGTGTGTGTGTGTGTGTGTGTGTGTGTGTGTGTGTGTGTGTGTGTGCTTGTCTCTGTGGTTGTCTCTGTGTGTGTGTGTGTGTGCGCTCGACTGATTGTTAACTGATTCACTTTTCTGCGCTGTGTAAACTTGAATGCATTGCAACATATCTGTTGGCATGGGTGTTGACCTCAGGCATGTGATAGCTGCCGTGTGAGTCACTCCGCTTGGGTGATTTGTCATACTTGAACAGGACAACAGGTACCTGCGGTGAGGTGTTCGCACGTGCAGTCATATGCACTTGCACGAGTGACGAAGAATGCCGTCAGGTGAAAGTGTCCACAACCCTAAAGAATGACGGTTAATTATTGCTGACCATCACTTTATTTTCTTCTGTTTTAGATGTATTATAAAAAGCCCTGTTCTTGTTGTGGAAACTGGTTCAGGTATTCTTACTCAAACATGTAAGGACACCCGAAACCAGACATCCATTGCTGACAGATATTCTAGCGAATCGAAAGCTTGACTGAGTCATCAAAGTCAACAAAGGCTGCAATTAAATCAATCGGCATGCATTCCATTTAACTAGTGACTGAAATTGTATCTGTGTGTTCTTGGTCTGTGTTTGTCGCTGTGTGTGTGTGTGTGTGTGTGTGTGTGTGTGTGTGTGTGTGTGTGTGTGTGTGTGTGTGTGTGTCTCGGCGGTCAGATCGTGCGGCTGGACCGCACCATGGAGCAGATAGTGTTCCCCGTGCCCAACATCTGTGAATTCCTGACGACGGAGTCCAAGCTGCGTGTGTACTACACCACCGAACGCGACGAGCAGGGGAGTAAGATTAATGACTTCTTCCTGCGCTCGGAAGACCTCTTCAACGAGATGAACTGGCAGAAGAAGCTGCGAGGTACTCAGGAGGTTGCTGGCGACGACAACACGGTCCCCTGTGCGTTTCCTTTTTATTTCTTCTTCTCTCTCTCTCTCTCTGTCTCTATATCCCTCTCTCTTTCTACTAGTACTTGGGTTACACTGGCTCTCTCTCTCCCTGGGATGGTCCCTCACCCAAGGTTCCCCTGAGGGATGTTAGTTACTCTACTTCCTCCGTACACACACACACACACAGACACACAATCACACACAAAAGACACACAGACACAAACATACACACACACGCATCATTCAATGACATAAACATGTTGACACACACACAAACACAGACACACACACACAGGTAGGATTATGATTACCTGAACCTTGGCAGGGCAGAAGGATAGAGAGGGCCTGTAAACTCTGCTAAGTGATAGCTGCATGAGATTACAGTATACAGCCGCCGTAAAAGTATATGTGTACAACTGCGGTTCATAACTACAGTAGGCTATAAGCAAAGCTGAACTTCGTATCGCTGCACGATCTTCACCGGGAGTAATGTCAGGAATGTGGGGTTGGCATGAGGTGTCATTACCGTGATGGATGTGTTTTCTTACTTGTCCAGGTATTTAATTTGCATACACTCCAAGCGCGTGAACAAAGAGGGCGCTATTTGAAATGCTCACGCACACGCAGTGTCAGTACATGTCTGTTCCTTTCTCCTATGCCGTGATTTGTAAAGGAGATTTACGTGCTTCACCTGTCAAGTCCAGGTGTAACCCCCAGCTTCACGGTGGGAAAGAAGAACCAGGCGGAGACGGGACGCCCCGTTTGGCTCTCAAAACTTTAGAGGGACAGATAAAATGTCCACTCGTATGTGAACTACGGCAGAAAAAGGGTAGGGTAGGCAGGGGGATTGTTGAGGGGAAGACGGATGGATGGACGGACGTGTGTGTGTGTGTGTGTGTGTGTGTGTGTGTGTGTGTGTGTGTGTGTGTGTGTGTGTGTGTGTGTGTGTGTGTGTGTGTGTGTGTGTGTGTGTGTGTGTGTGTGTGTGTGTGTGTGTGTGTGTGTGTGTGTGTGTGTGTGTGAGACGCGTGCCACTCAGAAGGCCATATTTGGGAGTGGCAAGACGGCAGGAGTCGATTTATTATAAATTTGGTATTGCCGCATAATTAACCCATCTAAGGAAAAGCCAGAAATAGCACAATACACTAGAAACGTATCAGCAGTGGGAAGAACTGTTGCCTCACAGCAACAAGTTGGCCTTAACAAAGGCCCTGGCAATTAGACCTAGAGTTGATCCCCATGCACTGCACTGCAGGCACTGCACTGCACTGCACTGCACTGCACTGCACTGCACTGCACTGCACTGCACTGCACTGCACTGCACTGCACTGCACTGCACTGCACTGCACTGCACTGCACTGCACTTCACTGCACTTCACTGTACTGCCCACTGCTCCAAAGGATGATAAGCACACATATCCCCTAAATAATACTTATATTCCATCTCATCCCTTCTAACCTGCTTACATTTTGGGACGTTTGGGGCAATTTTGAGAAACCAGAGTCAGATGGATTTTGAAAGTATCCAACTGAAAGAATCTCAACCCTCCCTTCAGAATTCCCTCCAAGCCGCTCCCCAAAAACCCATGACTAGATCGCTAGCTTTAGCAATGAGTCTGCCTTGCCTTGTTAATCAACATCATTTCATTTGATTCAAATTAAATGCTTAGACAAGCTTATTACAGGCCTGTTACAGCCACCGATTCCGGTTTATTGTTCGCTGTCGAAATGTCTAGAAAATGTACAACAACTATCACAAAATGATACTCAAAGTGCCTACCCTAGGTTGAAGTTATTCTTGTGATTTATTAATCCCAGACAGCAGTGTAATTAGCATAGTCCCCTTCCCCTTATGGTAGACGGTATCCCTAGCAACACAGGCTCCCCCCCCTCCCCTGTGTGTTTGTGGCATGCAGCCTCACGGCCAGGCCTTCAGCAGATAGGACAGTCTGCGCACGCTACTGTCTCCACGTGATGTCCCTCCCCCACTACCCCCTACCCCCGTCCCTCTCTCTCTCTCTCTCCCTCTCTCTCTATCTCGCCCGTACTCCGTCTCTCTCTTCATCTCTCCTCCCTAAGCCTTTTTGTGTATCTCTCTCTACCTATCCCTTCATCTCATACTCTCTTGCCCTCTCCCCCAACCCCGCCCCCCCCCCCCCCAGGGAGTGAATCAGCAGAAAGTGCATAGCCCTGGGTGGTGCTCATGTTTTTCTGGGTTTGCTGCTCATCGCCGGCCATGAATGTGTTTGACCTTGCGCGCCAAAAGTCCCCCACCGCGCTCACTTCTTCTTTTGTTCCTCCAAAATAACTCCAATGTCACGGCTGCCCGTCTCCTGACCATCCTCCATGTGTATGTCTGCTTGGGTGTGCACGTGGGTGGGTGTGTGTGTGTGTGTGTGTGTGTGTGTTTGTGTGTCGGGCACGTGGTTATGATTTAGAAGTGGTCTGGTCGGATAGAAGTTTCTTTTCTTTGGTCCCTCGTGTCCAATCAATATTAAGACAATCACAAATGTCTTTGTCTCAATAGCCATAAAAAGCACAACACTGCAGATACTAAAATAACTAAAACAAACTGCTTCGTTCATCACTAAGTCAAATGTTCATAAGGAATTTGTCTTCATCATATCATGCCGCGTGTATATATGGTTGACTGCTGATGGCAACTTAAAGGAGTAGTATGTACAATGGGTTCCTCTTGCGCCATGATGATAATTATTGGAAGTAAATATTTATCAGATCATTAACCTCGACAAATACCACATATCTAAAAACGCTTCTAGTATCCAAAGACAAAACCCTCCGTAATAATAATAATACAAATCGTATACTATAATTTCCCCTTCATGCATGACTAAATCGTATCTGATGTTAAAGGTGCTGTAGGGAAGATTCATATCTTTTTCAGTGTCATTTGTTAGGAATGCCCCATCCACCTTTCACAACGTTCAGTGAAATGCTCTTTGAAATGACTGTTCATGTTGACTCTGTATGAGACTATTTACATTTAGACCGCTCCCGGCTCTCGCTGGATCAAATGCGCCAACGGAGCATATTCATATTACATTCATAATCATATTCACACCACCAGCGTGTGAGTGCAGTGTTTGATAACGGCGGGGAAACGTAGGGAAGGGGGAGCAGAGAGAGGGAGAATTTTTTTGGTCGTTTATTTTTGTTGTTTCTGTTTTCTTCCGTCTTTCTTTGCAACTCGTACCTGCAGCAGCTTTAACAGAGTAGTTGCGGAATATAAGGAATTAGTATATGCCACACCTGAACCTCCTAAAATTGAATAATTTAATTGGTTCGCTATCTCGGGATATTGGGCAATATCCCATGATTGAGATCTCAAACTCGGGAAATTGTTTTCGTAATGGGGAGCGTGCGTGACGGTCATCTCGTCATGCTAATAAAAACAAATAAACCGCTAATAAAAGCAAAAAAGTGTTATCTTGTTAATTTTGTCGAGTGTTCACGTGTACTATATACTAAAACAATTATTCACCTCAGGCTCTGTGAATATTGAACACTATTCACTTCGCCATTGATGAAAAATTGTATGGTGTTGGAGTCCTAGCTAGTGGTACTGGATGGCATTCCTCTTCCTGTGTTACTCTCTCCTCTGGTCCCCTCTCGCCCCTCCTGCAGCTCAGCCCATCCTGTACTGGTGCTCCAGGAACATGTCTTTCTGGAGCAGCATCTCCTTCAACCTGGCGGTGCTCATGAACCTGCTGGTGGCCTTCTTCTACCCCCTGGAGGGCATCCGCCGAGGTGAGGAGAGTTCACCTCTCTCTCTCTGTCTCTGTCTCTACTTCTCTATTTTTTTTCTCTCTCTCTCTCTCTCTCTCTCGCTGTCGCTCTCTCGCTCTCGCTCGCTCTCTCTCTCTCACTATATCGCTCACCATCTCTGTCTCCATAGCTCTTTCTCTCCATCTATCTCTCTCTCTTTAGCCCTCTCTCTATCTTTCTCTCTCCATCTATCTCTGTCTCTTTAGCCCTCTCTCTATCTTTCTCTCTATCTATCTCAGAACATGTCTGTACATGCCTTGTAGTTGTGACTGTTACCAAGCAGGAAAGGGGAGCGGGTCTGGGTCGGTGGCGTGTGTGCGTGTGCGTGGCTCGGTATTACTGTACACTTAACGTGTGAGCACATAAACACGTAGAGAGATTGAGTCACTTCTGTTTAGCCACCGCTTTTCCAGGTCTTGTGATCCTGCTGTAATCTGTAACAGTGACTCGGGAACTTGAAGAAATGACGCGGAAAGCAAAGCCGGTTAGCAAAGGCAACTGTCTTTGAAGTTTTCTCCTTCTCTGGAGTTGGATTAAAGAAAGCAAAAAGGGTTGCTGATTTCTTAGTGACCTCCAGAATGAAACATATGGAACATATGATGACAGGCTCAGCCATGAGATGTGTGTCTGAAATGGGATTTAAGGCCCTCCAAAAAGACTCTGGACATTGTATTCTCATCAAGACTGTGGTTTAAGTGAAGCCTCACACATCTCTTACCACGGTGGGTGGAACAGATTCAGTGCAGCCAGAACTGCGTACAAAAACATGATCCTGTGGTTGAGATAGACATTTTTCTAACTCAGATTTACCCTCTGAGCATCACACCTCCATCTCAAACCTCGCCAATCCCTCACGGGCCGCTTAAGTAAAATTCCATTAATGTGTGTGTTTTTTTTCTTTTAGGTTTCTTGTCAGAATACATCTGTTTCTGTATGTTAGTGTGACATGTCGTGGTGGGTTTCTAATACCTCAAAAGGACCGGTTTGGGACCAGGGAAGGATGTATGTGTGTGCCTGCTTGTGTGTGTGTGTGTGCGCGCGCGTTCTTTTGTGGTTTTATCAGGGGAACCATGGAAGGTGACGACAGCCCTCAAGGTCCATGATTCATCCCCATGCATGGCCTTTGGTGTTTTTTCTTACGTAATCCCCAGCACTAAACAAAAACAAAAGACAAAGGATTATTATTTATTAAATATGTATATAGGAATCATATTAACTTGCATTACCTCAGTACTTGCAGTTAAATAGATATTAAGCTATATGGGCAAATGTAATGACTGCATTAAATTCATTTATTGAGTTATTTATCATTCTACATTATCAAATGGAGTTAATTTACATAATGGGTTGTTGATCAAAATCCAAAGTGAAGTAGCCTCTTGGTGTGTATATATTTGAATATTTTATTCCTTTTTCTAAATCCATTGTCGGCTCTATATGGCCTTAGATACTCAGTTCCCTTTCCGTGCTCGAACATGACCATCTACCCTAGTTTGTGTGATAACGTCAGGGAGTTGTTAAGGTTTTGCTGTCCCTGATGGTATAGTTTTGAATGTCGAGTAACCGCACAATCAATTAGTTATGTTATACCTTCATCTAGTGTCCACATGAATTTGACCAGCTCATAATCCCTTGTCCTAAACTGCAGAACATTGTAGCAAACGCTATAAACACACCCAAGTCGTTGGTGATTTCCTTGTATCAGTCTGATTTGATTTACAAATGTTGGATGAAGGCTTTAGGAGAGAGTCGGGTGGATATCTGTTGTTATCCACCTGGTGTCCTGTGTTATAATGAGGTCAGATGACGGTTGCTGATTTATCGATCACATTCTTTTGGCTTTGTTACTGTCCACGCGGAGTCCCAATGTTCCTGGTCGTAAATGCAATTGTGGATCTTAATTCTCTACCTTAAGGTTCTCTACTTCATTACAATTGGATAGCTGTGACTCCAAAAGATGCTAAAATAAAGCGTTATTTTCTTTCTCTACCGTACCGTATTTGTATCCCTGCTGAACCGTGCACGTTTGCAAACCAAATGGAGGGTGGCAGCACATACGGTTTTCTTTTTGCGTGAATCGTCGCACCCAGACCATGTCTACCATGTGACAAAGCCTGAACTTGCTAACCCCTGGAGGTCACCGGGGTCACATCATTTGTGCTAAGACGTGCAGCTTTAGGTCAGGGAGGTCAGCCTTGGCCCTGGTCACAAGGCACCTGCTGCCTCCAGTGATGGTCTGACTCTCATGGTTCACTGGCTAGGGAAAATGTCACACTGTGGGACGTTTGAGTTTCTTATTTAACAATTTGATGAGTTTTTTTGATCAAGTCACAGTATCAGGATGCCCGTTGTATGCTGTTTTGGAGGATCAGTTGAGAGGACAATTTAGATCTTGTATCTTTACTCGTCAACATAAGGTTACAGTTACTCCCCTTTTATAGGCTAATTGTGTCAATGTATTATTGGTCTGTTTAGTAAGGATAGATTGATAGATGGATGGATATTTTATTCCTTTTCAATGGAAAATCATTTTCATTAGGATAGCTGCATGTATATATAGTGGATTCCAATTCCGATTACTTCTCCTAAAGCAAACAAATTACTGAAAAAAGTACTTGTGTACCGAATGTTAATTAAAGCATTGAGTTACTTTCAAGCTAATTTGCCAAATGAGTTCAGCAAGGTTTCATTTTATTTTTATTCCAAAGGTTTATATTTATTTATATTTGTAATCGTAACATCTCGTTGGCCCTGGTTTTGTTTTCCGCTCTCGGTTCTCTTTGAAAGCATTATTTGTGGTTGTGCGCAATTCCCTAGCTTTATTAAAGAATCTATTGTTCCACGGAGAAGACACACACATTGTGACTCACATACACTTTCAATTGTTCTGTCTGGGGGCAAGCGGCGCAATCCCTTTTGTTTTGAACTTCAGCATTGGATTTTTATTGGTCCACATCAGAAACACAGCAAATTTGCTTAATGTTAGCAACAACAGAAAAAAACTTTTCTGTAGTTTCACATGTAAAAGGTCTCGATGGGGGGGGGGCAATTTTGCCTCGTTGTCAGTGTCGGGAGGATACATATGAGTGTAGAGGAAGTGTTTTTTTTACAAATCATTATGTAAACAAGAAGAATACGCAGACACAGAACTACAGAAGTACACACGCCCACTCCTGTACTCTCACACTTGTTCATTGCATCAACTCTTGTGTTAATGTTTAGCAAGCTGCTTGTTAACCTGGGATGAACCGGAGACCCGGATTAAACTTTAACTGCAATGTGTTGTTACTCGGATGAATGACATGACTTTTTATTCAGATTTCAAAAGATGTTTCCAGTAGCAGCATAATTGTCCTGCCGACAGAATGGTGTCAAATTAGCCATAAAGCAGTAGAAAGGCTCAGGCGTTCCCCAGTGGGCCGTTTGTTGTTGGGAACGTTGGCCACCGCCCCGCATTCTTGACACGCATGTCTGGAATTTTAGTCCCATTAGGGAATTAAAACATGAAAGGTCCAATAGGCTAAATGTACCAATAGCATATAGCATAGCAATTATGGAATATATACGAAGTCTAAAGATGGATTTTACTTATTTTGGCACTGGCTGGTTTAGGTTTAATCTGCATTCTGCAGACTGCCTTTACTGGAACAATGAGTAAAGGTGCCAGAGGCAGACTTGTGACCAGAGAGTGACCGAGGTTGAGCCCTAGAGTGGGTTAACTGAGTTGTAACCTCCCAGAGAGTTCAGTTCAGTTCAGGTCAGTTCAGTTCCAAGGTTGTTTGTTGGCTGGCTGGAGTTGTAACTTGTACTGCGTAATAAATAAATGAACAGATACATTATTTACATTGGATTGGAATCAGTTGGACAGTGAATACAATCCAATGTAAATTATGAATACATTTTTTGTTCCGATTTTAATTGGTGTAACAGATGAAGAACACATTCACCATTTCCCCCCCTTTAACCACCCCCCCACATCCATAATACAAATGATAAACACTGTTTGATCTAAAACTGAAGACAAAAATTAACAAAACAATTTACAAAAAGTGAAATAACAGAAGAACAACAATAACAAATTTCATTAATAATAATGATAATTAAAAATTCCTAAATACATCTATGGATTAAGATCAATGTGTAATTAGCAACTAGTAGATGCACAAATATAGTATTGGACTTGTTAACAAAGACAACTGACTGACACCTTCAGTCTGGAGGGAGAACATACAGACTGCTCTTAAAGAATCTCTAACTACCCCCTGAGCATAAATTTAATCTTTCTCGATGTAAACTAGCTTTAGCTTTTAAATGGACCAAACCCGGAAGTGTGAAGATCATTTCAGAATAAAGTATTCTCCGCCTCGATACTAGTGCAGCAAAGGCAGTCATGGGGGGAATGATGTTTCTATTAAATAAATACAAATATTATTTGTATTAAAAATATATATATTTACCAATACAGATACCAGAATTTTAACATAAAACAATACACAAAAAAAACTCATGTTCATTTTAAATGAGGAAAAGTATATAATTGTGTGTGCGAGATGGAAACCAATATCAAAGGAGTGAGAATCAGTGGTGTTTTTAGATTATTTGCATTCATTGTAATCTACCATTAACAAAAAAGGTCTGTTCTGAACAGACACTTTAATCACAATAGCGGTCACATTCTCACTTGTCCGATCCCTCCGTTCTTTGGCCCTCAGGTACCCTTGACCCCCACCTCTCTGCCCTGCTGTGGACGGCCATGCTGGTGTCCCTGGCCATCGTCATCGTCCTGCCCCAGCCCCACGGCATCCGGGCCTTCATAGCCTCCACCATCCTCAGGCTGATCTTCTCCGTGGGCCTGGAGCCCACGCTGTACCTGCTAGGGGCCTTCAATGTGAGTGGTGGGCGGTGGATGCTTAGTGTGGGTCTGTCTGTCTGTCTGTCTGTCTGTCTGTCTGTCTGTCTGTCTGTCTGTCTGTCTGTCTGCCTGCCTGCCTGCCTGCCTGCCTGCCTGCCTGCCTGCCTGCCTGCCTGCCTGCCTGCCTGCCTGCCTGCCTGCCTGCCTGCCTGCCTGCCTGCCTGCCTGCCTTTCTTTCTTTCTTTCGTTCTGCATGATGGTCTGTCTGCCTGTGGTGTGATCTCACCCTGGTGTGCCCCTGGTGTGAGCCTGGTGTGAGGGGCTGACCCTGTTATAACCCTGTTATGACTCTGGTGTGCAGGTCTGCAACAAGGTGATCTTCTTGATGAGCTTCGTGGGGAACCGGGGCACCTTCACGCGGGGCTACAAGGCCATGATCATGGACGTGGAGTTCCTCTACCACCTGCTCTACCTGATCATCTGCAGCCTCGGCGTCTTCGTGCACGTCTTCTTCTACAGCCTGCTGGTACACACGCGCACAGCACACACGCACACACACAAACACACACACACACACACACACACACACACACACACACACACACACACACACACACACACACACACACACACACACACACACACACAGATCCTTATTGCTTTCCATGCTACAAGACAACAGTTAGAAGGTCATTTGAACATGTTTTAGTGTAAGTACGTTCTAAGAGAGGAGAACGTTGAAGAACCACTGTTTCAAACCATAAACTGTATGAAGAACAGAGGATCTTCTGTCCATTCCATTTGGACCACGCCACGACTAGCGCTTGACTCTAACCTTTATCCCCGTCCCAAACCAGCTCTTTGACCTGGTCTACCGGGAAGAGACCCTGCTCAATGTCATCAAGAGCGTGACCCGCAACGGGCGATCCATCGTCCTCACGGCCGTTCTGGCCCTCATCCTCGTCTACCTCTTCTCGATCGTGGGATACATCTTCTTCAAGGACGACTTCATCCTGGCCGTGGACAGAATACCCAACAAGACCCTCGGTAGGTTAGCGGTGCCCGTCTCGGTACCTTTTACATTGTACTCTCGATATGAGTTTAGATCATTGGTTCTCAAAGTGCGGCCCGCGGGCCAATGGCAGCCCGCAGAAACAACAATGACGTACAGATGTAAGTAAAAAAAAAAAAAGTTTTTATTATTATATTAATTTAAACATAAATAAATAAATATAATGAGAAAAGTCGACTAGCTTTAAATTAAATCCTGTCATGCAGTGTAAAAAAGCAGAGCCTGGGCTACCCCTGGAGCTAGGTTTGTTATCTCATGACTTGGGATGACTATACTTTTTTTTCACTTTTCCCCCAATCCTCACATCTGACCCAGATTGAGGTCACATTTACCATCAGACGTCAATGCTATCTCAAGCAGTTGATCAATCACTGAGCTGCTTTGAAGAATAGTTTGTGTGTGTGGTTGTTGTGTTGCTAACGGGCAGAGCACGGGGCCAGCATGGTGGGGGAGTTCTTCTCCGGGGGAGCTTGCCTGAAGGAACACGGAGAGAACTGCTCAGCCCAAGCCTCGGTGGATGGTAAGTAGTGCACAATGGTGTAAGGTTTTTTACATTCCTCTCTTTCCATCTCCAAGGGTTTTATTACAAATAGATTGGATGGATGGTGTGATGCCTGGCGCAGATTGGCATTAGCCGTTGTTTAGAAATGATTTATATTGGTTGTGCTGAATTTGTTTAATTTCCCCCTTTTTTCTAAAACTGTGGATTTACTTTAGTTAGCTTCAATTTCATTGATGATCAACGGTAGATAACAGCTCCTGAGTTACGTTAGAAAAAATGATATCAAGATTATTCTCATTTTTTATCAGGAGAAAGCCCTCCGGATTAGGAGACCCGACGGGGCTAACCCTTGGCAGGTGGGGTATAAGGGGAGGGTACTTCCTGCAAGGGGGCAACGGGTTTAGGAGGGTGAGGGGCTAAGACTAACTCGGGGGTAACTAGGGTGCACTGGGTCAGGGGGTTAATCACCGTCAGCGCCCTGGGCCGGGTCAACGGGTTTGGGCTGTAGGAATACCCATCCCCGACCACCGCCACCCCCTCATGGAGAGCTTCTCACCGGCGGGCCATCAAGCCCCCGTGTGCATCAGGACCACAGCCGCTAATAACCGCGGCATGCAGACTTGTTGACATGAGAAAATCCCAGATATGGGGCGGGTTCAGGACTTCTGAGAATGCCACAACAAAGTGGACATTAGCTCTCTCTCCGCCAGGGGAAACATTCAAATCTGTTAGGAGAATGTGACCGTGACCATCAATGACTTGATTGTAGTTTGGAACGGGTGTTGGACCGTGATGAGAAGCTTTGAATGAGGTGGATTCTTCAGGGCTGAACACGTTCAGAGCTCAATGGTTCGGCCCTACATGGCTCCACTCTATTTTGTCTGCCACCACTCTTTATGAATATGGAGATTGTATTGTTTAACCTTCTTCATTCTTCTTTTCACTATTTCTCTTTCAAATTAAAGTATTGATTGTCTTCGAAAGGTCCTTGCCGGTGGTTGTCTTTCATGCTTTATTTACAAAAATACCCTTCAAGGCGTCTCCATGAAAGACCAGAAACCAAACCTTTGGTAGAAAAACACGACTTTATGTGGATTGTGGTGGCAGGGACTTTGAATCTTATTTCAAGGCGACTCTGAGCGGCCAGCGGTCTTTGGAAGGTGCCACATAAATAAACATAGACTTCTACTACTTCCTTTTGATGCTTCAAACGTCATGGCCGTTTCCCCAGCAGCTGTTGTGGCGCCGCAGCCCTCGGCGCTGGTGATCGAGGATAAGGAGCGGGTGTGCGACTCGCTCATCATGTGCATCGTCACCGTCCTGAGTCACGGCCTGAGGAGCGGCGGCGGCGTGGGGGACGTCCTGAGGAAGCCGTCCAAGGAGGTGTGTGTGTGTGTGTGTGTGTGTGTATGTGCGTGTGTGTGAGGAAGGGGGGGTGTTGGAGGGGTACAGTTAGTGTTTCTGTGTCTGTTTGTGTGGTGCTCGGGGAGGGGGGGGTAGTGAATCATTGAGTGATTGAGGGGTTAATAAGTTATTTAAATTTTTCAAAGAATGGCCTCATGTTCTCCTTCCTCCTCATCCTCCTCCAGGAGCCTCTGTTCGCGGCCCGGGTCATCTACGACCTGCTGTTCTTCTTCATGGTCATCATCATCGTCCTCAACCTCATCTTCGGTGTCATCATCGACACCTTCGCTGACCTGAGGAGCGAGAAGCAGAAGAAGGAGGAGGTGCTGAAGACCACTTGTTTTATTTGTGGTAGGTAAACAAGAGGTTTAATTAAAGATGTTTTCTAAAACACTTAGTACAGATTATTCATTGATCATTTACTGACAACAAATCGCCATTCTTCCACCAAAGTTTCCCAGGACAGCAGATATGGCTGCCAAGCAATACAGCCTAGCAAACTTTGAGATCAGCGGCTCATTAATACCAAAAACAAATTGGAATGCGGTAACATTGTGTGCCGAGTATTTTATAATGGCTTCGAGAATCAACTGAATCAATTGATTATCTATTTTATAAACAGTAAATAAATCACAATGACGGTAAACACAGCCACACACAATATGACTAAGGACCATTTTGTTTCGATGTTTCTCGCCTTGTTACATCAAAAAGCTATCATATGTTAACAAATTAATAGCTCATTAGATAATATTTGAAATGCAGATCTGTTAAAACAACAATTCATTAGGATATTATGATTATTATACATTTGCTTGTGTTAACAGCGAAAAGTTCCATAAGAATGTGGCTGTGGTAGAATAGCTTTGTCGTGAGACGAATGGAGACCGGGGCCCACTTTACGGGGAATGGACGCCATTTGCGATGCACTTGCAGCTACAAAATAATATATATATATATAGCAAAGCAGCAGTGTGACACACAGCAGCTGTTGTGGTGTGCAAGTGAGGTTCTGCAATTTGACGTCGAAGAGGCAGAATAGTTCTCTAGAAAGATGGGGGCAGGCTTTTCTTGGTAGCGTAAACAGCCGCACACCTCTTCTTCCCAGAACAGCTTGGTTAGTCATGAGTGCTACTGCAGAGGAGGGAAAGTGTGTCTTCCTGTTGCCGTATGAGTCGCTTGACCATGTTAGACACTGTTGTGATAATGTTCTGAACTCCTGAGCATCATATGTCACAAAAGGGCCTGGTTGTTGTTGTTGTTGTTGTTGTTGTCTTTTTCGGTAGGTTGTTTTGTGGGTGAACGGGATACGTGCCTTTTTACAGTAGGGTTGTCTTTTTCTAAGCTTTATGCTCTTTCTGGGGTATTTACAACTCCTCATGATCACACAGATTTACATGTATTCACTCCCTAACCAGGTAATAATCATTGATAAGTAGATTAAAGAGGCAGATTTTACCTCTGTGTGTAACTCTCCAATAAGATATGAGCATGTATCTGTGATTCTTTGTCTCTAACCTACTTCTGTATAGTCCATAGTGTACAGTATTTGTGTTTTTATCGGTCTCTATGGACTCTATGAGGGTGTGTTAGTGTATCTATATTTCTATCTGTCTCTATGGACGTGTGTTAGTGTATATATGTTTCTATCTGTCTCTATGGACTCTATGGAAGTGTGGTAATGTATATGTGTTTCTATCTTGTTTCTATGGACTATATGGGAGTTGGTTAGTGTATCTTTGTTTCTATCTGTCTCTATGTAAGTTGGTTAGTGCATGTTTCTATCTGTCTCTATGGACCATATGAAAGTAAGCTGCTTTGTTTTTTCACAGGTCTGGAGCGCGACAAGTTTGACAACAAGACAGTGACGTTTGAGGAGCACATCAAGGTGGAGCACAACATGTGGCACTACCTTTTCTTCATCGTGCTGGTGAAGGTGAAGGACTCCACCGAGTACACCGGCCCCGAGAGCTACGTGGCGGAGATGATCAGGGTGAGATGCTCCCCCCCCAGCCAGGGCCTCTATCAGGCTGTTTACGGCCAGCACACCTCATGCATCTCATGAGTTCTGCTTAGGGCACCGCAACGCAATATTACCACCAATATTAGATTTTTAGCCTGATTTTATAGCTGGTGTTCTCTGGGATTCGTGGAAGATCTTTGCCTCCAAATACCCTTTCAAGAATGTTCACCTTTCCTCCTCCTTGACAGTAAATCGCTTTCCTAAACAGTCCCCTTCAATCAATTTCTCTGGCTATAATGGTATTTTTAAAGGTATTTTGTCTGAATAAATCCTTAACCTCTGAACTTTAACCTCCAGATAAAACGTTGATACTAAGTACCAGTCAGTCTGACCTCGAGGGTCTAATAGGTAATCCCCCCGACTCCTTGACCCCAGCTGCTTTCAACACATGACCGCAAACGTGAGCCTTGTGAGTGGAGAATCAACTTCAGACACGGCAAGCCCCCGCTGTCGCGCTATCTGTTAATGCTTTAACCGCCTGCTTAATCGTTTAATACCAACACATTCACACATCCACGGACACACACACATATACATGCACACACGTCCATAACGATTCTCTGTCTCCCACAAACACACACAATCACATGCCTGCAAGTTGAGCCACTAATATCGCAGCTCACTTAATATTCATCAGCTTTATATTTGTTTATTGATTTAACCATACATTTACGTATATATAAAAAATATGTTCCGGTTTTAATTGTTAAAAAGTATTAGCTATTTAAAGAATTATCAATAAAGAATGAATGTGTAATTTACATATATATGCATTATATAGACTTGAATAGTGTACCTTATTTGCATTAGTTATTTCATAAGAGCTTTATTAATTTAATGTTTCATTTGAAAGTAGTAGTAATAGCTATTTAAAGAAATATTTATAAATACATTAATGAATGTGTAATTTCGATACATGATCTACATTGGTATGGTGTACTCCAGTTGATTTAGTTTAATATAATTAAGTGGTGGCTTTTGAAGAACAAAATAAAGAAATAATGTGTAATCTATATATATACTTTATATACATTTTTATATTGTACAATATACAAAGGTTATGAAATATTTTCTAATAGAATCATGTATCATACTTACCAAACTCGTGATTAATAAAATAATACCTGTAAATTCTACCTTAGATATTTTAAAATATGTATTTCTTGATACAAATTGCAACTTCAAATAACAAAATAACCGGAAATATAAAGATTTAAAATAATTGTATGAAACATTGTCAAGCTAACAAACGGAGAGTGGTGCAATAGCCCAAATTAAATTAACCATTTCATTAGCAATTGACATAGATTTAATTATGATCATGATGATCATTGCTGACTAAATGTTGCTTTTCGTAGAAGAAAATGTTTCAGTTGAGGTAGGATTTTGGGTTTTAATCAACTTGAAGTCATTGCACAAACGTTGTTTCTAGCCAAAGGAAAGCCCCCTTTTATTTGTTGCAGTGGCTGATGGCGCATCTGTGCTGCCTGTGAGTGACGTACTTTCTCGAGACAGTTCGCCATCGCTGTCCCCTTCAGTCTAGGGGTCGGGGTTAGCTCCTGTGAAACTTGGAAGAAACACACTTAAACCTCACCTGCAACGCACAAACAAATGCACACACACGCGCATACACACAAACACACACGCATACACCCACAGATGAACACCAAAATGTATTGTAGGTAAATATTAAATATGATTTTGATTAGAACAGTATATAAATGGCATATATTTATATTCACATACTCATATATTTAATGTATCAATATCCATGTATTTAAATGGATATTATGTGTACATTCTTGTTAATTCGTGAAATTGTGCCAAAAACGGTTGACTCATGCATTTCAAACGACTTCAAGGCGAGGCACTTCTTTTGGAATGCCATTATTGTTCTAATGTACAGACTTGAACACCATTTGCGTAATCTGAACAGCATCTGTGCCCACTCAGCTGTTTGTCTCACCATATCCGTTGAGTGTGCTTTAATGTGGGAACAGGGACAGGAGCGCGTAGCTGGGGGAGTACAGGCCCTCACAACTACTCCGATAATGACTGGGCCTGACGTCAGAGGCAGAGATTGTTGCCCTATGCGTCAGGTGGAAATGGCAAATGCAGTGGTAAACGGTAAACGGTGAAGGTGTTGCCTACACCACCGGTTGCTCTTCTACGACCACTGTGTGTCTGACACCATAGAGACACCTCTGTCTCGTGACATATGCGAATAAAACACCTTTGAAAGAGAGGAAAAACTTATTATATGGTGTTAGTTCCTAACAAGATGTGTGCATTGTAGTTTTGCGTTCTCCGCGTTTACAGGCTTGTAGATGTTTTGCCATCCACAGGGTTAACTGGGTGGCTGTCCTGCCAGGTGCCTTGTGGTGTGATGCCGGGAGAGAAATATTTCTATTGCAGCCCAAGACCCAACACCATATCCTGTTTCCCTGGCTCGGGCCCTCCCTGCGGTTCCTAATGTTGAGAAATGTTACTTCCGTCATTTCCATTGAACTGGCGTGTCTCAAGTGCCAACGGTTCCTTCCACTTACTGGAGGCATTGTAAACACTGAAGGACTGGACACATACACACGGACACACAGACTCACACACGCACACAGTATGAATACCGTGGTTAGAATACACGATTGAAGTAAAAATGAGGAACCATCCCCTTTTTTTTTCCTTGACCATCTCATCTCTGAGAAAGAGTATTACCAGAACTGAACATGGCCGACATGAAGTCATTGTTGGATGATGCAATTCACTTGAATGGCATTCAAATAAATCAAATATCGCCTTCCTATGTTTTATACTCTTTCGCTTTTAATGCTCAAATGCACATACATGTACCTGCTAGTCTTTGAAACTTTTGAATTACAAACGAGCAATGAACTTAGTTTGTCCACTCTGTGGGTGGAAGAGAGTGAAGGCACAGCTCAACATCAACGTCGCACTACTGTTGTTTTTCTTTGCATTCAGGAAGTGGAACCTGTTTTCAGAATGAGTGTGGCCTCTCACCATATTACTGTTGTGTGCTTCCCCTTCGACCGTGTGTGTGTGTGTGTGTGTGTGTGTGTGTGTGTGTGTGTGTGTGTGTGTGGTGTGTGGTGTGTGTTGTGTGTGTGTGTGTGTGTGTGTGTGTGTGTGTGTGTGTGTGTGTGTGTGTGTGTGTGTGTGTGAGACCCAGAAGAGGCTTTGTGGCAAACCTGTGACCACCGCAGGCACTCACCTCCCCGCCTCACATTAAACCACTGAAATCAGGGACTTTTCCCAGCCCAGTTCCGTGGTACCCAGGATACGTGCAGGATGCCCTCACCTGCAGTGTTTTTCTCTTTAATCTTGTTTCAAACAATGTGCTCATGCGGTTAATTCAGGGGCTGTCTCGATTTAAGTAGTTAAACTCTTTTCAGACGTCTTTCTATATGTCTGTCTATGTCTATCCATCTGTCAATCTGTATCTATCCATCTGTCTGTCTTTCTGTCTGTCTGTCTGTCTGTCTACGTCTATCCATCTGTATCTATTTATCTATTTATCTATCTCTTTATGTCTGTCTGTCCGTATACCTACATATGTCTTTCTGTCTGTCCACCCACCTGTCTATTTTTCTGCATGCCTGTCTGTCTGTCTTTGTCTGTCTCTAACATTCATGAAACACATTATTCCCATTTAGATGGAAATGGAATGGAAGGTCCCAGAGATGAGCTTGATCCCATTTTATGCTAAACAAAAAATGGTGCTGTCCGTTTCAATTATTGAATTTGTCAAGGCAAGAATTACTCTAAAAAAAACTCCATAACCATAGCAGCACCAGTAAATCAGACATTATTCTCCAAATGTTCAGAACGTGCTTCAAGCTTTCGATGATCATAACTCTGCTGCGTTATTTATTTCCCTTCTCCGTTGAACCAGGACCACAACCTTGACTGGTTTCCCAGAATGAGAGCCATGTCTCTGGTGAGCAGCGATGCGGATGGTGAGCAGAATGAAATCCGAAATCTGCAGGAGAAGCTGGAGTCCACCATGAAGCTAGTGACCAACCTCTCGGGCCAATTGACAGAGCTCAAAGAACAGGTCCGTTCAACCACCGCAACCGAGAATACCTCCATGATACCTAATAAGACCTTCAAAATTATAACATATACTACATAATAAGACGTGACACGCTCCACTTGGGACAAGAACTTCAAGACTGAGTGCTGGTTCCTTAATGGAATAATAGCAATGAAGGAAAGGCCTTTTCAGGTGCAGTGTCTCATGATGTAGGATACTAAAAGATAAAACTCAAAAAAGCACAACACAAATTATGCTGATTTCTAGAAGTAGACGGGAACTAAGATCTTCCTGTATTTGATCAACCAACAATGTTATAGTGTAATATTGTGTACCTGACTTGATGCAAAGTCCTGAATCCAAACGGACAGACAAGTGGCAGGTTCTTCAATCAAACCTATTAATGTATCAATAGGTATCAACAATTGCTTGACACCATTTGACATAAGTCAAATCAACTCAAATACTGACCAGATAAAGCAGTAAGCCGGTATCAAGCTTCCGATTTCTTGCAGCCAATTAAGAGCCAGCGGGACTTGGACAGAATAAACGATTATTAAGTCAGTAAGTGCCATATAAAACGCTACACAAATAAGTATTATTTGAATATTCAATTAAGGTTCAAATCCTTTGAATGGACCTTTTATTAAATTAGACCCAGTGTACACCAACACAGTAGGGAGCAGTGCCACCCTGCAGCTTCAGAGAGCTGGCATGGTTCCTTTTGCTCCCTCCCTTCCTGCTGCGGCGACTTTGCTTGCGTTTCCTCTGGGTGTGCTGGTTTCCTGCTACCTGCTATAACACGCAGGCTAATGAGAGACCTGAGATCAGGCATCGTTAAGTCATGATGTGTGTGACACTGGTGATAGACTGGCGTGCCATCCTTCCCTACCTCACGCCGATGGAAGCAGGGATAGGTTCCAGCTACGACCAAGAAGTCGGAACAACGCATTCATTCCTATTTCCCAGATTCCCCCAATAGGGGGGGACACTACATTAGCTCAGACAACCTCGTTCGTCAACCAATATAAAACAAGGGGGCGTTGTATGCAGATTTATCTGAAACATTGCCGCAAGACGGTTATGAGTGTGTTCCCTTTTCCTGTCAGGGTTTTTGTGTGGAAATTAAAAAAACTCTTGTAGAATCTTGATATTTCTCTCATTTAAAGAGGGCCTTAGTGGGTAAAGATGGATGGTTGATTGATAGACTGATTGAATAATGTATGAATGGATAATGGAGGCATGGGTGTATGGATGGATTGCGGATGTTTGGATGCATAATGGATGGATGGATGGATGGATGGATAATGGATGGATGAAAGATAGATGGATAATGGATGGATGGATTGATAATGGTTCAATGATGGATTGTGGACATTTGATTGATGGTTGGAGAGAATGGGCAGATGGATGGATGAATAAAAGGCAGTTCTCTGAGGAGAATTTTTCAGATGGCAAAATATACCTTGCTAATGCCAGAAGGACTAGGAAATAGAGAGAAAAGCTCGGTCCCAAGTTCACACGCAATGTACAGGGGTCACACAATGTATTTTCATAAAAGTTTTGCCAAAGCTTCATTGAGCCATCAATATAAACAGCCAACCTTTCTCTGTGTAAGTCTCTTGCCCTTTAGATGCAGAGCTGACTAAAAACAGAACACAATGAATCATGGTTCACAACACTGCTCATCGGCCTTTCAACCTGATGGTGTCTGCGTCATTAGAGCAGAAACTATTTTAAGTTTGGATACACGTTGTGGCCCTGTTGGAAAGACAGGAAATTGGTATGTTATGTTGTTCTTCCGTTATAACGCCGGAATACAATTTACAATCCAAAATTACAATAAGATGACGGATATTTTCATCTGAATATTATAATTAGGTGAGTGCTGCATGCAGCGCTCAACTATTGTTGTAGTGTAAGTATTGTACTATTGTAAGTTTTATTCGTTCGTTCTTTCTTTCTTTCTTTATCATTCTCCACAAACTTTGTGTTGGGACCTATCTCCTTCCTCATTTTTTTTTAACTAGAGACTGTTAAAGAGAATTTTAAAATTTTCAGAATAGCTTGAAATCGCGCGCTTCTTTTCAGATTTTTAAAATATTTTATACTTTTTAAGATATTCTACTTTTAAAATATTATCTTTTTTCTAACATGGGAGTCAATGGGAGGACGGCAGAGCCGCCCTCTGGTACAACTGTTTAAGATGTAACTAAATCAATTTTGAACCGTTTATCTTCGTTCAAACCATTTAACAAATCTACCCACGTATCTTCAATAATACCATTTAAACTTTCTTAAGAATCACAGTTTTAGTTTCAAATCGTCATTTTCTACAGCTGGTCCCATTGAAGATATCTGCCCATTCTGATATTCAAATTACGTAAGACGTCGTAACTCGGTCAAATTTCAACCATTTACGTTTGTTCAAACCATTGTATCTTCAATATAATCATTTATACTTTATTCAGAATCACAGTTCTAGTTTCATACCGCCTTAGTTTTCACTTGGTCTCATTGATTTACGTTGACGCTGGAGCGTGAGGACTAGAGGTGGCTCGGTCGAGATACGAATCAAGTCGAATAAATTAATCTTTAAGACTAACAAACCGAACTGTTTAATGCATTTCTCACAACCTACCAGCTCTCGTTGTGAAGACAAGTCACCGCGCCATTCGTTTCAATGGGAATCGCGGCGGTCCATACTTTCAACATTTACATATTCGTCATTTCAAATTCGTCCCAGCCTCTATCCCACAGATATTCTAGGGTCTAAAGCATATAACCGCGTTGTCTGATTACAGTTTAATTCATTTTTTCTAACCTACCAGCTCTCGTTGTGAAGACTGGTCACCGCGCCATTCGTTACAATGGGAATCGAGATGGTCTCTATACTTTCAACATAAAATGTACATATTTGTAATTAGAAATTCGTCCCAGCCTTTATACCACAGATACGATAGGGTCTATAGCATATAACTGCGTTTTCTGATTACAGTTTAATGCATTTTTCACAATTAACCAGCTCTCGTTTTGAAGGCAGTGTTAATTTTGGCAGCTAGATTTAGTCTTGGGCTGCACAGGGTTCTGTTTATGAGAGCCTAAAACACCCGGGACCCCCGCCATCATTGCTAAATCAAGTCTATTATCTTGCTGATATGTTCATCATCCAATAATGAACTACACCTCCATCCTGCTGCGTTTGGTTAAAGTTGTAATGTTGACGTTTGAGAATGAGAACGAGGGAGGTGCTGAGTCTGAGAACCGTGCATTCCATGATTCGATTCACCGCTACCGGAAACTCGACTGAACAAACGAGGGAGGGAGGAGCTGAGTCTGACTCACTCAGAGAATCGTGCATGATTCGATTTACCGCTACCGGAAACTCGACCGAACGAACGAACGAACGACTCCTCTTGGCGAACTGACCGACGCAAACTGAACCACATTTTCTGCAGGAAATGCATTTTCTAGTTACACCTGCAATACATAATTCTTACATGGACAACTACTGTAACTACTAAACCTCATCTGCCTTTTGATTAACTGAATACTGAAAACACAGTTTTGTTCTTTCAAATGAATAATCACGATTTTTCTGTCCGATGAGGTAAACCACCTGAAAATACACCCTAAAAGGAATAATTTAAGGCTTTATCCCCATGGTTACAACAAAGACCAGTATGTGACACTTATATTGTTTGCTAGTATGCATCGTTGAGTATGAACATTTTGGCAAAAATGGCATCGACCACCATGTTCAAGATCATGGAAGGCATAACATTTAACAAAAAGAAAATATCCCAAAAAGATGATCTGGGGTCTGCTGGCACTTGTCTACCAGTGAGTGCTCTGTCCACCTGCTCCTACAGCCATCCCTAAACTGCCTTTTTTACAAGCCGTCACTACGAGACTACTTTGTTCAGAATTCAGTTTCCCCTTCCACTTTTTTTGGTGGTGTTGTGCACAGCTTAAAGAAGAACTGGAGTAATTGCTTGTAAAATACATTTAATTCTTTAATAAATTAACGTTGTTTATTCCAAGTCACACTCCACACATTAATAATTTCAAGTGTGCATTATCTGGAAGGTCTATTCATTTGAATTGTGGAGTTAATGATTCGGCAGCTCAGAATTCCCACCAGCACACTAATGCTAACCGGTAATCTGACAGATGATCAAATCGATTTGCCATTTACAAATATAAATAACACTTGACGTCCATGTTCAAATAATCTGCTCAACGATGGTAACAGAGATAATGCTTGACTGTAGGTAAAAAGGTTAATTGGATGCTTTAAAGAATGCCCAAAAATAGAAGTTTTTGTGTAGTTCAGTTCTTTTTTTTTGCAGAACTATAAAGAGATATTTGTTGTTGAAGTGAGAAGTATGGGTAAGGAAGCGAATCTCATTGAGACACATTGACCCAGACAGGACCAACCAGGGAGGAAACCAGTGGAGAGGAACCACCCAAATATAGCTCACCCCTTTTAAATTAGCGCTGCACTTTTATTGATACGCCTGAAAGACAAAGACCAAATAGCATTCATCTCCAAGGTTGTTTCTTTTCGTGTGTGTGTGGTGTGTGTGTGTGTGTGTGTGTGTGTGTGTGTGTGTGTGTGTGTGTGTGTGTGTGTGTGTGTGTGTGTGTGTGTGTGTGTGTGTGTGTGTGTGTGTGTGTGTTCCTCTTTAATTATTCAAAGTTTTTCAAATAAAAGCAACTCAACTAAACATATCCATACGCATTACAGATACGTTTATCCTTACAGCATATGCACCAAGGCTGCCTGTTAGTTTCTGATGCCCCCTTGTTTATCAGACGAGGTTCCATCCTGTTAGGAGAAAGTTTTCCAAAAGTGCCATTGTTGGATCATATAATTCAAGCACTAAAACAAAGTCATTATTCAGAAAAATCTGGTGGTTGGGTATATATCTTGACTAAAGGGTAACAACTTTGAAAATAGAGTGAGTTTTGTTTACAGTCAGGCGTACGTCAGAGCCACAGGACTCTCTGGATGAGTGTTGTGGTAAAGCTTTCTGAAGAATCTTATCCGTTTGGTAAAACACACTTCAGTGCTAAAAACATCTGCAGGCAAGAGTTACTTCAGATTTGCCTTTTGGATTGAACAAACAAAACAGACAAACAGAAGGAGCACCCAACACACACCGACCGACCACAGTCCAGTAGCAGAGGTCTCGCTCCAGCGTATATTCACAGGTATTAACTGATCAACAAAATGTCCTCCTTTCGGTTTTCTCTTCTCTCTCTTCGTCAGATGACAGAGCAACGGAAGCAAAAGCAGCGCATCGGCCTATTGGGCCATCCGCAGCACATGAATGCCAACCCCCAGCAGCCCGCGTAGCGACAACTTGACCCAACACGACCACCCAATGAGGGGGCAACTGCCGATGGACTGCCAAGCCTCTGCTCTGGGTGTCTGTGAGGTGTGATCCGCGTAGCTACAGCTTATAATGGTATGAAACGTTTTAGAGAAACACAAGTAGGTTAGTGACGGTATCATGTCTTATAATGTCTAGCCCGTGCTCGTGGTGACTCCATCCGGTGCGACTCAGTAAGCCCAATGTATGTGGCCCTACCAGGGGCCGTGGTGCCAAGTGCTTTTCTATGTAGAGACGAATGGAATGTTTGTTCGATACATGGCCTTTACTGAATGAACTTGAACGACGGAGAAGCCGAATGGACTGGAAAGTTACACGAAAAGTCCCATTTAAAGCTTTTTTTTTTCTAACGGTTTAAGCAGTATTTATTAACTTTTCTTCTTTTGTCTTTTGGTGCAATACTCAATCTTATGCAACCTTCATATATGTGGACTTGAGTCTTGAATTGTTTTGTAAGGGTTGAGAGCTTGCACTCTTCTGTCGTGTCATGTTTGTCTCGAATAGCCCTCGGATGGGGATATGTTGAATTAAATCCTAATATAGAAGTGATAATAATAATATTAATTATAATTATATGCCAGCCGATTTTTTTTTCTTTTATTTCAATTACATTTGTTTAATTTCTTTGCTGTGTATATTGCAAACAATTCAAAAGCACTCAAGATAGTTTACTGTGTCATATACTGTATATATATATGAAAAAAACATATATATATATATATATATTATATATATATATATATATATAATATATATATATATTATATATATATATACCTTTGTTTGTCCAATGCAGTCTTATCTGAAAGCTTGTTTTATGATGATCTTATATATTTATGTGTGTCAGTGCTGCTAATACATTATGCTCAGGAGTTTACAGCTAATAATGAATCATTAGAATATGACCAAAATGCGTCTCACATTTTTTGTATGTGCCTTTTTATTATTTTCCCATAACAGTGGAAATTTAGTTTAACGTGCATAGCTGCAAAGTCTTAATTATCAAAAACTATGTATTTAATGTTTTTGTTTATTTATTAGTTTATTTATTAATTTACGGAATTGCTTTATGAGTGGGGCAGTATTTTTGTAAGTGTACATACAACCATTGCTTTAACCATTGCTTTTGTATACTGTAAGTAGGCCTAGTACATTTCCAGGAGAATAAAAAATGGAAATAAATGCAAAAAAAGCAACGATATTTCCATTCTAAGTAGTGTCAATTTGTAAATTAAAGTAGAAGTATTTATTTAATTGAATGCAACTATCCTGTCCTTCTTGAGTTTGGGTTTGGCATAACACTAGGTGTGTAGGCCTATGTATAGTGGATCTAAAGAGTTAACTCGACAATGACAATGAGGGTGTTTAAAATCAGGTCACGGGGGATGTTTCAGTTATGGAGAATATGACGGTGGTCTTAAGGTAACAATCATAGCAACCACTTGATATCAGAGTTTCTGTTTCACAGTGAACGGGTGGCAATGACTTGACATGTTTTCTTTCAGACGTGTTACTTTACTTACTAAATGCCGTTGGCCCACGCTTGTGGTCGGCAAGCAATGTGAAACTGGGTAAACAATAACAACTACGACAAATAGGCTCTTATAAACTTAAAATCTATGTTTGGTTAAAACGTGAGTTACAACGACTAGTTTTAAAAGGCTCGGGATACTGTTTAAATTTTAAATAAGAGTTAATATGCAAAAAGAAGCAATAGACAAGAGGTACAAGATAAGTTGTCTAAATATGAAGCCTAAAATATAGCTTAAAAGTAATTCCATCTTTCCTTATAGCCTACGGCCTGATTATTTTTATTTTTCGATGTGCACGACAACTGTATTCATCTTAAGCCCCTAGTGTTGTGATAGGAGTCCTCTAAAACACGTCAGCACTATTAAGCCAACACTTCACCATAAGGACAATCGCGGCGGCCAATTCGGATAAAATCATTCTTTAAAAATCGTCTATTTCAAGCTTGTATGTTTACGCTGAAACTGGGGTTCCTTCGAAATAAACTGTCTTCTTTGGGACCCCTGTAAACTCTTAAGTAGGCTATCGCATCATAGACGTCTCGTCTCGAGCGGATCCATGGGGTGATGTGTCTGTGACCCTACCAGACAGCAGTCGCTCCCATCGCAAGCGGTGCGTGCGGATGACGTCAGCGGCAGAGCTGCTCTGCTCCTTATTACTTGAGTGGCCATGAGGAGCTCAACGTGACATCTCAGCGTGAGCAGCCCGCCGCCGCCGTTCACATTCTCCTCTCGCCGCAAGTGCACGTGTAGCAGCAGACGAGTACAGTATGGGAGGGCACGCTTCGACAAGCAAGCAGCGCACATGTAAAACAAATAACAAAAAATAAAGACCTGAAGAACGTCACATATCTGTGAGCGGAATGTGTTCAAACGTAGCGTGCGCCAAGATGCAATAGTCGTTATAAGGGCCGATGCGCATTGAAGTCATTTTATGGCCAATATGGGCTTTAGATTTTTATTTGCAAACTCTTTAACATTGAACATGGTAGGCCTATATGTGGAAGGGTTCTTCGAAAATTAAAAGATAACTTTTTGTCTTTGTCAGTAGCCCTTAGGCGCGCGATTATATATGTTGGTTATGGTTGTAATTATTTATTCAAGACAATTTGGGTATAGCTTAGTCTAAAGAGTTATTCTGCGAATATTATTATTCACACTAACATGCTACAGCCTAGATGTTAATGTTCCAACTATCTTTATTTTTCATTAATAACAACAAATTGACAGGAATAGGCAGGACAGTTTCAAGACGACGCGAAACATTCTGCCCTAATTTTATTTTTAGTAAATAGCGTGGCTGCGCACGTTCCGCTCTAACTGCGTAGCTGAGAGCGTGGTGGTACACGAGACACCTCCCGCTAGAATGGGGGGAGGGCCAGGCTCGTGCAGATCCTCCTTGTTATTACTCACAGCAGAAAAAGGGGCCGTGCTCCTCGAGGGTTGAAAGCGCCGTCCAACACGTGAGCCTCATGTGACTCGAGCTGGGTCATTATCCGACAGAGGGAGAGAGAGACGTGCCTGTAGTCACAGGGTTTATTTAACACGTAGTCAAAACCGCCCTACTCTCTCACACATCTAGTCGGGGCGTGGAGCTGCTGTAAACTATTGCCGTGTCTGGAGCTCAGAGTGACAACATCGTATGTGCTTGCAAAGTGCTGCGGTCTGAAGCGGGAATGTACATTGAAAACAAATCTAGATTATTCTTATTAATAACTGGATTCTATTAGTTTTTGGTTTCTTGACAGCCGACTACATTTTTTGCATTTTGACGTCTGAAACACATAGATAGACGCGCATTATCAACATTAAGGGATATTTTGTTTATTATTTCTGCCGGAACATTTTGGGAGAGATATGGAGAGGATTACAAGTGCGCAGCCGCCTCCTTGTTTGCCAAAACACCCGTCGCTAGAGATAGCAGACATGCAAGGGTAAGTGTTTATTTTATTTTTGTATTATAATTGTTATTGTCTGTTTCTGCAGTTTCATTTCCATTGGCATGTTTGAAACTTTGTTTTGAGATAATTGAAAATAATTGTGCATGATCTGAATTTAATATCACACCAAAAACCACCCATTGATTACCATTAATATTTTTTTTGTCCCCATAGAATGGAGTATCCCATGTACATGTACAAACCCAGAAGAGGGTTAAAGCGTGGGGATAACAGCAAGGTAAAGAGAAGTTTAACTATTTACAATATCTCACGTTTCCTTTCTTTCTCTCGATGACACCGTCCTTCGTTTATGGATTAATCCATACGAATTCTTAATACATTCTTCTTTATTTCCAACCTCATTCAGGAAACCTACAAGTTGCCTCACCGATTGATTGAGAAGAAAAGGCGTGACAGAATCAACGAATGCATCGCACAGTTGAAGGACTTGTTGCCAGAACACCTTAAGCTTACAGTGAGTGTGAGTTTTTATCTTCGTTATATCTCTCAACTGTGCCCGACGACAGACAATTCTGAGACAGTACATATCGGATGAATGCGTTGCTTTACAGTTCTGCTCACTATATTAGTTTTTATTTTATTCGTATTACCCCCATGCAAAATAAAATGTGAAATACATGAATGTGTATTGTAATGATAAAAACAATGCTTTATTGTTTGACAGACATGTGCATATTGTCCCGCCCGCGCGCGTGTGTGTATGTGCGAAAAGCATGGCATGGCTTCCCAACCCCGTGGCGGAGGGCTTATCCTCTGTTCAGCTGCTGAACGTGTTGCATAAGAAAGATCAACATGCTTATCGTAGGTCTTCCTGTTTTAGACGCTGGGTCATTTGGAAAAAGCGGTGGTGCTGGAGCTGACTCTGAAGCACGTGAAAGACCTGAGCATTGTGCTCGAGCAACAGCAGCAGAAAATCATTGCCCTGCAGAACGGTCTGCAAATTGGTATGTTTACAGTCTCACAAACTTGAAATATATACAATTACGCGCACACACACACACACACACACACACACACACACACACACACACACACACACACACACACACACACACACACACACACACACACACACACACACACACACACACACACACAGGTGTTTTGAGTCAAACATTACAAAATAATGTAAATACATGGTAATAATGACGAATACATCACACTTTTAGAGGTGCTCAAAGACACTTTGAACACCGTAAGACACAACAATCCAACCACAAAACATTTTTTGTTCAAGCAAAAAACAAAAACCAGGTTGATCCGGTGTGGTGTAGCCTAATCTGGTGCATATAATGTGGTGATCTAACCACCTTCGTTCCTTCCAGGCGAGCAGGGAGGCGATGCGGCAGAGAACGGCGAGGAGATGTTCCGCTCCGGCTTCCACCTCTGCGCTAAGGAGGTCCTGCAATACCTGGCCAATCAGGATAGCAGCCGAGACCTGAGCTCCTCCCACCTTATCAGCCACATCCACAAGGTGGCGTCCGACGTCCTGCAACATCCCGTGAGTCCACGGCCAACCGCCCACTCCTCCTCCTCCTCCTCCTCCTCCTCCTCCTCCACCGGCTCGGCCCGCCACCAAGCTGCGGAGACACCGGAGAGAGGCACCGGCCACCAGCCTCCGGCGCGTGTTCCCGAGGGCCACGCCATGAACTGCGTCCCCGTCATCCAGAGGACTAACGCCCACGGAGGGCACAGCGAGCAGAGCGGGAGCGACACAGACACGGACAGCGGTTACGGCGGCGAGCACGAGAAGCTGCAGCGGACCGTGTGCCGCGGCGAGGACGGCGGCTCGCTAAAGCCGACGGCCGCTTCCGACAAGAGCGCCATCAAACAGGAGGACCGCCACCACCACCACCACCATCCCCAGGGCGGCAAGGACGACGAGGCACCCGGAGCCAAAAGGTCCAGGTGTGACTCTTCCGAGGACGAGAGCCTCTCCGCTCAGCTGGGGGCCGGGTCCGGCTACATGAGCTTCTCCCCCAACCAGCCTCCCTTCTGCATGCCCTTCTACCTCATCCCGTCCGCCGCGGCCGCCGCTGCCGCCTACCTGCCGATGCTGGAGAAGTGCTGGTACTCCGGGGGCATGCCCGTCATGTACCCACCGGGCATGACCGTGGGCTCGGCTGGCAGCTTGCAGCCAGAAGCACTCTCCTCATCCCCCTCTTCCTCCTCCTCCTCCCCCTCTTCCTCCTCCTCCTCCTCTCTGGTAAGGTCCCCTAGGGCTGGTTCCCCGGCACAACAGCACCAGACCTCCAACATGGAGTCCCCCGCTCTCCGGCACGCCCTTAAACAGATTCCCCACTTAAGCACGGAAACCAAAGACTAAAACTGTTTTGCTTTCTTTTTTATCTTGTTATTATTTGTATTATTATTTTGTTTGAAATCCTGCCCACAGAATGTTGAGAACTTGACCCGCTGGAAAATGTCAACGAGAGATATGGACAATAAGACACTGGTACCCGTCTACCACCGCAGTTTACGCCATCAAATCTCTCCCTCTCTCCCTCTCTTTCTCTTGAGGGTCTAGGCCTCTTGTGGTCCCCTTCGTTCATGGTGCACTCGCGATAGACTGAAGGGTAACAATAATCAGTCGTTGAATCCTGAACGCTCTCCTCATTCTTATTGTTTACAGATCACCTGTTGTGTAGCTCTGAAACACTGTGATGACGACTAGTTCAAAGTTGAAAAAAGTGAAGAAGTCAGGAGAGTTTTTATTATTAGAATCGGTTTTTGTTTTGTTCAGCCTGGTTTCCCTACACTTTGTGATGAATGTCAAAAGCCAACCCATAATGTGATGCAGTGAAAATGCCCACCCACCGTAAATCATATGGGCTTGCGCACATAACGGGTCTGTAAAGAATGTTAGATGTCGAACAAAAAGAAGCCCTCCCCAAGATAGATGCTGCTTCGAGGAGTTCATGATTATTACCTGCTGTTGATAGCTGAGCTGTTCTTGTATTACTATTCTCTTGCATAAACTCTCCCAGGGACAACAACAGGACCATTCTTAAAGACTAGAATGTTACCAAGTAATGTCTGGTACAATGCTAGCCAGAGATTTTTGTCATGCATTTCATCCATAAACTACCTTGCGGTTATAAGGTCAAACAATGGTTTATTGTACTCAGCGGGATGGTATATCCACCAACCAGCGGTTGGTTGGTGTCTGTTGAACGATGTACACCATATGTTGTTTTTTTTACATTAGCATAAGTTTGTGACACGTTATTATTTGTGCAACTAGATGGGAGTTCCTTTGAAGTAATGTATTATAATAACTTTTTGTTCAAAACTTTTATTTCAACTTGTACATCTTTATTTTTGATACGTGACCCACTGAGTGTATTTGCGTTGTAACTAGGGAGAGAGAGGGAGTTTGAGGTTTGTTCGCTGTATGCCAAGGAAAACACGTTAGTAGCATTGTGCTAAAGCCGCGGATCTGCATCATGCTAACACATCTCTAGTCTATTGCCTTTTGCTTGTTTAAAGCAGACACAAGTCTCAATGTATTTACACTAAATCAAATGTCTGTGACGAAGAGCGTGAATGTATAATGTTCAAAACAAAAATAATAGTTTTGTAAAGATGAAAGAGGTACTGGATATTTTATTTTAAGATGTAACAGGGTGGTTTGTTGTATATATTTTGTCTATAAAGTATTGTTGATATACATTAAAAAATATTAATAAAGTTTTTTTCCTCATGTGGAATTATGTGTTTGTATTTGGATATGCTTCCAACCCCCAAAACCCTCAGCTTCTGAAAACACACAAACTTGCATAACAAGACTTACATAACTTATAGAACAGCCGTTCCTCTGTAAATCAATACTGAACCTTAAATTACAGCTCTGCCACATGTCCACACTCAGGGCATTTTCATTAGTTGCAAACAAAGATGTTAAGGGTCATTATTGTTGCAGATTTGAAATATTAAAAGTCAATTTGATATAGGAATAAAATAGTTACAGAATATTTATGATTTAGCCAATCTTTGAGGAATTAGAGGATGAAGCCTATTTGTTAAAACATTGAAATGGGTATTGAATGGTTAGGAGGGTGGATTAAGCCTTTAAGAGCGCAAGAGGCGACTGTGAACTTCATTATTAAATGATAATGACACCACCTAAGTATTATGAATACTTTAAAGTCTAATTCATTTACAGCTGTTGTCTGTAAGCGTTCAATATTATATTAAAAAAGAAATGGCTTTGTTTTCATTTTGTAATAAAAAGAAAAATAATACTGATCCCTTTGACAAAGTTGTAACAGCATCAGAATCCAATGATCAGAATAACTGTACAGCCATCGTGGTGGTTCATAGATAAGGTGCGCACGCCCCCTTGTGTTGATATGATACGACACAGTCAACGATCACCTACGCACGAGCGTATGTCATCATGGGTCGGGGGCGTCGGGGCAGGACATTTAGATTTCAGTCTCATAGCGATATCATGTTGATTGTTTAATTAATCGTTTTAGCATTGTTGTTTTGTCAACATGGTTTAAATTTGCAAAGTAGCACATGCCTCATCTATCAATATAAATGCTTTAAGCTTCTGTACGTCTTATAGTTGTACTGAATTGAGAATGTCCACTGAATCGGCCATCATATATTTTAATTTGTATATATTCTGACAATGTTTAATTTAGGACTACTACATAGTCAATAACTTAGTAACCCTATGTTACTGTTTCGAAGCTGGATCTAAACATGCTGTGATTTAACATCTTGTAAGGAATTTGTTAATTCAAATACACTTTCAATACTTAAATAAAGACCACTTCAGTGTAAGTCATTTCTCGCGTCAATTTCATCCCAGCCGGCAAGGGGCACACTTCCTATCAGGGGGTAGGCCTAAGTAGACTAAGCTTGGCACGAAATCTGTCTTCCATAATAAGCAAACGCTATTTACCTAATTCAAAAGGCCAGAATTACAACACAAAATTACAACACATGTCGATAGCCATGTCGATATCAGGCGATATGTCAGCAGATTCCAAGTTGTAGCCAATCTTGTGATACAACACAACACTCTCAGAAAATAATTGAATAATAATGTGCCCTACGTCAGGCCACCCGTTACTAGGCCTACCCCAAAACACTTAAGCCTTCGGGACGCGAACCTCTGCACATTTCCTTACGCTTTTCTTTTTCGACTCCTGGATAGAGACAGCATGAATATGTGGTCCGCATTGCTTTTGTTTAACCTCATAGTGCCATGCACTACCGAGTTTTCACCCCCTTTATTGAACATAAGCCTGGATGATCCCCCCGGAACACGATGGGCGCCAATACTGAAAGTATTCGACATTAAGTATCTGAATGCCGCAATGTCTGAAATAATTGAGTAAGTTTCTGATTATTTGTCTTCTTGCTGATATATAAATATGAAAGTAATAATATTTCGCTCCAGTGTTCTATATTTATATAGGCCTAACCCCAAAAGTACGAATAGCGCAACTGTGCGTAGGCTACTTACAAAACTGAAAGTTTATTTTGACTCAAGTGAGATATCTCTGCAATGAGGGCAGCATATGTAGGTAGGCCTATATATACAAATGGATAACTACTCGATTACGGTTTCAGCACCACGGTTCCAAAATGGGTCCATAAGGCTGTGACTCCAGTGGTGCTTGCGTTGGAGAAGTATATTCCTGAGCCGTATGCAGGCGAGATCCGTGGCATGGCTTCGCTCTCCGGAGCCAGCGTCTCAGACATTATCCTGCTTAATTTTGCCTATGAAATATCTGCGTAAGTATGTTTTCCATGCTCAGACACCTTGTACCATAGCGTCATCAAATTTTGGATGATGGTGGTGATTCTAGTTGAGTTTAGTTTCGAGTTTTTTACAATGTGGGGCAGGACAGCTCAGCAACCTGTATGTTTATCGCATAACCCTGCAGGCTGCAGTACGAATTGCAATCCGCGCTAAAAGACGCTTGAATGAATGACCACCCTCTTATATTTATTCATAGATTTTGTACAAGCATTGTTGCTCAAGACACCAAAGGGAATGTTTACCATGGTAGAAACCTTGATTACCCAAAGGAAGTACTGAGGAATCTGACTGTCAACGTACACTTTATGAAGAAGGGGCAGGTAATTATTAAACCTTAATTTGGCGTGATAGTAGCCTACGATGTCGTCCTGCTGCAAAGATTATTGCCATAAAGAACTTTTTTTTTTTAAAAAAGGCCCTTAAGCCATTTAGTGTTTATCTATTTGTAACTTACCTTAAAGGTGACCTATCGTGGCACATCGTTTGCTGGCTACGTGGGCCTGTGGACAGGACAGAGTCCCAAAAGGTTCACCATATCTGGGAACCAGCGTGGTAAGACCACGCTTCCCATCTCATCCAACATTTAGTTTTTTGTAAGATTCCGTCCTTGTTCTCCTACAGCAACCATGTGTGTATAATAATAATAATAATAATAATAATAATAATAATAATAATAATAATAATAATAATAATATAATAATAATATAAAAATAATAATAATAATAATCTTTATTGTCATTGTACAAGACAACACAATTTTGTTTGGAGCAGTCCTCCTCGAGTTGCACAGTTCTATAAAAACAACAACAAAAAAATTGTATAATTGTACTGCTTGTTGGTGGCTTGTCCTCAGGTAAGGATCGCTGGTGGAACTGGTGGAAGAATGTAGTATCTGCTCTCCTTTTGAAGAGATCCCCGGTCAGCTGGTTGATCAGGGAGGTGAGTTACAGTGGGGTCGTGACCCCTACAAATGCAGGGCTCCGGCCTAGCCCTGAATGTTTTAGCCTGTTCTGGAGCTAATTATTGGAAATTTTGTCATAGCTAATAAAAATATTATAACATAACGTGGAAAATAGTCAGCTTTTCCTCAAATGGTTTATTGTTATTGGTCAACGATTTAAAAAATAAATAACTTAAGAAAAATCACCATGACATCATTAATCGACAACCTGCATAAACTAAGTGTAGCCATTCAATTATTAATAACAATGATAAATGAACAAAATACGCGTCGCCTGGCTTCCTTTGTAATCCCACAAATCATAAGCGCTGGCATGTTACTTCTGTTATATTGTACATTGATTAAAAACTAAACCCATCAACCCTTAACAGATTCATAAATACAAAGGTCAATAGTGTAGCAAAGTCACACCCATCTCACCCTGGATGCAAGGAACAAAAAAGTTAAGATGTGAGTCAACCGAGCTAAATATTTTCAATTTCAATCAGAATCTCCATGAAATGTTGTTTTCATGGTTTGTTTAATTACAAAATAATTGTACACATCAAGAAATCTGCAATTTTTCTGGAAAGAATGTCATGGGTAGAAGTAGTTTTCGGGCATAAAGTATGACTCAAAGAGGAAGCAATAAGCAGCGTGAATAGCTTTGATGAAAGTGTGTGATTGACTCTGTGCATAGCAAGGCTTAGTCATCAGACATACATAGGTAAAGCGAGAGTTTGGATACAAGTGTGTAGCCTATACTGAAAACGAGAGAAAGTGACATCAGTGATCAGATATTAAAAATGCTTGCGCAAACATTGTGTGTATGTGAAACCCCCTCACCCCCCCCCCCCCCCCCCACACACACACACACACCCATAGACCTTAGAAGGAGCAGTGGACTTCCAGGAGGCTGTTCTTAGGCTGTCCAAGACCCCCATTATCACAGGGGTCTACTACATCATTGCGGGGGTGCGGCCGGGAGAAGGAATGGTGATAACCAGGGACAGGAATGGCCCTGCCGATATCTGGCCGTTGGATCCTTTGAACGGAGGGTTAGTAAACCAATGGCAATGATGCAATGATCCACAAAGACAGCTGGGGGCAGTGTTTGGGTATGGATTTAGATAATATGTTTGTATGTGTTTTCATTTCTAGATGGTACCGTGTAGAGACAAACTTTGACCATTGGCAGCCTTCCAAAGGCGGGGGTCATCGTCGAAGGTTTGTGGCGGTCTTGATAGCTAGAAATATTAGTATGATAAGTCACAATCATTTCATAACCAGAGTTTTCTGGATATTAAAGAGGAAAACATGAATTGGTTTGTGATGGCATAGTCGTACATATTATTTTTGTACTTTTAGAGACGAAGCCGTCAAGGCGATGGATGCTACCGGACAGAAAAACATCAACTTGGCTACTCTTTATCAGGTATGGGCTATACAAGCACATCAAAATCAAGCTGAAATTCTACCTTTTTAAAATATCCAAACATAAGTTTTAGTATTAACACTTGCCTTTCCCTTGTGTACAGGTTTTGTCTGTGTATCCAGTGTGCAATGGGTAAGTGGGTTTTAACACACAGTATTTAGCTATACTTTCTTGCCTTATCTATTGTTTTCGCTTGTTGGGTGTAAATATCTGGACATGGTCTGGTATTCGGGCACAGAGAGGCTTTCAGTGCCTTAGCGAAACATAGAACCAGGCCTTTGTTTGACGTGGCTGTTAGGCAGTCAAGGAAGCACAATGATCATTTGATAGTTTCGAACCAAAAACCTTACGTCTATTGGTAGCCTACATGTTTTCATTTTATTCTGACATCATCCCGTTTATGTTGAATTATGTAATACCTTTAAATAAACATTGAACATTGTCTAATTGATTAGATAGAATTTTTGATTTTATTAATCTTAATATTCTCAGAATTACTGTTTATACCACCACCATGAGTGCAGCAATTCCCGGGGAATACAACACTCTTGTTAGGCCGCAGGTAATGAAATATATTTAAATTATTTTTTATTTTATGTTTGAGGAAACATGCTGCAATTACTTTGTAGGTTGATTTTTTCCCATGGTGACATCTTTCCTTCTTTATTTTTTTTCTAACAAGGGTTGTCACAGCAACTGGTGAATCAAAAATTTAGGATCAACAGAAACGGGTTTGAGGAGTAATTTTTTGTAACTTCAACATACGGCAGGTAGTAGGTAGTATGTCTCACACCCAAGAGATTATTACACATGATGGATATGTATTACCCATGCTCCAAGTGTTATACATGGTCTTTAATATGTATTAAAGTTACTTCAACACCACAGAAGTTTCGCACTTTGGAAGAGGTAAATCCCTCTTGTTTTGAGGAAACATGCTAAAGGAGATTAGCTGGACGGATGCCACCTTCTTAACGCTACACCTAACATAATTAGTTGCAGGCCTATCACTGAAATAAATGTAAGAACTTTTATCTCAAACAATCACTATGCAAAGTTAAGTTTGCTGAGCAGAATTTGGCCCACGACCACCCCAGACTCCACCTGCATGGTTTTGCTCTGCAAGTGGTTGGATATCTGATGTAGGCTACCCCATGGGGTGCTGTTGGTATTCTGTATCTGACATCTTTATGTAATGCTTTAAGTCCTACAGTGGGGAGCAACGGAAAAGAGTGGAACCATGCAGCCAAACTAAATTATATTAGCATTTAATGCAATAAATGGTTAAACGTCATGAGTGATTCCTGAAATGAATTGTCACAGTGGTAGATAGATAGTATATAAACAAAGGCAAAGTATATATAATATATATATATATATATATATATATATATATTATATATATTATATATATATATATATATATATATATATATATATAATATATATATATATTAGATGAGATTAGATTTTGATGTTTGAAAAATTGTTTTTACTTGTAGGCCAAGGTATATCAGTTTGAATTTTAATCAGGACTGATAGACTCATGAGAGTAAAACATAGGTATAAAGTCTCAAAACAGAAGTAACCGTATCGACAACCAAACCACAAAACAATGTTAGTAACAAAAAATAAATATGAAAGCAGAACAGTGCCCTTAATAAAACGTAGAAACGTTGTGTCTCAGATAACAGGTCTTCCACAATTTTGTTGATTTGGAATTTAAAAAAGTGCATATTATAGACTTTTATGGTGCTGATGATTGACCTTCTATAGCACACTAGACAATTGGCTCACTACTATTTTACCCTGGTTTATTTCTGATACGGTAGATAGATTCTGTATAGATTGTTGTCTATTGTTCCATATTTATACCAATTAATTCCATTTGGTTTGATGAATTTAGTTTGAAGACTAGTCCTATAGGTTCTGGACCTGGTAGACCCATATTATGTTATAGATCAATCGGACAAATCAGAGCTAAGCTGTAAAAGCTCATTACAAAGTAACTGTGCCGCCACAAAACTGCAGAATAATGGAAGAAAAGCAGAACAGCGGCCTAAATAAAACGTAGAAACGCAATTATTAAAGCAGAAAGAATGAGGTTAAATTTGCGTCAATTACGTAGCCGGTCAGACGCTCGGAGTTTCTGAAAGGTCACATGACACGACAACACGCAGCTACTTCCTGTGCAGGAGACGAGCAGACAGTAAACGGGAGGCAAAACAGCAGTGAAGATCTGTGAAACTACTGAGTCGTTCAAGATGTTGGCTCTCATGAACAGGCTTTTGGACTGGTTCCGCTCTCTGTTCTGGAAAGAGGAGATGGAGCTGACATTAGTGGGACTTCAGTACTCGGGGAAGACGACGTTCGTCAACGTTATAGCGGTGAGTACGAAACAAGCACAGTCAGTGTGGGCCCCAGGCTACTACCTTAAAATGATTCATGCAATATTGTGTCACTGTATATGTACCCAAACTGTATTTATTTATTGACCAGTAGAGTGTATGGTTCACCATTGTTGAGTATTACCCTTCAATACAGCAGCACGAATATGTTTTAACAGTATGTTTTCATGGGTACAATATTCTTGGGAGGTTCCCAAACCTAATGGCTTTCTTTTTTTGTTATTACATTGTGTATCGTTAAAATGCACGCACAACTAACATGTACAGGTGTATGCGTTGAACCCGTAGTTAGGAGGACATCACATGTCAACACAGACGGTGTTGCATTTTGTAAACACACCTACTTGTCAACTTCGTACGTTGGGGAAAATCCTCGTCGGATGTACATGCAGCAACTATTCCGTCAGCATTGTCTTACGTTAGGGTTATTAGAGTACCCGGTGTTCAATAGGCACTGAAGTGTAATTGACACGATTTGTAGAAACCTAGAAGTTTGTACGTTAAATACTAAGTCTCCCCACATGTATGGATTCGTCACGAGATTACAGATCTGCTCCATTGAGCTGATCTGGTCAGGTGATTAGTTCTGCAGTTTGTACAAATGAGCCCTCAAGACCTTCTAGTGTAAATATGCAACTTTAAAAAAAACAGTGACTTAATTAAAACTGAAACCTTTATTGCTGATTAACTTTTAAGCAAGTGGTGGCTCTTTTGAAAGTTGTTCAATTTAGGCCTCCGCTTATTTTTTGAAAAAGTAGGTTGATGTAAGGGGAGTAGGCTGTACACCCAAGGTAAACAAATGTTTGGTTGATTTGGCATCTATATAGGATACCGTTTCCTACAAGCACATGTGGAAATAGGCCTACTGTTTGTTGTTAACCTTTCTGCACCTGTCTCTTCGTACAGTCGGGCCAGTTCAGTGAAGACATGATTCCCACTGTGGGCTTTAACATGCGGAAAGTAACAAAAGGCAACGTGACAATAAAGGTACGCTAGGGTCTTCTTTGTTATAATTGTGTGCTGTAATGCTATCAGATTTGCAAATAGCATTGTGATGCTATAGTGGCTTACTGTGATATTGTATTCTGTCCACAGATATGGGACATTGGTGGGCAGCCTCGTTTCAGAAGCATGTGGGAGCGCTATTGTCGGGGGGTCAATGCCATTGTGTAAGTATCTGCCTCCCACATAAAGTGCCCTAGGAACTGAAGCCGATATACCTTGGTTTCCTCTAGTAAATGAATAGAATGAGTTTAATTTCGATGAGTTCTGTGAACAACAGCAGCTCAACTAGCACAGCTATTTTGGACATGTGAAACATTGGCTCTCATAACGCTTATACTTGCTTACACTACTTCCTGTTTCTAACATTAGAAGGGGTGGTTACAGTTGAAAGCCTTTGACACAATTCCCAATTTCCTCAAGTCATGCATATCTCTTTTCTGTAAAACTATGAACAAATTGTTTAAGCTTTGAGATGCATGCTTAATAGTTATCATAACTGTTTGTGAACAGTACGAGTAGAAGAGGCCTCAATGGACAGCTGAGAGTTCTCCATCTTTCCCCCTTCTCTCTGAAGTTACATGGTGGATGCTGCAGACCGAGAGAAGGTGGAAGCTTCCAGGAACGAACTGCACAACCTTTTAGACAAACCCCAGCTACAAGGAATACCCGTAAGTTATATTGTTCTGCTCTGCGAGCATTGAAACCTTCCACTGTTATGTTCTTGGCCAATGTTGGCTTTATCACATAGATCTATATATTTTTAAGTGACCCTCGACACTCGCACTTACTGGTCTCGCAATTAGTTGTAACAGCACCCAGTGGGGTTGTAAGGTGCTCTTGCCAAGACCTTGCTGCCATCACACTTTTTAACTCGAGGCAGGATATTTTGGAATATGGGATCTCAGCTGATGGAGGATAAGGTACATGCTGACTCAATGGCCTTCCAGATACTCTTAATGTCTTCCGCTCCAAGCAGTGTAATGACAGTTCTTCTATCGATCCTCTGCATTTGACTCATTTGAGCCTTGGGTGGTTCTCAAGTTGTATTAGTCATATGCACAATGACAACAATGTAAGTCATTAAAAGGCACAAAATGCCTGTATTCCAGGCATCCTCCACTGTGCAATGCACAATATCAATAAGTCTAAATTAAATACTTTTGCATATGAATAGATGTTGATTTGGGATGGATTTGGTGGGGGTGTAATGGGTGCAGGACAGTGTCTAGGGTTTTTGACCCCCGGACCAAAATTAGTTTGTCTTGTTTGTTTATCAATTTGTCAATTTGTTTCTATCAATTTAGATAGTCTTCCTAAGTAGAATTTTTTATATATATATATATATATATATATATAGAATTTATTATATATATATATATATATATATATATAATTTTGCTGTGTTGTATCATGAATCACATGTCATTTTTGTTTTTTGTTTGTTTATTTGTTTATCTGTTTGTCTTATTTTTGTCCCTATTTGAACTATAAGCGTCTACTTATGCATTAGCACTTTGTATTTATTGTATTCATTGCATTGTCTTTTTATCCTTTTTATCCTATGTCCTTCCACTGCTGCTGGGCTGCTGTTGCAACAAACACATTTCTCCTATAATAATAATAAAGTTGTATCTTATCTTAAATGTACCGGGTTCATCCCCAATGTCCACATTGTTATCACAGTTGCTTGTGCCTACTTCCCTCACTACATGTACATTTGCCTATGAGCGGCAGGATGTTCTAGTGACTGGAGTGTTTGACGCACACTGTAACATCCCTGGGCCAGGTGTTCTCCCTCCTAACTACTCCTTAATTACATGGATGTCACGTTGTTTGCTAAATGACTTGGTAGTTATTAGTGATACAAGTGTCTGCTAAATGAAATTATGGTTCCTAATCAAATCCCTTCTATGTTTGGTCGAACATTAATATGTTGGTTTATTCGGAAATGTGACTTATAACAAGAGTAAGATATGCTCTGAATGATTTAACACATTTGGTCTTTAATTTCTCTTTGTTTCTCCTTCTGAATGTCTCTCTTTCTCTCGCGCTCTTTCTCTCTCTTACCATCAGGTTTTAGTACTTGGCAACAAAAGAGATCTCCCCAACGCACTGGATGAGAAGCAACTTATTGAGAAAATGTAAGCGTCTCAGAACTTCTGATTGTGTCTTTAAGGGAGGGGCTGCCTGAAGCACTCCATTCGGACGTCAGCATTGGTTGACTGAAAGCCTGTATAGAGTTGCTATGCTGGTTTCTGGCTTGATAGTTATCGCGTCTAGACAGAGTTGCGTGTGGAATCGTTCTGATAGAGTAAGTAGTCTAACTTGTGTAGCAAGAAAGAAAATGTCTTGCTGTCAATATACCTTATTGGTCACATTATACTCCATCTGCAGGAACCTTTCTGCTATTCAGGACAGGGAGATCTGCTGCTACTCCGTCTCCTGCAAAGAGAAAGACAACATAGGTAAGCACAAAGCATCCTACATGGGCAGGATAGCATGGTGGTTAGCGTTAGCCTTTCAATAGCCACAGTCTACCTGTATTTGAATTCACTCAAGTGAAGTAGGCGTGTTAACAATATGAATTGGATTGAACTTTTCTTCAGAACGACAACATACAGCTATAGCCTACAGTGAAATTGTAAAAAAAGAATTGCGATGGTTTGTCCAATTTGTCTGGTGTGGGAGGGCAGAAGCCAAGAGGAGATGAGGATCATGAACAGAAGTTCATAATTAAACAGCACGTCTTGAATGGAAGCCCAACAGCCTCTGCTCTTCTCCCTGACCTCAGACATCACCCTGCAGTGGCTCATCCAGCACTCCAAGTCACGGAGAAGCTGAAGCTTGAGGCGTTGATGGTTGAAAAGCCCCTCTTCCCTCCACCACCAACCGACAAACCAACCCCCCCTCCCCCCTTTCCCTCCAGCCCAACTCAACGGTCGTCGCTCCCTCACACAGTCATCCTCTCCAATGCCTCTGTGAAGTAATCCAGCTCTCCACTCACCACCAAACCACGCACCACTACGCACCACCACCACCACCACCACCTGCCCCTCACCATAAATGTGTAATATCGCGTTCCGTCACGCAAACAGTCCGTGGGGCTCTGTTCTTTTCTGCTCGTTACTAGTGCTAAACGGTGGATCCGTCGATTGTAACGCATCCCGTCGTCAAGAGTCGCTCCGTGTCCGTGTCATTGTTGGGTTTATTTCGTAGTGGGTTCACGTGGGTTACAATGTCTTCAACCCAGAATCCTTTGCAAGCAGACGGTATGACTCTGGTTGCATTTTATGGCAGACATCGTTGTTATGTCACGATGGTGTGGGTTGGGTTGACAGTCTGACTGTACTTTTATTTGCCAAATAATGATTGAGGGTTTGCATCCGTATTCAATTCTCTAGCACCTTGGGGCAAATTCCTTTTTGTTTTGTTGCTGGCATATGACCGAATGTTTTCTATGTGTCTTAAAATCAAGTGTTTACAGAAAAGATCAAATGGAAATTTTGTGAATGGATGAAAGGTTGTCATAGCTAGAAACCCTAAGACTGGCCAGCATAGTTTTAAGTGCCTTTTGCTCAGTAAGTATTCTCCAACAGACGGATACCTGAATATGTTTGCCTGAGGATTACGCCCACCACTCACCTGTTCTCCTGATTCACTTTAATAGTACAAACATATTCACCCCTGATGTATACACAATGCTGATCAACGAACCCAGTTCACGTCAAGATATCCTACAAATGCAACTGAAGATACTACAATGACAAAGTAAATGGGCTCCTGTAGAGGACCATTTCAAGGAAGGAGATTGATATTACATTTGTAAAAGGTTCGAGGGTAGTTTTGAATGTTATTTCACTGTCGCTGTTTCTATTGTCGCTTGGTAATATATTTAGTCACGCTTGCCACTCGCTGATTGCAATATGTTTACTAACGTTATCACTATATGATACGATTTTCAATTACACAATACCGGCTTGAGAGTGTAGTCCAGTGTGGGGTCAGCGTGGCTTATGTTGTTGTTGTCGCTGCCTTACTCCGGGACAAGATCTGGACGCTTGCAAATCCATTGATGTCCCCTCATTTCTTTTCAATCATGAACTCTTCTACAAAGCCTTAGCAATCCAAGAGAGGATAAGGCTGTGCGCTCTGACCATACGAAACAAGTTCAACCCTTCCTATGGGATAAAGACTGCGACTATCATTGATTCTGAACAGTTCAGCCTCTTCTTATGGTGATCACGTTTGCGTCGTGTGTGTATATATCTTATCTGCAGCCGTTGATTCGGTCGGTGTGATTGTCCTTTTTGTGTTTTCTTATGTGCTTCTTCATCTCTGCCCAATTGTCTTCCTTGGTCTTTCAAACTAAAATCACTTCATCTTCTCTTGTAATGTCTCTTGTTTGTTCTGTTTTCTTTCCTGTCTATGACCCTTGCAATCTTGACTGTTCAGCAGTTTCGCTGCTGTAAGTGGCTTTGAAACCAGAAGCCTGTATAGGTTAGTAGGGTAAAGCTTTGTTACCTTTTGTAATATAATATATCTATTATATAATATATATACCCACACAACCATAGCTTATTTGCAATTTGTATGTGCATGTGCTTTGTTATCCATCATCGATTAGCAGAATTTGTAAATAAGAGATTAGCCTTTTTATTCAGAATGATTTTCGTAGATGTCTTGCATAATTTCCTTGTGATTGCTAATAAATTTATTTTATTTTTGATCAGATATTTGTTGCGCATGAGTAAACATGTTAATTAATTTCTTACCAGTAGGTGGCGGCAAAGGACTTTAAAAGTATGGATTGGTAAGCAGTGAATAATACTTGAGCTGTATCTTGTTGTTTTGACTCGAAGCTCTGCAACATTTAAAATAACCTCATTTTATTAAACATTTGTTTTCTGAGTGTGCTTCTTGCACATTTATTGAAAATGTTAAATATGTTGAACCCTAATAGGTGGCGAGTCATAGAAATACAAGTTTTTTAACTCATAAGGCATCATTTTGATGGTTGAATGATTTGTCACCACATTTATATTTTGATGAATTGTTTTGGATAATGTGCAGGTCATTTTACTAGATGGCATCGAGCATAACATTTTATACGAATTTATCGTGAAGGAGGATCTTATTCAAATTATTAACAAGTTTGAGCCACACCCTACCAGAATAATAATCCCAGTTCACAGAACAACAATCGACTGTACCGTCCAGTTTTCATAATCGATGACCATTTACTAAATTCACACACCTTTTTTGATTCATGTGCATCATAAAATAATTCAATATCCCAATGTTCCCTTATCAACCCAAACCACACCTTCTTTAAAACGCCTCACAGCTTCTTTTTTTTTCACACATCTATTACCGCAAAGAGGAATTGATCCAATACAAATGAAGGAACTGAAACGCTACAGCAAGCTAATCTTGGAGCGTAATGAACCGCGAGGGACGTGTCGCTCCCACGAGTTGTGAGAGTCTCGGCCCGCGCCAGGTCCTTGTAAAGCGCCTACACCTTAATTCATCTAATTTCTTAAACACAGCTTCTTAAATGAGCAGCTGTCAACTTTAATGGCCGCTCCACACAGATGGGCCTGACCTGCCGCGGCAGCCAGGTGTTTGTGATGGACTCCATGGCGCATGGTTGCGTATGGGTTTATGATCATAATGCATTTAAAGGGATTAGGGGGAGGGGGGTTACGACCCCTTTGCCCTAACCCTACCATATTCATTTCTACTGAGCAGGTCAGGAAGAGATGACCTCAATGTGAGCCACAGACGTCTGTGTTGTTGCACTCAATTACCGCGCCAACACGTGGCCATTTATTAGGTTGTATTTCAGTATTAAACGGATGGGATCTGGCGTAGGCCTGTGCTGGGAGTGGCCCAAGTGGGAATCAAACTGCTGACCATACCAGTGTTTTTAATGCCATGCTTCACCATGCTTCATCAGTGGTGAAGCATTGTGGACAGGACCACAGTTGAGTTGTAGACCGCATTCGAAACATTTCAGGTGTCCATATAGCCAGTTGTCCCTTACTATAAAGATGAAGTTTTTATTCGTATCATGTTTTATTTTGGAGCTCATTTCTAGCACAGTGGCAAAGAACTAGATCCCATGTTATATGTCCTCCCATTGGGCGCTTGCCGTCTGAATGTTAACATTGGAAGTTAAGCACAGTCAGTCATTGTAGTAGTTCCGAGGTTAAAACGTGACCCACGAACCTTAAGCCATCCACACTGAAATAACAATAAGGCTCTGTAGTCTTGTGCTCCACTTTCTCCCAAGCATAAAGCTGCCTGCTGGTTCAATTCTGTATTTGTAACTGAATCACTTCCAGATTGGCTGTACAGTTTGTACTGCTGTGTCTCTCTGTCAAGACCCTGGACCCTGTCACTCAGCACTGGGGAAGAACACACTTTGTAGAAATAAAGAGGATGGATGACTTAACACACTATGTTTGAACTAATCTTTGCAATCCATGTAGTATTGATGCAAACCCCTCAATATAGATCATTATAGGGGCAAGGTTTGTCTGCATTTTTATTAATTATTAACATTAATAAACTTTATAGAAGGCTAAATGTTGTATTGTTTGGAATGATATTTCTTTATGGTAAGCTAAATTCTTATTTTTCAATCTTGTAGTTTCTTATTTGGACATAGGAGGAGGCTTTGGTATTTGCTGTTAAGTCATCCAGAATACGCTTTTATCCAAAGCAACTTTGTGGACATGGTGAATTCAGAGACAAGTCATCAGGAAGCGTTGGCATGGTTGTTTGTGAGATCTGAGTGCTAAGCTTAAGAGCTTTCTAACAATAGGCTGTAGTTTGTGCTCCACGAGGCCCCTAAAGCATAGTATTTGTCAAAGGACTGTTTGTGGCCTGGATCTCTGCAATCCACCTTACAACTTGTTCTTATCTCTGTGCTGTTCTTGGGTCATAACCCTGGGGCTAATCGCTATGGGGCATGTCACATGATTTGGCATGGATCTGCATGGCGGCATTTCGCCATCCTTAACTGCACCGCACTCAATAAAAGACACATGGCTACATGCTTGCCTTGCCCTGTAATACACGGCACCTGATGGCTCGTTAAGTTAATACATTCCTGTCCCTAATTAGTTTACATTGTGCTTGTTTTATTAGGGGCCAGCTGGAACATGGTGTTTAAAGTATTTCACAGGGTTTTTACTGTTGGCTGAATTTAATGCTGACTTTTTTCGACCATAATAAAATAAATATTTAGAGAGTCTGACCGCTGGGGCTGGAAGAGGTATGGTGCGTGTCACCGTTCAGTGTTGTAGTAATATTTGTATTCTGTTCAAATACGACTGCCTTTTGAGGAGAAAAAAGTTTTATTTTTGATAAACCAACCTGTTTAACTTTTATTTTATTAGTTATGGATGCAAAGGGAGAAAAAAGCTGCCGAAAGCGGCAAACGCAGTAATTCCTTTTTCCCAGCGAGAGAGAGTAATCTGTCAGCGGCGCACTCTTATCCCTCACACCCCTCAGATAGCCAGCTCCCCTACGCACACTTTCATACCTTCACCTCCCCACTGGGCACCCCACACTCCTCCCTGCTCTCCTCTCCTCGTCTCCCTCGCCCTCCTCACCTCCCTCCCTCTCTTCCTTCCTGCCTTCAGTTAATTTTACATGTACCTTCCTTCCTCTCTTGCTCTCTTCCTCTCTTGCTCTTTCTCCCTCCCTCCCACCGGTTCTCCCTCCCGCCCTCCCTCCCTCACTTTCTCCCTCCTTCCCTCACCTCCCTCCCCTCCTCTTCTCAGATTCCATTAAAAAATCACAACTTCAACTCCTGGGGCGCTGATCAAACAGGCAGACCTAATGCATTTCCTCCCCCCACCTCTCCCCTCCTCCCCCTATCCCCAATCCAATGTACCTTCGTATTTACATATAGATTGAGTATTTATCAGCGTGCACTTTAAGGCGGATTCACTGTAGTCCACTTTATTGAAGCGCGTTGGGTTTATGTATATTTAATGAAAAGTGGATGTAGGTAGTGTAGTTCTTTGAACAAGGGAGTACACATGGAACATGGCACACGGGCAGAATAATAATATCGTGCTGGGATGTGAACTGCACAACTTTAAACTTTTGTTTCGTTGTGCTTTGGCTAGGTCTGGGATGTTACTGTATGATGGCGTAGCATGTTCTTTCGTTGCTTTTTTGCACACCCATATATCATACTTATCACAAGACTGGAAATACCTCAGGGGAGCAGGAGATAACATCTGCTAGGAATATTTCGGCCTGACTATACTTTCAAACTGACATCAGGTAAAGTGAAATAACTGGAATAAATAATACATGTACAGGTATAAAGGTAAGATGAATTACTTATTACCAATTCGTAAAATTCGACATCATCTTTTCTTCAGCTTAAACAAAAGACACACCACAGTCTCTTCTGTAGGCTACATAAGTCATACGCAATCGGATTTGTTTGGGAGCTAACCATTTTTTTTCGGGATTGGTGGAATAACCTTCGGTCATACAAATGCATAATAAAAAGATTTAGAATCAATACAAATGGAGGAATGAATTAACTTAACATCTTCTAAGAAGGTCAGATTTCTAAACTTTGCCTTAAACAAAATAACGATGGATCGGTTTTTGAAAAATGTGACCTTTATCTCTATCTCAATCTCTACATTTTCTTCAGAACTGATCAACAATAGCTCTTCCCCCGGGATGTTCACGTCAATTCGATTCAAGCACAGTGGAGGACTCAGCAGTCCCGATTACTCATCAACTTGTTTTTGTCCCCGGTGAGGTCAAGATAATTAAGTACACAAAGTCTACATCAAAGATACATCTCACTAAAAATGTATACTCAATGGATGAATGCCTTGTCTTCCTCTCAACAAAGGAAATCCTGGCCGTGTGCTCATGGCGTTCTCTTAAATGATTCTGTCTCTGGCCATTGTTGTGGAGGCTTCAGAGGAGCTGTGTGTGTGTGTGTGTGTGTGTGTGTGTGTGTGTGTGTGTGTGTGTGTGTTGTGTGTGTGTGTGTGTGTGTGTGTGTGTGTGTGTGTGTGTGTGTGTGTGTGTGTGTGTGTGTGTGTGTGTGTGTGTGTGTGTGTGTGTGTGTGTGTGTGTGCGTGTCTTTTGTCCTTCATTCACCGTGGCTACAGGTTGACAATAGCAGGAAAAAAAGCCAAACGGTGGGTGGTGAGGTGCTGATGGTAGAATCGTTACAAGGCAGGCCGGAATGTGCAGGAGAGAAAGAGAGAAACTAAATGCTCTGCGTAAAACCCGGAATGTGTGTGGAAAAACACAAAATGTTTTTTACATGATGATCTGAATACTTTTGGGAGCATATTGATTCGCCAATCTTGTTCCTGTGCTCCAGAGTCCTAGAGATACGTATTTAACAACAAGACGAGACCTGAGGTTTTATATGTCTCGTACCCTTCAAGTTTTATCAGTAAGAAATAGTGCGCATCGGGAGAAGCCACATTTGTTTCCTGTAATGTATTTGATGTTATTTCGCCCTACCCACCGAGAAACAAGTTCCAATTGAAGACATGGTTTAACTGCATGCTCTTTCAAGTTGCTCTTCCCCTCTATGAGAACCATGTGAGCGAGACCGTGTGAAGAGGGGTCTGAAGTCCCGTTAATGGAAGACACAGATGTTCCCTCGGTGCAACGGAGTAGACCTTGGCCGTAGACCAGATTAGCCGCCTTTGATGTCCGCGGAAACCTTCCCTATCACCAGGTGACTTACCGGGGTCTTGGGCTTTTGTCTCCCGTTCCCGGACGCAAGGTTTGATCCCTTGCCAGGCCAACCCTCCCTGCATCTGCACGGGAGGAACACCAGAGGTATACAGGACAGCGTGTATGTATGTATTTTCCCCCAGCCAATCTCCCCACCTTGGTGGAGTATGGCAATGCCGAGGGTATTTATAGCACGGAATAAGCAGTGATTTATGAATGGGCTCCCAGGCATGTCTAAAGTGAACTTTGTTTTTATCAATTTAGATAGTCTTCTAGTCATTTTTTATAATTTTGCTGTGTTGTATCATGAATCACATGTTATTTTCCTCCTTCCTCCCTTAAGTACTTTATCACCATGTGAAAACTGCTGCAGTGCTTGCATCATCTTCAATACTAGCCACTTATCAGTGGAAATCATTGTCTCTATTTTCTAGAATAAATTACACACTTAAAATCTACAAAAATGTAAGAAATGATAAACAACAAAAAAGATATCTAATTCAATCAATAGATCATAGCATGCTAATTTATTTTCCGTACCAATACCTGGTTTTATCTACAACAATTTCCACAGATGACTGCGCACACAATGTGTCTGTGTGTGTGTGTGTGTGTGTGTGTGTGCACTCAGTTCTGTGTTAGCATAAGAACGATTGTAAGGAAGGGTCTAATTAAAAATCACTAAATAGATGGCAATAGTTTCAATTGCTGTTGAAGTGGGAGCTCTTGTGTGTTTTTGTTGAGTTCAGTCCAAAGCAAACCTTCCCTGTCGTCAATTCCACCACACCGCTACGTGTGAAAGGCTTTCTCAACACTCTTTCTAGTTATCCTTTTTTTTTTGAGTGTGTGTAATTAAGGAAGTGTTTGAACAAGATCTGAGAGCATTGTTAGGACACACAAGGAGGGTGAGAAAGCATAGCAACCAGATCTGAGGAGAATTACATTCCTGTATCAGTGTTTCTTTATGTGTACAGAAACCGCTAACCGGGGTTAAACATATAGAAACATTGATAAATGAACGGTATTGTATCCTCATGAAATGAAGATATTGAATTGTGATACACAGTTGTATCGTACGAATGAATGAGAAGATTTACCCTTTCAAAGATCAAATATCAGGTCTGAAACGTTATAGATGAAGGAAACTAGTTTTGTCCGATACCGTACGATACTACCATACTGGTTAACAGAGCTGTTAACTTCCCCATAATTATTGTAACAACAAATGTTTCCATATCTCCCCCGGTCCTACGTCATGGACTCGTCTTGCAGTCCTTCCCTCCCCTTGACTCGGCCGATGGCGTAGCACGGTGGCTGGAATGCCATTGTACAGCAGGAATGCTTTTGCCTCCTTGGTGGCATTTGGCCCCCCTCGACCTGGGGACATGATTCTCTCTATCTGGGGGAAGTGCTCTTGAAGACCCCCGGGCGCCAGCGTGTGGAGCCCTAATTCCTTTCTCCTACTTGTCTCTCGCGGGGTGACAACAAGGTGCTGACACCCTGCTGTCCTGGGAGGCGTGGGGCGGACTGGGAGGGAGGGAGGGAGGGAGGGAGCGGGGGGCCTGACGGGGCAGAGCCAGGGCACCAGCACCCTATTCTGAAGCTGACAGGCGAGCTCCTTCATTTTCTCTGTTTGGCGGTGTGTGTGGTCCGTGGGAATGAGCGTCTTCATTTAACATGAATGCAATGCAATAATATTGCTTAAAACACCGGCCCAAGAAAGAAAGGCCCACAAGACGCCATTGACACGATTATGATATCTCCAAAAGGGTTGATTCTCTCCCTGGAAACCTCCTTCTATAACTATTAGAGGTTCTTATTAACACAATTCACCAAAGGTATTTCTGGGTGGATTTGCGAGCAGAGTATGATGTTTGTCTTGGGAAATTGGGTGAAATTTCTGTCGCCGAGGTAATCAACCCATGTTGCTGAGGCTGAGGGTTTGTCGTCGTGGCGATGAGGTTGGGCGGATGCTTAAGCCCCTCGACAGAAGCGATGGCACGCAACACCACCTGCCTGGAAGAGATAAAGGCCTCGGGGTTTAACCAGACTCCCTGATGCAACTCAAGTGCAGCAACCCAAAAATAAGAGACTCACCCTCCTCCTCCTCTATCTCGTTAATCATTCATCAGCTTGTGACCCTCATCAAATTTACATTAACATGGAACCACTAATAAGAATATGAATGAAGAAACCCAAGGGTTTGTTTGCATGGATCTGAAATTGGCCCTTTATCATTAGATACAAATTTGAAACATTTTCATTAACACATTCATTGTTTCAACCACAATGCTCATTTTAATCCCTGTGGTTTCACACAGTAACTTCCCCTCCAGTAGCGCTGTGCTTCTCTTGAGCCCTTGCTACGAACTCCTCTCAATTGGAGATGGTTTTTGTTCACCGGCCCTTTGGCATTGCCACGTCGACTCCTTCTCATCTTATCTCTTCTTTCATACAAAACCGGATTGCCTTTTAACCAAGGGATTCATAGTGTGCTAAACGGGCCCTTCATGGGCCTGTCAAATCCCAGGTTTAGTGCTCCTTTCTCTAAATATTTCCACTTGTAGAGTGTAGTTATACCAGCAATATGTTTCTCATCGAACAAGAGTTATCACCGCGGTAGTATTCACACTGCATCCTTTTATTCCTTCCTGATTTCAATTACCATCGGTCGTCCCTCCTCTTCTTTGACCGAACGCCTTGTGCTTGTTGTTTGGAAAAAAAGGGCGGAACTCAAAACTCTGTTTTCTTTTTGCTTCTTTGTGACGTTTGGCTTTTGTGCGTCTCTTCACGCAGGGCCTGACGCGAGGAATGCGGCGTGTGGGACCGGTTCTTTCCCTCGGCTTATCGCATGCTCATTACGGCCGTGTTGCAGCGGTGGTGTTGAGCCGTTATGCCTGCAACCACGGTGGTCCTCCTCCTCCTCCTCCTCCTCCTCCTCCTCCTCCTCCTCCTCCCTCTCCTCCTCCTCTCCTCCTCCTCCTCTTTAAGGACCCTGTCATATCTCCCCCATTGTCCGCAGCCAGCACCTGCACCCCATTCTCCCAGCACCGCGGCGTGTCCCCCACTTAACGGGGTCCACGCCTCTCCCCAACACCCACGCCCACGCGTCCCCACGCAGCATGCCTCCGCCGAGGGGTTCATGGCAATCTTTGTATTCTTGTGTTTTGTCTTTGTAACCCCGCCGTCGCCTCTTGAGCCCGCGAGGTCCCGTGGCACATTCCACAGGCGGCCCGTTGGCCATTGAGGCCCCGCGATTTGAGGGCCGGAGGGGAGGGAAGGGAGCAGGTCTGACTGTCTCGAGGGGGGGGCGGGGGGCTGATGGATGGGCTGTCTCCAGTTTATCTGGGGCAGGATGGACGCTGTGCTGGCTGGGGATGGGAGATTGTCACTCCCGACTGGTTTATCAGGACGGGGGGTGGGGGGGTTTGAGTCATGGAGCTCTCATCCTGTCAGAGGTCAGGTTCCCAGGCACCTTGTCGAGCCTCCTACTGTCCTGTCCCTCTGGCTCACACGCTGGCATCCGCAGGCTGGCTGGCAGACATGCCATCCTGAACACAAAGGGACAGAAACAGCAGAGCCGTCTAGAACCAAGACGACGTGGTGATAGATCTAGACCCCAGATCGGTATCCCCCTCCTCTACTATTCGGTCAGACGGGGGCAGGACAGGGCAGCAGGTTAGGGTGTGTCTCAGCTGAAAGGTAGTGTGTTCGATGCCACTTGTTCAGATGATATGAGAAGCTTCTCCGCTTTTCCTTAATGAACTGTATCTGAAGTCACTGCAAGGCGCATTGGATAAAGGTTGGCTAAAATAACTTATTGTTAATAGTTATAGATTACCCATCATGCCAAGCTGTATTCTCCGCACTTAATATGACATTTGGAACTAATTCAGACGCTTTCTTTTTTCTTTCTTTTTTTCTTTTATCTGTTGTATAAAACTGCGATGGAGTCTTGCTGGCTACTGGCTTTTAAAAGAATATTAGAAGCATTGGAATTTGCTGTTTACTTTTAACTAGGATATGCTAGTGGTTAAAGAGGGGGGGAGCGGAGGCCTTTTAAGATGATCATTAACATTGAGTGACTCCTCAAACATAGATTTCATCATCATATAAACCGTTTTTATTTTATTCTCTTTGTACATGTATCTGTTTAACAATAGAACCGGAGAGAGAGAGAGAGAGAGAGAGAGAGAGAGAGAGAGAGAGAAGAAGGAGAGAGAGAGAGAGAGAGAGAGAGAAGGAGAGAGAGAGAGAGAGAGAGAGAGAGAGAGAGAGAGAGAGAGAGAGAGAGAGAGAGAGAGAAGAGAGAGAGAGAGAGAGAGAGAGAGAGAGAGAGAGAGAGGGAGAGAGAGAGAGAGAGAGAGAGAGAGAGAGAGAGAGAGAGAGAGAGAGAGAGAGAGAGAGAGAGAGAGTTTTGTTCTCCGAAAACTGTAGAGGAAGGTTTTATTTTTTCCCTTTTAAATGCCCACCACCCAAACAAGCCCATGTCGAAGCTCGCCATGAGACCGCAGCCGTACTCCCTCCCCTTCCCCACTTTGATGAACCATCGGTGGGATTTGGGGAAAGCCAAAGGGGGCCTCTCGCACATTCTGATGTTTCCTTTAAAAACACTGAGGCCTTTGTGCGACTGTCAGACATGGGAGTGTTTCAAACAAGTGTTTAGTAACCGCAACGCATTCAGCCTCGTGTTTGTTTTCCTGCCTTTTATCGTGTAAATACACGGGCTGCGTCGTGTTGCGCCATGTCCAGAGGTCCTGGCAATCACTTCCATCACTGTTCTCCAACCTGGCCTCCTTTGGAGTGTGTGCGCACGTCAGGACAGCAGGTAGGGCATCAGAATAGCGCTGGTTGTTTCGGATGTAGGTTGATTGGACAAACTGGATGATCTGCTGGAGAGCTCATCTGACCTCTGACCCACCTGTCAATTGAGAGAAAGCGACGCCCTACACAGGTCCCAACCCCTCATCCATCCTGGGACGGCCGTTTATGTCTAAGAGCAGATTATGCATTCATTATTTTTTATGTTATGTAATATCTTGCTTTTTCGAGTTTCTGTTCTCTTCCTCTTGCTTCTCGATTAAATTGTTGTCCATCTTTTTAGAGAACGGTAAAGAACTTTACCGTTCTCTCCATCTTCTTTCTCGCACTTTCGCACACATTCTCAATGTTCCCACTTAGGGGTGTGGCAAAAAATCAATTCATATAAGATTCGCGATTCTCATTTACTACGATTCAGAATCGATATAAAATGGCCCAAAATCGATTTAATTTCCTAACTTTTTTAAATTTATTTTTTATAACTTGTTTTTTCTAAAGCTGCTGAGACATATTCATGTTTTGTGCAACAGTTGTGCTCCACATGATATTTTTGGTACTGGGTTTTTTTTTTATAGAGACTTTTATTTTTGTTACTTAAGCAGTGATATTGCTTTTATGCAACAATTGCAACCATTCCATCTAAGCATGGATAAATGTTTAAAACTTAATACATAAAGACACTTTAATGTCTCCATTTTTCATTCAAAGGATCCTCATGATCTGCTCCAGTCTTGCAAAGCAGACTGGAGCAGATCATGAGGATCCTTTGCACAACTATAGATTGAAGCAGAAATCATTATGAATCAAATCGTTTTGAATCGAAAATGTTTTGCATCGAAAATTGATTTTGAATCGAGTCGTAGCCCCAAAAATCGAATCGAATCGAGAGATTGTAAAAGATTCCCACCCATATTCCCAATGCTCTTTATTATTTCTCTCACTCTTTTTTCTCGATCAGCCTCTCTCTCCATCTTTTGTCCCCCATTTTTTTTTCCAGATTTTCTCATTCTCATTCTTTTTCCTCCTCTCTTTGTTTTTCTTCACACTTTAACCTGGGACTACATACGGAGCAGAGAGTCAGAGAGAGACGGAGTCCAGCGTTGGTTATGTTACTATTTATTTCATTGCAGATTCTGTGGGATTACCTGGTGTTGTTCTCAAGCGCAGTGGACGTCACTGTGTGACCAATAATAAGTAATAAATCCTCCAATAAAATAAATCCTCATAGTAATAATAATGCTCAAAGCTCTGACTCCTCCATGACCTCTACCACTTCTAACCCTGCGCAGAATCAACCAACCAGGACTATTTGACCTGTACGCACCCGTTGCATAACAGAGGCCACCTAATCCCGTCACGTTCCGCGGTTATAGACGCACAGTGCTCCTTCCTATTAGCTAGGATTAAAACATCAGGCTGGAGGTTTGGCAGTCAACAATCAAGTATGGCAGCAAAGATTGAAACCTTTTGCTAACTTTACGTCTGACAGGCACAGAATGGAACCAGTGTGTGAGCCAAGCTGTCACGGAACAGCTGGATCCAATTCCCCAGGTCTCTCCGATCCAGCTCTCACTGTATCTGGCTGGCCCCATCACAGGCGTTAAGCAGGGTGTAATCTCTTAAAGGGCCGAGATTTATACATCCGCGGTTTGGCCCCGAACTAGATGGATAACAGAGGCTCCTAGGACCCCATTGATCACCTCCCTCCACGCCAGCATTATCGCTATGATGAACACCACCTTCGTCCTGCGACCAGCAACACGAAGCACCCCTTTCCCCGCCCTCAAAAGCCTTCCCACTATCACCACCACCACCACCACCACCACCCATCAACATGATCATCACCACGACCATCACCACCACCACCAAACAGGGTCAAACAAAAACAACACTCAGCACACTGGCATCACTACCACCATTACAACCACTACCATCACCACTTACATCATAGCCACCTCCATCACCTCCACTCCCATCGCAGTCAACCCCCACTGCCCCCACAGCAAGCAGTTGGGGAGATGGAGAAGAGAGTTAATAAGTACTAGGCTGCTTGCGGTGTGGTCTGTAGTACCCCAACTGTTTCACCATCTCCCTCGTTCTGACGAAAGGTCGGGCAGATGGATAAAGGGGGGAAATAGGGAGGAAGGGAGGACATTTTCCTTCCTCCACCCCCTTCATTCAGTTCTGTACAGTGCAGCAGACCTATAGATCACACATGACACATGTATAAAACAGAACAGATGTGGATGGCCTGGCGTCCAGCATGTGTCTTACATTACTGGTATTCTCAATGGTGGTTCTGTGCCAGCGTAGCCCACTTTCTGTCTCCGATAATGTAGTTGTTCTAAAAGCGCCTGGTATTGTGTTGTGCGGAGGGGTCTCTCTCCAGACAATATGCTTTTGTTCTTCATGAAGGAAAAGAGCAATGCATCCCGTGGCTGTGCTCTCGGGGGTTCCGTGTTTTAAGCTGGCTCAATATTGGCTTGTTGTTCCACAGTGACAGGATGTGACACCGTAGCCCCAGTGTTTGTAGGGCTGTGTTAGTTATGGGAAATCAGTACTGTATCTATAGAAGACCACAGAATGGGTAGTAGACAGTGGGCTCCAGTGTCTCTGATGGCTATACGGTGTCTAACTCCAAGCTAAAGCCCAGTGTCTGCAGTCTACCACTGGACATCCGTGGGCAGGATGCCCTAAGCCTAACCCCTTCCTGCCCATTAATGGATTTAAAGAAATCACCGGATGTCGGTTTGGATAAAAGGGTGTATAAAACTACAGAATAGTAATGGTATTGAGGAAGGAGTGTGGAAAATCATTGCATTTTTAAATAGTTGAATTTTCCTCAAGGTAAAGTGTTGGAGGCATGTGCCTGTGCACCGCCTCCACACGCTAAGGAAAACATCACGTGACCATCTCGACGAGGAGCGTTCCATGCTACCTGAGGAGGTGGAGGGGGGGGGGGGGGGCGTCCTGCTTTCATGTCTGACAGATGAGGTAGTTTGGCAGTCGAAGCCACGGGATGGATGTAGCTAGAGAGAGATCTGTATCTTGCCCCCCTGCTACTGAAGTCTTCTTCTTTTTTTTTGTCTTTATCTCGTTTTCTGGCTCCAAAGGTCCTGCAGGTGTCCTGAGGTTTTTTTTGTTTGGCTTTTTGGCGAGTACATAATATTTTGGATGATTTTAGGTTATACACGTTGTGCAAGTGAATCATTATTGATAGTTATATTGTTGCGATGTATTTAATTAAAAACAGATATTTTCAGTTTGTGTTACTGTGGATTGCGGTTCTGTTAATTGTTAACAAATGTACACTGTGTGACAATTTAACAATTATTTTGCCGCAGTTTTATTCACTTGCAAAAAGAACCACCATCTTTAGTGACCTAAACTATTATGTTATGCTGCGAAAACACAATGTTTGTGTCTATTAAAGCACTTTGTATGCTCATAATCTCACAAGGGAAATTATACCAGATGTTATTTTGAAGAACACTCACAAGTTCTTTTGACATTCACGTCACGGTGAATGATCAGAGTGTAATGGTTTCTAACTGCGGCCCATGTGGTGTTTGCTGCGGGAACACTCTGACATGACCGTGTGGAGCAGAGATCATCCCTTGCCTGCAGATTTCAGATTCGCTCGAGCTCGATCCCTGTTGCTCTCTCTGATTTATGAAGGTGACTTTTTTTTTTAATCTTGATGCCAATTGAAGCCAAGATTTAATTTTCTTTTTGTTATCCTAAATGTATGGAATTAGTTTAACATCCTGCTTGAATCCAAAATACACGTTATGTTCTGTTCCTTATCAATCATGATAAGGGTACAAAAATAACTCTAGGCTCTTGTCTACAAGGTTAGGCTGTGTTGAGTTTTGTGTCAACACAACGTAAAAGTGTAACATCCTAACATCTTCGATCTTGGACATGTTAACCGTTTACGCCAGCATCCCTGAAATTGTAAGTTGCAAACCCGCAACACACACACACACACACACACACACACACACACACACACACACACACACACACACACACACACCACACACACACACACACACACACACACACACACACAACACACACACACACACACACACACACATTGCCCACTTGTCTTGTCTTTCACTAGGGGGTGTATTCTTGAGCCTCTGTGTCAGCCCAGAGCTGTGCCCTGAGTCAGGCGAGGGGGGCCTGGGGGGTTTGCGTGCTGTAGGCCCCGAGGAAGAGCCAGAGGGGGTGGTGGAGGGGGGGGGGGCGACCATCACTGCCATCCTCTGCCAAGGTGACCTGTCACCGCAGGCCTTTTTACACAAGCCCCTGGGATGGTCTTAAGTTGCCCACGGGAGCTGTAAACGTGTTAACACGGCCCTCTTCGGGCCGAGGAGGGCCCGGTTACATGGGGATTACCACCTGTTGCTCTGGCCCTTGATGGCTCCCCCCGTCGCCCCACTGGGGAAGCAGCCCAGACACATGCCGAGGGGCTGTGGCGAGGGAATCAGATAATGTGTTTATATATATATAGTGTTGGGGACCACCGCTATATTATTCAAGCTGTGGTCTTAAACCTCTTTGTTGGATGGTAGTGAAAGCTTAAGATAGGATACGATATCACGTTACTGTCTGATTCCTTCAGATATTTTCCTGCGTCACAAAGTGCCATAGCTAGACAGACATGCACCAATTATAAGGTCAATCATAAAGTGTGTGCAGTATATTTAACAAAAGATGTCTGATCATAAAAACACAAAATAAATTGCCTGATAGTGAATTTTATAATGCACTTCAGTGTACTTTTCATCTGCTCCATTAGTAAGAATGTTGTTGTTTGTCCAATTGGGTAGTCCTGCAGTTTTAACGATAAACTCCAGAATGACTCTGCCAGAGAGTTCCTGATCTATAGGTATCAGTCGTAGTATTGCTACGCTGTGGAACTTCTTCATGAACTAATTGCTTTGAAAAGAAAAGTTAGGTCACTTAAGAAGAGTATATACACACACACACACACACACACAGACACACAGGCACACAGGCATGCATGCATGCACACACACGGGAGTGCAAAGGAAATACATATGAATGATTATACATTATATTTATACAATTGAACATAATATATACTGTATAAAATGGAAATGCTTACTGTAGAAGCAGGAAAACTTTTCTTCTTTCCGTTGTATTTCAGATATAATTCAATATACAGTGTGTAAATGTATGTTTTTAAGCTCTGTTTTCTTTTATGATATTGGGGCCAAATACTGCAGTATTCTTGAGTTATGTCTGTTGACTTAACTGGCCGGTGAAGGATTTCCTTGATGTGTTCGCTATTCATAATAAAAGCAGCATGGCTATATTATTAGGCTGTTTTTCAAAATAATGTGTTTTGCATAATAATTTCTCCAGTCAAAATACGATGCAAAGTCTAATAATAATAATTCTGATTAATTTCTTCTACACAGGGCTTTTTATTTATTTATTTATTTTTAATGTAATCTGTCCTATTTTTTAGTAATTGTATAATTCCTTCTTTCTTTATTTTCTCCTTCTTCTCCTAGAAAACAAATAATCAAATTCTCAAGTACTGAATAATAATATTACGATGCAATTTCTTCATCCCTAAAAGGGAAACTAGATGCCCCCACACACACTTGACATGAACAACAACCGTGACCTTCGGGAGACACACAGGCACACACAACTCAGTGCAGAGTGCGGCGAGTGTGTGTAGTGTGTGTGTGTGTGTCTTGTGTATTTACAACTCTAAAGACTGCAGAGCAACAGACAGATCCATCAGCCTCCCTGCAGAATGCTGCTGCCACGTGACGTCCCACCTCCAGCTCTCTATCGGGGGGGGCTTATTGGCAAACAGGGAAGGGAGGTTGAGGTTGCGGTGAGGCTGCGACCCATTTTTAGTCGGGTTCCGTTGCCGTGATACCAGGGTTGAGGGCCAGTGTCAATCTGACTGCAGCTGTTGGCAGGCCGGCTTTAATAGCCTATTACCTCATCATAACTGGGTTATGAAAATATCAGCGCTCTTTATTGCACGGACACGCAGAGATACAGTAAAAGGCGTCCTGGAGCCGTGCAAAGGAATAACCCAGAGACACTGCAGTGAGACGTCCAATCACAGACGACCTCCAGTGAAAGGAATTCCACCAATAGTGATCTGCAAAAAAGAACGAGAATAAGTTAATCATACGAATCGATTATATAAAAGATGAAGTGTGTATTGAATTGCTCCTTTTAGTTTATTTCTCAAAATGAAAGAATGAAGGGAAAAACTGAAGGAAATATTGACAGCTTTTGTGTGTGTGTGTGTGTGTGTGTGTGTGTGTGTGTGTGTGTGTGTGTGTGTGTGTGTGTGTGTGTGTGTGTGTGTGTGTGTGTGTGTGTGTGTGTGTGTGTGTGTGTGTGTGTGTGTACTATCAGCATCATTACGGCAGCCATTAAACGATCCATCCACGCACCCCACAAGTCTCCTGCTTCCCTCTGACATCATCATCCATTCACAGAGTTCATCCCACTCCACACAACAAACACAGGCTTTACTCGCTCAGAGTCCCAAAAGCAGTCTGGGGGGGGGGGGGGGATTCTAACTAAACACGTGGAGATGTGTTTAGTTTTTCTTTCAAATTATCCTTCCTGCGACAGTAGTAAAATGAAAAGTGTCCAGAATTTTTTTTTTTATATTCCTCTTAACGATACAATGTGCATACTAACTGCATTTCTGCACTTCTACTGTAATCAGTATAACATGATATATTTATCCCTCTGCACAGTCAAAACCTGCGCCTGAAACTGATTTTCTTTGCCAAAACAGTGGGATTGTGTTATTGCAGAGGTGCTTTCCTCTGTGACCTCTAGGTGCCACTGTGTTCAGCGGGCCCTACACTCTAGTTTCGTGTGGAACTCCCTAAGCCTGTTCCTGGAGCTCTCCTGGTAAAACAACAGGGCCAGGCACGTGCCTTCAGTCCTTAGACAGGAATACATTAGCCAGGGGGCCCCTGTGTTGTCTTGCTGGAGGCCAACAGGCCTGGGGAGAAGTGGGGGAGGGTCATTGGTGATAGATTGTTCATTGAGGGGACAGAGAGGAGTATGGGGAGGCTTTGGTGGGTGTCTGGCAGGTGATAAACAATTAAGTGTGTGTGTGTGTGTGTGTGTGTGTGTGTGGGGGGGGGGCTAACCAGAGCAGATCAAAACTGAGAATAAGTGGCCCCTGAGGGCCCTGTGAATATAGCATTCATATTGGATCCTGTTACTCTGCATGTACTTTACAGTTAGTTTGTGTCATATAATTGTGTGTTTGTGTGTGTGTGTGAGTCCGTCTGTGTGTGTGCGCAAGTATGGCTACAGAAAAAGAGCTGCACTCATGAAGTAGGTCAACCTTTACCCAGCCAAAGAGACTCCAATTAAATATTTGAATTTGAAAGTTTTCCAAACCTTGCAAAGGTTACAATCCATCCAAATAATGGCTTTAAAATTAAAATGTCTGCTCTTTTATTATATGGTCTTTGATCGTTCAGGTGACGGGCTGTCTGTGGTAAGTGTTTAGATAATTGGGGGGTTTATCATGACTATGATGACTATTAAGTTCTACCGTAAGCGTAACCTTTTGTGTGCCAAGGAGTTTGGCACCATTTTTCTCTGAATCAGCATTGATGATGAATGTTCGTACGAGACGGAACAGGATTGCAGAGCATTTGAATGTGATCTGAAGTTGCTTTAAATAAGTTAGAGCCTTTTGTCTTTGTACTTTTTGTCCAGAAATGCTCGATTAACCAAGCAAACAATTGTTATTTTCGTGTTCTAATGGGGTAATAGAATCAAGATGGCCGCTTAGAATGTGCGTGACATCATGTGAAACCTTCTGTTATGGACTAAATAAGTATATATATACTTTTGTTGAAGTTTTTCTAAGATATCAATCTGATTTTGATTAGTTTTTAATAGTAAGTAAATTAAAACCACAGGCCTTTTCACTTTGGTGAGTCAATATTTGTTTTGCATGGAGATTAGACAAAATAAAAGATAGATGTCTTGTACAGATGGACTACAGGGGATCGCTATCCTACATGTTTATCACTTAAATCAACCGCTCAAGGGTTGATTTTCTGACATTGGTGATTTCTATACGTTCAATATGGGATGGAGGAGATGGTGAAATCTGCTGACAGACTGAGTGAGTCTCAATCAGCCTAGACTTCCACAGCTGTACCACAATATCTACCATGGTTTGACTGTCTCTCTCTCTGTCTGTCCCTCTTGGTGACTGTCTGTCTGTCTGTCTGTCTGTCTGTCTGTCTGTCTGTCTGTCTGTCTGTCTGTCTGTCTGTCTGTCTGTCTGTCTGTCTGTCTGTCTGTCTGTCTGTCTGTCTGTCTGTCTGTCTGTCTGTCTGTCTGTCTGTCTGTCTGTCTGTCTGTCTGTCTGTCTGTCTGTCTGTCAATATGTACATATATCAACCTGTAACAATATAACATAACATACAGATGTACATAGATGTACATAGAATTAATAGTAAAAAAAAAAGAAAAGTCATTCAATTGATGAAATGAAAAGCTCTGTCTCTCTCTATCTCTCTGTCTGTCTGTCTGTCTTTTTGCCAGTATATATCGTTCGAGTTTAACTGGAACCACGGGTCCTTCAGAGCAGATGGGAGTGGCAGATCATTTCAGTGTTGTTCTTTCATTTGAAAAGAGTCAAGCGAATGGCAGGGAGGGGAGAATGATTGAATACCTCCGCTTATTATCCATATCCAGGAGACGAGTGACATCCTGTTGCTGGTGACCTCACTGGCGTCTCTGCTGCCCAGGACCTTGGAGCTGCACAGGCCAACGCTCAACTCCTTTCTTGTGGGTTTGCACGATGTCCGACAGCATCGGCAAACTATTTGTACGGTGTAGAAGGAATTCTCTGTTTTCCACACTGTTTGAGGTAAAGTGATTGCTGAGCGAAACTGAAAAGAATAATCTCCAAAAGCTTCAAAGTCACCCAGGCATATGGATGCAGTTGAGGCACCCGGCTGGATGAGACACCATGTTGTTTGTGTCCTGTAACCTGTGATTACGCACTACGGAGAAGAGCATTGAACAGGATTTGAGATCTTTTTTTTATCGCACAGAGGGCCGATGCGATGCAATTTTCCTTTATGAGGTTCCATCAAAACCCAGAGCAGGAAAACGGGATTGTGTTTCGTACCCTGGAACCGGTGCAAGGCATGACGAAGTTCAGGCCATAAACAGACACCCATTGCGTTTACGCACAAGCACTGTACACTAACTACACTAACATTTGTCTTCTTTCTCTATCCCTCTCTTTCTCTCTCTCTCTCTTTCCCCCCTCCCCCTCTCACATGCACACACTTACCGACTGTAATGTGTATTTCTCTTTGAAAACCTCATAATTGTGGTTCTCTGTAACCAACCACAGGCAGTCACAGTGAATAAACAAAACATTGTAGTACAAACCAAAGTCGCCTTGACCTTTTCAATCTGACAAGCGGCTTCAGTGGGTAATTACATCAAATTCCGCTCCGCCAATACCCATCAAAAGGGATTCTGGCATTTTCTTGGCCTTTATTTTGAGGAGGCATTCGGTACAGGGTGGTGAGGGCAGCATTTTAAGGCATGTCTTGTGCCTTCTGTGGTATCCGAAGAGACACTGTGGTCTATGGATTTTCAAACCCCTGCAGAACGCCTGGGGGAACCTGGACCCAATAGTTTCACTATCCAATTTGATCTTACCCAGTTGTGTACATTAGAAATTACCTAAAATTGGGCTAAGAATTTAAGAAAAAAAGATGAATGAATTTGACATGGGACCTGGTAATAATCATGGGCCAATTTACTTGTCTTTTCTAAACTGACATACAGTTGTTACCTGTTATGACTAAATCAATGTAGACATTAAGGAGTTATGACTATAACGTCAATGAACGAAAAACTGGCCAGGATATTTTTTGTGCTTTAATAATTTTGTATTTGAAATCTGTTTAATTTCTAATGAGAGAGAACATGCATGCACCTATTTAATTAGTCATGGATTTTTGAGTCCGATGTATGCCTGAAAAGATTCCAACTTGGTTACGGCAATCATTCAAACCATATTATCATCTCCGCGATAACCATCCGATGTTCTGTAACTGGGGCGAATCCAACAGAAACGGAGTGATAAGCTGTACTGCACTGCAGAGCTCTCTCCGCTGTAGGCTCTCCCTTAGCCTAGCTTACCAATGGATTTTTCCCGCTTTCACAGCTATTACAGGTCCTTGCGCTGCAGGGCTTAGGGATCTTCTGCTCCTATTCACACATGGGGCCTAGTTCCCTGGGTTTTGGAAGCCCCCCCCCCCACCCCTCAAGCCATCCACTACCTGCCGTCTCTAATCTCCAGTGAAGGTCTCCAGCCACGGCCAGGTAGCTAGCTGTGACAAGCTAGGCCGGAGCCTCTCCACAAACCTCCCCTATTTCCATTTAGCGGGACCATGCTAACCACTTAAATCACAAGGGTTCGCACGCGGATAAAGTGCTGTGTTCTTTAGTAGTGTCTAAGCATGTGGTGATGTCCTTGATAAACCATATGAGTAATGCCTTTAGTTGGTTGTTTGAGAGGGAGTTCGGGGGGGTAAAATACCATGTCAAGAGGCATAGAGAGCCCTTGGAAGACGGCCAACCGCCAGGCTGCATCACAGTGCTTTGTGTTTTGCCACACTGTGCTCCACAACTCAGCACTGTGAACATTACTATGATACCCTCTCGACAAAACTATACAAACCCATGAAGGACAAACACACATGGGAACACATGGAAAGTTCCACCATTTGTATATTCATTCATGGAGCGAGGTCTTTTTTGTATTCGTTGGTATGTTGACCATGCTGGTTAGTTTGAACGCAAAAGGAAGAATAGGCATTCCCAGTAGCCTAATTTGGGTCTATGTCTGTGTTGTGAATGCCCCACTGCGTACTGGTGGTTTTATCAAGGTTCTAGTGTTTCTGGAAAGCCAGACTATCTGGCCTCTGTTCCCGGATTGGGCTTGGACTGGTTTCTGGGCGGTTGGTGGACAACTCTGTGTATTTCCAAGGGGTTGTAGTTAACCGCCTCTTCCAGGCTTTTCAGTTTCTTCCAACCCCATGACTGCATCAATCTAAGCCGCAGCCAGACTCTGTTTGCCTTCAGCATGTCTACTCTAACTCTTCAACCCTGGTCCATTGCCTAGCAACCCCCTGATCTCTCTCTCATCCAAATCACTCTTCCCCTCCATGGCAGCTCCACAATGAAGGGAGCTCTCTGGCCGCAGTCAGAATGATGGAACGGTGATCAATCTTTCCCCAAAAATTGATGACCCCATCAGTTCAAGTTAAGTGCCTGAATTCTAACAATTACAATCAAAAGTTTAAAGTAAAACTGTAATATTTTGTTGAGCATTAACACAAGCATACATACTGTGTTGTAAAGCACCTGACATTTTATTCTTATTTTGCACTAGATTTGGCTCTTGTAGCCAAGTAATATTGAGTTAAATGGAATCTTTTAACTCATATTATGTGGTTGAAGGTTTTCAGAAGATTTTAAGTTGGGGTCGGGGGGAAGGGGGAGGGGGGGTGTTGGTGCACAGGAAGTCATAAATCAAGGCAAGATTTTCCGCTAAGGTTGAATGGACTATTTTATCAGCCATTGACACATGTCTCTACTGCCCAACATCCCAGCTTTTGAGGCTAAGTGTATATTTATTTTTGCCTTGGTTGCATTCTAGTTCAGTCAGGCTCAAGTTTTGCTATCAGCCATCCCTGGTAAGAAAGCATGAAACAGACATAAAAGAATATTTTTTTCCCCCTCACACTCCGAGGTGTCAGAGTTTGGACAACTGGACAGCATCCTCTCCAAATTCAGTTGATAGGTGTACTTTTGATCATCCCATGCAGTACTCCCAAACCAAGGAAACGCATAAAGACATCCTCAGAAAACAGAGATGGAGCTCTCCTCTGATCTCCCAGGAACTCCCTTGACACTCGTTTTTCATCTCCTCACTCCTGATGGTTCTCTGAAACAGAAATAAAAGAACAAGGGATTCTACTATTCTTCACAGAAGGCTGAGAAAACAGACAGTCAGGGGTCGGTGGAAAGGCCTTTCATCCATTCGCCATGAGCATCTTGCTGGGGCCCCCATTGGAGATCTTTTTGATTTATTTTTTTGTTGGTCAAATACAACCCTGACCAAGGGAGTCCGGAGGGTCGTGTAGACAGAGTTTGAGGAGCAGTGCTAGAGGAAGCACAGTGAGAACCTCCAGGAGGAGCCAAAAAGCAAGCCTCCTGCTGGGGAGGAAAAGGGGGGAGCCTATGGCGGCAGGGGGCCTCCTGTGGAGGGGCCCTCAGGTGTGAGGGGTCTTTGTTGTATTGAACTCATGATCAATAACACAACTTGGCCCAAGCCAGGGCTCATTGGGCTAACTTGCCAAATTGTCATAAACAAGCAAAAGGTTGTGGGTTTGTTTCCCAATGTCCACCTGTAGGCATCCTTCAGCCAGATGCCTAACCCTCACATGCTCCTCATTGACATGCATCTGAGATTACTGCAAGTTGCTCTGGATAAGAGCGATTTACAGTGAACTCGACTTCCATGACTTCCGCTCAAGAACAATGATGAGTAAAAACTATAATAATGTACAAACATCGGAAGGAAGAAGAGTGCTGTAAGACCTTTTATAAGCGTCAGAATAAACCACGGAGCCTTCCTGTCTCCTCCAAAGCGGCGGAAGAGGAAGGGATAGACTCCAGCAATAAAAGTTGACTATCCTTTTCCTCCTCCTCCCTCCTCCTCCCTCCTCCCCCTCCTCCTCCTCCTCCTCCTCCAGTTAAGCCTCCTGCTCCAGATCAATCAGTGTAGTTATTTTCTGCTCTGCTGGTTCTGGGAGAAGAGGTCTGCATGAGAATAGACTGCAGTAGCTCAATCAGCTGGAAGTCGGTCCAGAGACACACTGTGAGTGAAGGCACTTAGACACACACATCTGCACACACCTGCATTGACGCACAGACAGGCACTTACACACACGCACACACACACACTCACACACACACGCGCGCGCACACACACACACACACACGCACACACACACACACACACACACACACACACACACACACACACACACACACACACACACACACACACACACACACACACACACACACACACACACACACACACACACACACACACACACACACCCCACACACACAGAGTAACAGAGTGTGTACCCTTTCCCATCCTTTTTGGAGCATGGTGGAATAATATCTAGTTTTTTAATAATATCTGTTTTGGTATTTTTGTGCAGGAACGATTTAAAACTGTACTGTTAGGATATTTTATTAAAGCTAATAATGCAAGGCTATGTTTATCTATTTCTGTCCATCTGCATGCATTTTTTATGCAGATGTGCATACATGACGGAGTTTGTGTGCGTGTGTAAGTATGTTTGTGTGTCTGTGTGTGTGTGTGTTTGCATGTGCGAGAGAGAGAGAGAGAGAGAGAGAGAGAGAGAGAGAGAGAGAGAGAGAGAGAGAGAGAGAGAGAGAGAGAGAGAGAGAGAGAGAGAGAGAGAGAGAGAGAGAGAGAGAGAGAGAGAGAGAGAGAGAGTGTGTGTGTGTGAGTGAGTTATCATATCATATTCTTCTGCCTGCTCATCACTGCCCCTGTGTTATCTCCCAGTTCAGACCTGGCATCAGCTCTTTCACCAGTGCCAGCCCTTCCTCTCAGTCCATCAATGCCAAGTCCTCTGTCCTGCAATCCCCCAGGTGGACAAAGACACGCTATGTATGGGCCAGGGCTCACAGAACAACCAACTTTATTCATGTACACATCTACCCGTCTCCCTCTGTCTCTCTGTCTCTCTGTCTCTCTGTCTTTCTCTCTGTCTTCTTGTGTCTAGACGAAAGCACATAGAGATATGTGTAAGGCCCTTATTTGATGGCAGAGCAAACCGCCCACTGCTGACAGTAGCAAAAAGAAAAGAAAATCACAGGTACTGGTCATTAGACGAAGTGACAGACAAATGAGACCGAGACATTCCAGGGTGGGTTGACCTGGAACTTAGCAGTCACAGAGAGAGAGAGAGAGAAACTGTCCTTGAAACAGTGTGAAACCCAGTGTGGGATCCAGTCCCATACTGCGGCGCATGAGAGGCCTCCCTGCTCGGGATTTGTACCACCGCTGCAGAAAGCCACCTTGATTGACACAGATCCCTGAGCCGTCATGCTTCAGAAGTGAAGAGAACTGATTAACAAGCCCTAGTATAAAGGCGCTGTGTACACTGTGTACGTTTTCTTTAGACTCTCTTGTAGAGAGAACAATAGGATCTAATCTCTCTTCTCAATGGGAAAAGTTCTTGATCTAGTCATGGACTGAGAGAACGTGACCGACGTTGTGGATTTGGAGGACTGGCTCTCATTATACCTATGGTTATGGTAGTGGTTCCCTACTAATACTGTTAGCATATGCTTAAATCCAAAGTGACTGTGATTTTATATAGGGAGCAGGTTGGGGATGTGTGCATCCTACAGATAGTGGACGTCCAGAACCTTCAGAGAGGTTTCACCTTCAAGCAACGTAGCCACTACGCTATCCCTGGGATCTAGGTTCTAGAATGATGGACTACCTCATCAAACACCACCCTTCACCCTTTCGCGTCCTGCTATAAGAACCAGGAACCTAGACAAGGCTGGAGTCTCCTCTTGTTGCTCAGGAGAGATGGGCTAAAGCCGGGTTACATCACACATGTGTTCATCTGTTTCACATTCATAGAATACAATCATTTAGGGCTGTTTTGTTATTGAGATGGGAGTAGGGGAAGCGGGATAGAGTTCTCTCTGCAGTTCTTCATCGTCAGGAACACTTCCCATCCAGGTGTGACACGTGACACACCTCCGTAACATACAACAGACCTGCTGAAACTCCCATAAACGGGCCTCGGGATGGTCTGATCCAGGTCTTCTCCCACAGCAGATGGAGTATGAATGATACTCCCGTCATTAGTTCTTCGGAATACACTTCATCTTCTCAGGACTCTTTAGGGGACAGGATGGTGAGGTGGCTAGACACCTAATGGAAAGGGACTGGTCCGGGATATGCAGGCTTAACTGTAGGCGTCCTTGGGCGAGATATTTAACTCGTACTTTCTCAAACGACAAAACATCCAAGTCATCTGCTGAAGGATAAAAAGGAATACTTTAAAAAGGTCAAACACAAGCATACATCAGAGGTCACCAAGTAGTGGCTGCCAGCGCTTGAGTACATGAGCAACACGTCACATGAGCTTAAACAAACCTCTCGATAGTTTCCTCTATTTCCGCTCACTGGCAAGGATAACTTCCTACCCCCCGCCGTCACCCACCCACCTCCCTTCCCCTCAGACCCCCGAGAACTGCCCACGAACACCTCTTCCTGCTGAGAGAAAACATGGAGTCATTAGAGGACTTCCTCCCCGGCTCCGCTGGCCCCGCCACAGCCACTTGACCCTCATAAAGGTGATGAACGGGGCAGCGAGGAGACGCTGGCTCGCGATTCCGCCGTAACATGAACTGGTGCCGGTGGTCACGGTGGTATCCATTCTGTCATTTAGATCGGTGATTGTGTGGAGCAATGGTTTCCCGCTCACGTGATCTGCATTTCTTCATTTCTATCAAAACAGCGGGGTGTAAAAAATGGGGTCCCATGGTTGGAGCTCGTGAATTTGTTTTAAATAAGTGTAAGAGGGGGGGGGGGGGCAGAGCCGGGCTAATACTCAGTAAAACACATGACATTGGTTAATGTGCTGCCAGGGCTGCTTTCATGGGGTTCAGTGTAATGCGACACCGCTTGTTTTAAAGGCATCAGCGCTGCTCGTGTGACCTCCATGGAAATGAAAGATAGCGTGGGCTTCATCAAGCCGCTAAAATTTGAAACATTTCCTCTCGTCGTTGTGGCGTGACACACCCGTCGCCCTGCAGTCTGCTAAACGGACGCTTTTATGGCCAACTTTGTTTTAGGGGCCTTTCATCATTTCTGTGTGTTGATTTAAGTTTGCACTATTATGAATGTATTGCTTAATGCAGCTTTGGAGTTTGTCATCTTGGCAGTCGGTAACTGCGGCCATATAAACTCCACTCTGTTATTGCGGTTTGACAGTTTTATCGACAACATCAGCTATTAGCGGAATGTTTTCCTGGTTCTTTTGTCTGATTAATAAAGACAAAGTGCTTCCACCTTTTTCCTAATCTGGTAATGATCCTGGAGCGTGCGGGGGTCGCCTGAGGGAGGGTGGCTGGTAGGGAGGCTGGATGGAGGGTGGATGGGAGGTGGGGAGGGAATGGGGGAGATGGGGTCGATGGTAGGTGGGGAAGAGAGATTAAAAAGTGGAGAGGGTAGATAGGAGGTGGGAGAGATGGTAGGTGGGGTGGAGGTTAGGTGGTAGGTGGGGTGGAGGTTAGGTTAGTTGGGGGTGATGGTAGATGATTGGTGGTAGGTGGGTCGGTGAGGTAGGTGGTTGGTGGGGTAGGTGGGGTAGGTGGTAGGGGGGTCTGGCGTGCTGAGGGTGGGTCTCATTTGGACTTACCTCGGGCACAATGTCAGAACCACAACTCAGAAAGGGACACGCTGCCAGCAGCTGCTGTGGCTGCAGGGCAAACCCTAACTTGCCAAGGCATTATTTACGCTGTGTGTGTGTCTGTATATATACAGTATGTGTGTGTGAATATTGGTTTTTGCATAATATATGTGTATATGTGTGTATGTTTATATGTGTGTAGGTGTTGATATGTGTGTATTGGTCATTTTCTGTGTGTGTGTCTGGATATGCATTTCTGTAGTAATGCATGTGTGCATTTGAAAAAGTGTGTGTGTGTGTGTGTGTGTGTGTGTGTGTGCTCAAAGGTGGGTTTGTTTTTATATGTGTGTGTGAGTGTGTTTTAGATTGTGTGCGTGAGTCTGTGTGTGTGTGCTAGTCTCTTTGTGTGTGTGTGAAAATGTGTGGAGATCACTGCGTGTGTGTGTGTGTGTGTGTGTGTGTGTGTGTGTGTGTGTGTGTGTGTGTGTGTGTGTGTGTGTGTGTGTGTGTGTGTGTGTGTGTGTGTGTGTGTGTGTGTGTGTGTGTGTGTGTGTGTGTTTGTTGATAATGTGCAAGTGTTTGTGTGTTTCTGCGTATGTGTGTGTATGTGTGTGTGTGTGTGTGGGACAGGGGCATGAAGGTGCCTTGGTCCGTCACGGTCCTGGAAGCGTCCAACTTGGGCTGACACTTTATATGGTTCTGGTGCCAGGGGCCCCGGGCCCGGGCCCTGCTGCGTGGGAACAGGGGCCAACATAAGGTCGTGCAGAGGTTGTTTTATTGCATATTGTCCAGGAGGGGCCTCGCAGAACGAGACCTTTAGAACCACAACACGCGCTCCCTTATGTGCACATGTGGTCACACACACACACACACACACACTGAAAGTCTTCCTGTTATTTGTAAATCAAGGGGGTCTGGGTCATAAAAGCGCTCGTTGAGCTTCCTGGCAGAAAGCCGTGTCTCAGGTTGCCGCTGTCCCCCCTCAGCCTGACCCAGGCCTCCAGGACGCGTGGGGCTAACCAGAATACCGATGGCTCATCCTGACCCGAGACACTCAGAGTCTCTGTTGATGATGTACGGCGAGGAACCGCCTCGTCACTTCCTTGTGTAAATCGACCTGCTGGGACCAAGAAACAACACAAGCTTGTGTGTTTTAAGGCACGCACACTCAAGCAGTCACACATAAACATAAACGTACATGATCTTGTTTCTTTGCAAACACACACATAGACACACAAACACACACACACACACACACAACCCCCACCCCCCCCAACATGCACACACACACACACACACACACACACACACACACACACACACACACACACACACACACACACACACACACACACACACACACACACACACACACAACCCCCACCCCCCCAACATACACACACACAGATACACACACTTACCAAACACTCTCGTCATGTTTGGTCTCGTCATGAACAAAACACGCATGGTGAAGTTGTAATTTGGAGGCTCCTGCGCAGGTTGAGAGCTGCTAGGTTCATCATGCCCCCACACCTTCCTCATTGACTCACCACTGTCTGAGGTATTATAACGACCCCCCCCCATCCTGTAGAACTTTAATCATGACCACGTTCCAAGGAAACTATTCCTTCAGTTTTTTCAAACAAATTCCAAATGATCCTTTACGATCTTTTTTTTGCCTTGTTGACTTAAGATGCGGTCCAGTGAGGAGATTACAGGGAAAATATGGTGAGCGATTGCATTCAGAGGCACAGTTAAGGGTTCGCTCTGAGCCATAAATCACCAATAGTCTGACGGCTCATCGTCTTCCCAAGGTTACAGCAGACCTGGAATTAAAAGAACAATGCGGCTGCTGTATTCATCTATTTGCGTGCGTGTGTGATTGTGTGTGTCTTTATGTGTGTGTGTGTGTGTGTATGTATGTGCAGGTGCGTGTGCCCATGTGTGTGTGTGTATCTGTATGCGTATGCGTCAGATACATTCATGTGTGTGAATGTTTGTGGTTCTTTGTGTGTAATAGGAAGAGAGAGAGACAGATGAGAGAGAGAGATATTAGGCCTGGGAGAGAGGGGTGCATGACACCCACATCTGGGATGTTTTTCTGCACTTACCCCCCCCCCCCCTCCCGGACCCTTCATCCCTGCAGCCCCCCATTCCAACCCTACACCTCCCTAGAGGTTCCTTCTTCATTTTTTTTATCTCGCTTATGAATCTTTCCTTTCTAACCCCCCCTCTCCCTTTCTCGTTCACTCACGCTCGCAGGCTATAACTCTCATGTGAGTGTCACGGGCTATGACTTACACCAGCCATGGCAGTTGAAGGTTTATGGCCTACACCCCCCCCCCCCCCCCCCATCCGCCCCTGTAGCACCGTGGCTGATGCATTTCAGTGTGGCCCTCTACGTGTTTATGCTGATATGGTGTTTATGCTCCTCTTACGGCCCATCAGCTGTTTCCGTTTGCGTGGCCAGCCGACAGCCGTGTAAAAAGCCACAGAAGATTGCGCCAGACAAAGAGTTTCCTTGGAAGGATGAGCGCCTCGCCAAGAGTTGGAAAGCTAGCAGTTCCGATTGGAGAATAGTGCGGTTTATGCGACAGCTGTGTTATGAATGAAATAAACCCCTGTCGCTGGGACATCAATGTTATAGCTTGCTTTAGCTACTGTCCTGTAATATCACGTTTCATCAGTGTGTCCGTGGTTCACTCCATTGAGCAGTCTCTCTGCATTACACATGTGATGATGTTACGGTCAGAGCGGGTTTATCGGTTTCAGGTGGACCGTGTCTCACTCTTTTCACTATTGTCTTCTGACTAATGTTCAATCCACAATTTTTTTTAATCAGCTATAAATAAAATGTGTTATCATTAGTGCACATTTCGTTGTAAGATAGTGAACATACAATTAAATACATAACCAACAGACAAAGATAACTATGAGGATAACTAGCCACTGGGGCATCATGGGTCACTTTACATATGTTTTACTGCCCCCCCCGGTGTATAGTGACAGGTGTGTGGTGAGGGTTCAGCGTCATGCAGCGTCCCCCGGCATGTGTTACCCCCATAAGGCCAGCACTAAAGGCTCTTCTGTGCTAGGACACACTGCCATGGAGACAGTGAGGCTCCCAGGATAATGCATTAACAGGCCCTCAGTGATAAAGGTTAGCCATGCAGGGGATACTAATTCATACACTTGGGACACCTGTTGGCGTGTGTGTGTGTGTGTGTTGGAGTGTGTGTGTGTGTGTGTGTCTGTATGGTAGGTGTGTGCATTCATTTGTGTGGGATGTGTTTATGTATGTGTGTGTATATATACAGTGTATGTTTGTGCGTGCCTGCATGCTATGTTTGTGTGCATATTCCCAATGATGACTGAATAAGAGTTGTGAATCATTCAAGATGATTCATGTTCAGAAAACATCCGCGCTGGTTCTGTGCCATCGGCCCTCACCCCATCAAGGGCCTCTGAATCAGGCACCTGTTTGCTCTTCTACCACCAAACAGAACAACCTCCATGTTTAATGTGTGCTTCCTCATCTGGCCTTGTGCGTGGAACGAGGTGGAGATATGGACATAATTGAAACGTACAGTGGAATGCATCAGTGGTTTTCTGTTTGCAATAGGGCGTGTGACTAAGCCCCCCCAGATGACAAATCTTTCCTGGATGGCTCTGGTGTATAAACAAAAACAAAGTCTAAAACATTTTTATTTTATTTTTTCCCACACTTTCCAACCGATTTTACTTTCGACACAGATGCCAACCCCCTATAGGCTAATGCAATCATCTCCTTCCAACTGCTGTCTACCCCCCCCCCCCCCCCCCATGCCTCCCGGCACACACACACACACACACACACACACACACACACACACACACACACACACACACACACACACACACACACACACACACACACACACACACACACACACACACACACACACACACACACACGCACACAGACACACACACACACACCTATACGCACCTATCACCTATACACACGCTATGAAATGTGAGGGACCTCCGAGCACTGTGCTCGGAGGTCCTCGGAGATGTGTTGCATCGCGGTTGTCCGTTGGGAGTCGCGGTTGTTGTTTGTGGGTGTTTGACGTCCCGTCGATGAGGGAATGGAACCTGAGACTGCGCGTTCCCCTGGGTTCCGCAGTGTGCTCGCTGACTCTCCCTCACGCTCCGCTCAGCTGTGGTCGCTCAGACCGAGACCGGAGCAGATGCTAATGAGTTCGCGTTTGTAAATATTTAACCTGCCGGGGAACCGATGGGAAGAGATGTGTGTGCTGGATTTGTGTGTGTGTGTGTGTGTGTGTGTGTGTGTGTGTGTGTGTGTGTGTGTGTGTGTGTGTGTGTGTGTGTGTGTGTGTGTGTGTGTGTGTGGTGTGTGTGTGTGTGTGTGTGTGTGTGCGTCTGTGTGCGTGTGCGTGTGTGTGCAAGCTTGAGGGTGTGTTTGGGGAGGCTGTGGTAGTATGTTTTCTATCTGAGAATGTGTGGTGAGAGGGCCTTTGGCATTTGTCATACCCAGAGTTGTTTCATTCAAATTTTTCTGTGTGTCCAGGAAGGTTGGCTGGGTTAGCATTTGCTCTCTGTTAGCCGCTTCCATTGACTTGCAGAGTTACAGTAGCCTTACAGTAGCATTACATTCCAAGATTGCCAATGTGTTCAACACTTCACATAAGATTGTAGTTGGTCGATAAACACACTGATATTTTGGTCCTATTCTTCAGCACTTTGACTATTCGCTAGCTTTGATGTGCGCATTCTTGATTCAAATTTATTAATGACATTATTGAAATCACTATCAATCAGCATTGACTACAGATATGTCCAGGTTATTCGAAACTACAAGCTAGTTGAAACAGTACCAATTTAATCTTTAATAGTGTATCTTTTCGTAAGATTTGACATTTCAATATCACAGAAGATGCTTAGAAGCAAGCTTACCTATGGCAAGAGTAGTGGCCCCTTTAGCTGGTTTGAAGTCCCCTCTACCTCAGGTGAAATGGTTATACCAAGATTTTTCATAACCATATATATACTGTATATGTCTCTTGTTTCTATATTGTAGCACTTAAAAGCAGACGTATTATATTGTTTTTTATGAACTCTGAAGATTCTTGCACTTTTTTGGGTTATATCTTCATTGTTGAAAGCACTTACAGTAAACCGCTTTGGACAAAAGCTTCTGCTAAATAAATTTGAATTCATATACTTTGATAATAAATACTGTCTGACCTGTCGTCGTCAGGTCAGACCCGTCGGTCAAACTCATTGTTGAATCCTAAACTATATCCTTTTATATATGATGACTTTTGTAATGTTAAATCACTTGACAAGAATCGGTTGGCATATCAACTGTCTACAGGCGCAGCTCCTACGTAAAATGACCGCCTCTATAAACAAAACAAAACGACTGGATAGTGCAAGTTCCGTAACACAAAGGGGTTATCAAACAATACATACATTTATTGAAAGCAAAAAATAACAGACCAAATTGCAGACAGAAGACCCCCACATATAATAACATGCTATTACTTACAGGCTTGTCTTTCTAGAAGCCAATGGAATGCCCGTTGATACACACACTCATAATATCTCATGACAAAGACAACTAAATGTCTATCAATCGAAGTCGAACATTCAAGTTACCCCCAACTAATACTATGATATATTATGACAAATAATAATGATGATATCCTGAGAAGAGAAGTGAGAAGTTCACAGGAACATATGAATATTTCTAAACTGGCGTGTTGACGCTGAAATGTTTGACACTTCAACTCATCAACCTCAGAGCCAATCATGGCTGATTCAAACAAGTTGTGCGGATTTACAAGCATTCTTGAGAAGGGTGGGGGCCAGGGGTTAGTCTTGGCGATGGTGGCGATTTGGGGTGGAGGGGAAAGCGAAGAAAAACATTTTATTTAACCTCTCCCGAGAGGGCTCGCAAATGGCATGCGCCCTCAAGACTGAGAGGAGAAAAAGAGGGCTGGAGTGGAGTGTGTGTGTGTGTGTGTGTGTGTGTGTGTGTGTGTGTGTGTGTGTGTGTGTGTGTGTGTGTGTGTGTGTGTGTGTGTGTGTGTGTGTGTGTGCGTGCGTGTGTGGTGTTGGTGTGTGTGTGTGTGTGTGTGTGTGTGTGTGTGTGTGTGTGTGTGTGTGTGTGTGTGTGTGTGTGTGTGTGTGTGTGTGTGTGTGTGTGTGTGTGTGTGTGGGAGGGGCGGTTGAGCAAAATAACTCTTAGTCTGACATTTGGTCTGACCCAGGGCAAAGTGTCCTGTCCCAGGGGGAAGGGGTCAGGCCTGACGCTGGCCTCCCTTCACTAATGAAGACAAAACAGACCCGGCTACAATATGAGCTGCATGCGTTGCTACGCAAGTCGTTACCACCACTAATTGGTAATTACTTGATTCATCGGCGAATGGGCTGCAAGAGCTTTGAAAAGGTTCAGGTTCATGGAAGCACGGGGAGTTTTTTTTTTGGTAAATGGATTATGGATATTCCTCTGGCTCCTTGATTCTGTGCAGGTCAATCACTCTCTTGCCTTATGCATATATTTGGTTTCTGGTCACGCTTAACCAGTGACCAGTTGAAAAAAAAAGAAAAGTGTGTTCGTATGTGTGTGTGTGTGTGTGTGTGTGTGTGTGTGTGTGTGTGTGTGTGTGTGTGTGTGTGTGTGTGTGTGTGTGTGTGTGTGTGTGTGTGTGTGTGTGTGTGTGTGTGTGTGTGTAATGGATGGGGGAAAGGGCGTGTCAAATTCTTAGGCCTCACCCACACACAAAAGCATGCATGAAAGTGGATTTTGCCTTAAAAGAGCTCCTACACACCTCTGGAATGCTTCACTCATTTCTGGAGCGCTTACATGGTGTCGGACATGATTTTGCATGTACCACCACACCGATGCAGCCAACTGAATTATTTTTTCAGTACGCAACACCAAAGGGGAATTACTAGAATAAATTATGCATCACGATGAATGATTATCCACGCATGCCAGATCTGGGATGGTTAGTTCTTCACCATGTTGTGTCGACGCCCTCCCCCTGCTGGTACGCTCCATCTCATTAGGACCGTTCCCAGAGCAGGGCGTGGGATAACAACATAGCCCCACATTCGCTCTCTAATTGGCTCCTCTGGTACCCCTCGTTCCCCTCTTGGAGCACAGCAGTAGGCCTCCCTTTGCCGAGGCCTTGCCGTGCCTCCCTTGCGGGGAAGGTGGGGGTAGAAGAAGATATATTGACTGACTCCTCTTTAATGATAAATTCCCTTTGTGCCTAGAAGAAGCCAGTTAGCTAGTAGATGGTAGTACAGTCTGGGGTGCTGGGCAGACCTTATCTGTTGCTGTGGGTGAGGCTTTATTTAGGGGTGCCAAGCTATGCTTCTGAGGTGGTGGCCCCGTGTGTATCCAACGGCGTGACGCCGCAGGACACGGGTCAAATGCTTGACTGCAGGGCATGGACTCCGATCGGAGATCGACATTTTCAAAATGTCTGGTAGGTCCTTCTTTGTTGATCTTCGTGGGGCCGTTGTTCATCATGCTGCCTCGGACCATTCTACACCTCAACATCATTATCTCTACCGTCTGACGTGGGGGCAACGTTTCAGTGGGGGCCTTGACCGTGGGGGTTGGGGGGGGGGGGGTGGGGGGGGGCATGGAAGCGTCTAGTTGGCTGCCCCGACATATCACCTAAAGGGTACAGGGCATCAGGGGAGGACAGCTCTTAGGGAGGAAACCTGGGGGGTGGTGGGGTGGTGGGGGGGTTTGGGGGGAAGGGTTAATAGGCCAGAGAGCGAGTCAAGAAGACGGTGGCGTGAACAACCCCCGGGCGAGCGACTGTGGGGTGTACCATGTCTCCACACTGCATGCCGCCGTTTATTTAGCACCAGGCAACAAGTTGTAGGGGGAAACCCAATCTCCTTTATGGGGAGGGCGATGGCTGGCGTGGGGGGGGGGGGGGGGGGAGTTGGGGAGGGGGGGGGGGGGGCGTTGAGCTGCTGGTCCTGGGTCGCTGCAGACGCTGGTTCCTGCCTCCCAGCCCACTCCGCGGCAGTGGCGTCTCAGGGGTCTCGGCGCTCGTCTTTACGTGCTGTGTGAAGTCTGAATCCGGCTCCCTGCCGCCGGTTATAGCCCAGCAGCGGCCGGTCTCAGGCTCTCAAGCCGGACCTGGAGTGGCGTCGCAGCCTCTCGGGTTACACTGCAGCGCGGCAAACACTCTGTCAATGACAGCCCCGGGGCGAGCAGAGCCCAGCTCTGTGTGAAGTTTGGAAGCGGGTCACTGGCGAAAAATTACACCAACGTCCCAGAAATACTTGAGAGAAAGGTTTGCCGCCTCCGGTGAACCGAGCTGATCTCTTTGACCTCAGTCAATTTCTTCGCATTCGGCACGTGCCAAACATCATGGTGCTCATGATCCGCTCGATGGATCAAAATAAGTACCGGTATTCTACAACGTTCCTGCTGATCTCTGGCCGACCGTGTTTAGGAGCTAACATGTTGAACTATGAACTGACTTTGAAGTCATATTTCATATTTGACACAGATCAATAGAGGTTCTCTCCAATTCGTAATTGAGTGAAAAAAGTAAAACGTAACGCAAAGAATGTAAGTATGTGAGCTCATTACCGTTATGCGTTGCACATGTGGGGCTATAAAACAGTAACTTAAGCTAGAGTTAGCTCGCCTTCGGGCAGAATCCAGACAGGAATGGCTCTGGGCTGTTTAATGTCCCTTTAGCGAGCTGACACTGATTAGAAATTATCTGTCTTGCGTGGGAAGGGCTTACCTCTATCCTTGGTGTTGTTAGGTACAGCTTGTCAGGCACACGCGCAGAGTTTCTCCCGGTGAAATTGATTAATGGCGGAAAAGGGGGGGAAGGGGCCAAATATGTTCCCTGTTCCCTGGCTCTTAATTCCCAGATAACAGCCAGAGGTGTAGGGTTCTCTGTTTTCAATCAACCAGCAGATTGATCCCGCCGGGGTTATCGCCACCGAAACATCCTGCATCCAACAGGCCAACGATGTGGCCCGGCACGGCTCTCCTAAATGAACCCTTTAAAATGAATCACAACGGCCCAGTGAAACCTGGGCGACCTGTTATTCTAAGAACAATGAGTGTCAAGATAATGCATAATGTATTACATGGCATTATCATTATCTGCACTTTCTTTGTGGAAAAATACATACTCTGTGATGGGCTGGGGTCCAAGTCATGCAACGACATGAATAAATTGTATCCCGTGAGAGTTATACTGCTCATAGATAACATAACCTAAACATGAGATAAAACGTTTCATTGAGTCAGCCTGAAAGGAAATACTAAATTGCATTAGCTTGAATATGTTTTTCCGTTCCTGGGTTGTCGGCAGTCAGACGCCATCAGCATTATCACTGAATACATGTTGTCACGTCCTCACAATGTCACATAGAGTGCCGTACCCTTTCACTCAATTTAAAGCCACATTTTTAGCTGGAGGCCGGAGCCAGTCGAGCAGGTCAGGTATTTGCTCGATTAGAAAGGTGTTCCGGTGAAGACCAGTGAAAGCTAAGTCAATTTTACCAGTCATGGGACCAAGGACATATCGTGAGCGTTACACACACTCGTAGCGACTAAGAGATAACTGTTGTTACCAGGGTTACCGTAAAATGTTTTGTTCTGACAACTATGACCCTGGTGTGTGGCTGAGGCCTCTCCCGCAGCCCCTGCTATGATAAAACCATCCCTCACAAAAGGCTGGATAGATGACATCTCTCGCAGGCCCTCAACACTCCCACGACAGCGATAAGACCCCAGTCTGCCAGCCAGACGCAGAGACGCAGCTGTCTGCTTTACACACCATACCCTACGAAACACACTTTACAGGACCGCTGTCACTAAGTGTTCAGAATACATACGTTCAACAATGCAATTTGTGTTGTATTGTAAAAACATCCAGCTGTTCACTTTGACATACCAGAACTTTGACATACCAGACTGGAAGTCAAAGAAAACACCTATAGGAACATTTAATTATTCATGCTCAATGTTCTCACGGCACGTCTTTCCTCAAATCCTGTTGAGCGCTTATTAATTACCGTACTGATTGCCATGAAAGGATAAATGAATCACGCCTTGCTGCACGCATTCCACCGCCACCACAGCGAGCTATTAGGAGAAACACGGGCGAGTGATGTGTAGACTCAGCCCATAAGCAATCATGAACATCTAAGTCAAACACCCCTATTCCCCGTCATGCAACAACAAAGGCATTCCCAGCAGCCACTTGGTATTCCGTGCAGGGAAGTTGGGCGCAGATAACTAGAGCAGTGAGCGGCGGGGATGCCTCCCTGCGTTGTTTGACAACCGTCTGTCTTTTGTTTTCAAAGCCTGGAGGTTAATCCTCAGCGGGGGGGGGGAGGGAACGGCTAATCCTCCGCGATGGCGCTGTGGAATTAAGCAGTGTGATTAAGATAGCATCGACTTAATAGCATGCCCACCGGTGGCATGCTGGTAATTAGCGGGACATAATGGGTGTGAACACGGGTCATTCACTGGGGAAATTATGATGTCGCGAGCCCTTTTTTTTAAAATCTTGGCTTTGGCTTTTGGATACTGAATACTGCAAAATCAAAACAAGTGCAGAAAACAACAGACAATGTGGATGTCTTATTTGCGTTGACCACAGTCTAGACTCAGGGTGTTTAAAGCCTGAGCCAGTTATTTTTCAATGAGCATAGGTGTGTTATTAGTGGCAAAGACCAGCTTTTGTCCATTTTAAGCTATGAAGCTATGGTAATTTGATTTTAGAGTTTTAAAGCAGACAGTGAAATTACATCAGAGGCAAATGAAAGTCAGCAAAGGTCGGTTAATAGTAGCCTATAGCTTTGATGAAACTGAAAGCTGAATGAGCTTTCTGGTTTACTTATCTCTTTGGTAAAATGGAACTGCTTTCGCTTTGACGAAGAAAATGCAGTCTCATTGAATAATAAAGTCTAGCAAGAGAGAAAAAAAAAGATTGTTGCTTTATGTATAAATATATATAAAGCAGTTTGAACCTGCATGTCTGTTGACATTGCATGCCAAGCGTACATAAATACACTAGCGTGCCGTGGCTTCGGTCTGGAGTTGTTTTGCCTCCACTGCACGCCTGACCGATAAGAATAGAGAGATGCTAGTCAGCGATAGCATGTCTCCTTCTCCTAGTTTGGCACTAAACAGCTTCAGCTGAGCCTGTTCACTGAAACACGGTCTGGGGGGGGGGCACTGGGAGCATCCTCCAAGTGTAGAAGGGAGGCAAACAAAGAATGATATCAATAATGTGACCTGTAGGTCCACATCAAATGTTAAAAGCTTTTGGAATTGGCCTTTGGAAACCAGAACTTGAAGAACTGTGGAACACCTAGTTACTTTTTTATCTATCTTTGTTTTACCTTTTTCTCTTTCTCCCTTTATCTCTCTCCTTTGTGTGTTTCTTTCAGTCAAAAGGGAAGTTAATTTTCAGAAGAGTTGCCATCCTGTCTAAATGTAAATGGTTCTGTGTCCCCAGCTACCATAAGTAGGACGACTGGAGGACTTTGGGGCTGCCAATAACACGCCTTGGCTTAACAGCACAGACTGAGAGTCTGCACTCCAGCAGGGGGTCTCCATTTAACCAGGTTCTAAGCAGGCTCTGGTCTGCACAGTGCTGGACTCAGCCAGCTGCTCACCATATCCTTGTGGAGCAGGGGAGAGAAGGTCCCCTGTTGACATCTGGTCAAGGAAAGAGAACTGCAAGGCCTCTCTGGACTGGGCTGTACAGGTGTGTGTGGTCAGATGGGCAGACTCTGGTCTGTCTGGAGCTCTGGTCCATAGGCCGTATGGTGTGGTCACCTTTCACCTCCTACACCTGGGTCTCCACAGCTGGGCCACACCTTAAGGAGGGAGGCTTGTTTAATGTTCACAAGCCGAAAATGAGGACATTCTTGTGCATGATATCAGCCTTGTACATGCAGATTGCAACACCTTATCGTGTGTGTGTTTGTGTGTGTGTGTGTGTGGGTGTGGGGGGGGGGGGGCGGGTTGTGTCAGAAGGGTCAGAAGGGGTAGTGGGTAATAATCAGGCATTCTGGGTTATGTGGAAAATAACACATAAGAGCAGATCAAGAAACTATTGACAGGGTTGGGAGGGACAAATAGAATATAACAGGGAAAGGGACACTGAAAATAAACCCTCAGAGGAATCTATGCTTTACAATACACAATGTAGTGGGATGTAACTGTGTTTTCCCCCTATATTATTCCCTTAAGAGGGTTCACTTAGACGTCCATTTGCTGGAGTGGAAGCAGATGACAACAACAGGCCAGCTAAAGCGTGCAGAGTCCTACTCATACTATGAATAAATGAATATCATTGCCCTAGCCCCTGCAGGAATGAGACGCCAGATGAAGAAGGGCTAAAGAACTTGGGGTTACTTTTTCTCTGATTCCCAGTGCCTTTATCGTAACATCTCTGGTAAGGTTAAGGTCATAGGCATTCCTCCACCATGGTTTCTGTACACCTAGTTGTCACCTGCCACAACCACCTTTTGAATGAAAAGGCTTAAGTTGTGCGTGGTGGGACTTAAAGACTCAGGCCCTAATGTGTGTGAGGTGGATAGGGCTGGAGTGGGAGTGCTGGTGCCCAAACGAGACATGGTCGCGGCGGGAGGAAATAGTGGACTAATAAGCCATTTGGGAAAGTCGTGAAATTCAGATTGACGCAAGCAGGCATTATTTAGAGGCACTTTTTTTTCAGCAGGGTTGTAAACCCCCCTAATAATATAACGTAATAATTGTAATTATACCTCATGAATGCATTCTTAAGTATAACAATGGTTGTGTTACACGGGGACCTATTCTGCCACTTTTTTCATATTGGTGATCTGAGAGACTCGAAACTGGAACCGTATTCACCTCAGAAAGACGTAATAGCACACTGAGCTGGATCAAGATACAAAACAGATATCCCGTCGTTTGTGCTACTGTTTCTTTCCTTAAATGAAACCATTGTTTCGTCTCCCTAGCTTATGAGAATCACATCCTATCTTATGTAACAAGATGTCTTTCCTTTCAAAGGTCAGCTTTGGATGTAATATTGTATTGTAAGTAACCCGAATGACATTTAAATTAATCTAAATTCAAATGATGTATGGGTTTATCTAGCTTTTAACAATTATTTAATGATATGCCTCTTTCAAACTCAAAGCCGCACACACACACACGCATAAACACACACAGTCACACAGATACACACATACACACACACACACACACACACACACACACACACACACACACACACACACACACACACACACACACACACACACACACACACACACACACACACCAGTCTAGTGGTTATCTTATACCCACACATTGCCCTAAGATTTCCATTTGCTTCTCAGTGATTGAAATATGGATTATTTAGTAGACTCCCTCATATCTGTAAGCCATCAATACTTCCAAAGGTAGTGTTATGTGTTAACCTGTCCATTTGCACAAGGTATTGACTATTGTAACTGCATTACCGTGTGTGTGTGTGTGTGTGTGTGTGTGTGTGTGTGTGTGTGTGTGCGCGCGTGTGTGTGTGTGTGTGTGTGTGTGTGTGCTGTGTGTGTGTGTGTGAGTGTGTGTGTGTGTGTGTGTGTTACCTGTGCATGTGCGTGTATGTCTATTGCGCGTGCGTTACGTGTGTGTGTGTGTGTGTGTGTGTGTGTGTGTGTGTGTGTGTGTGTGTGTGTGTGTGTGTGTGTGTGTGTGTGTGTTTGTCATTGTCACAGTCCGCCCCTGGTTTTCCCATTCACCTGCCTGCCACCCTGATCTCTCCTAATTAACCCAACCACCTTCACCTGTGCTCCCCCTATATCAGTCCTTCCAAACATTCCCTGCCAGATTGTCTCCAGAGTTTCTCAGAGCTTTCCCGTGACCTGACTCGTGATTCTTCTCCGATCCTGCCTGTTGCCGATTCCTGCCTGTCTGACTATCCTGCCTGCTGCCCAGCCCCTGCTGGTCTGTCTGCTCCTCTGTCCCCGGCTCCTGATCCACCAGCCTGCCCCCCCCCCCCCCCCGTTTCCGACCCCTGCCTGTCTGACTATCCCGCCTGCCGTCGAGTGCCTGTCGGTTTGTCTGGATACCCGTTCCCTGTCTGTCCATCTGCCCTCCCATAGCCGACCGCTGCCTGCCGACTACCCTCTGCTTGACGATCCTGTCCCCAAATAAAGCCTTGTACTCATCCTGCGCCAGTCGTCTGTCTGTGCACTTGGGTTCTGCTAAACGACCCCATTACAGTCATGGTTGCTCTGTTTGAGAGAATGAGAGAGGAGGAGCAAGAGACTGAAAGAGACAAAGGGCCCTATTTTAACGTTTTGAAACGCAAGCGAGATGCGCCAAGCGCAAGTAGCTTTGTGGGCGGTTCTATGGCGATGTCGCTATTTTATCAGTGAAAAAAATACTCTTGCGCCCGGCGCAAACCTAAAAAGGGTTGGTCTAAAGTAGCCTAATTACCCGTAGGTGTAGTTTGGGCGTAACATGCAATAAACCAATGAGAGTGCCTGCTCCCATCCCCTTTAAGAGCCATGAGGACATTTGAATTTGACAAGTTGATATTTTGACAGCGCATCTGCAGTCTCCGATGTGTGAAGGTTTTCTTCCACAATTTCCAAAATACTGAGTCCTCAAATAAATTTCGGCAAAGAAAACTTAACACACATATGATGCGATAACTGTGGTTCTATTTATTGATGTACGCAATACATTCTAAACATTGTTTATGTATTGTAGGCATTATCGTTCTCGTCTTGTGTTCCTAATATGCAAGTGGCCCCTCGTTAGTATACATTGCCATGGGCTGTATTATGCGTCACATGTTTAATTTGTGTGTGTTTAAACAGATGGACGCACACACGCGAGGCTGCATTCATTAATTCATTAATTATCATCAGGGAGGTTTAATTTTAAAAACACAAACAATGTCTGCCCTTGTCATGGTGCCTTTCATTAGGGGGGCAGAATGGATTGGTAGTTCGGGTGTTTGACTCCCAGCAATCATTAATTCACACACTTCATTCATTCTTTTTAACACTCACTCACAGTAAAAACAATGTCATGATCAAATACTCATTAATCCTAAAAGTTATGGGCACGTACACGATGTCTGTGTCAAGAAAATATGTGTTTGCTGTACGGTGTTTGCAGATGCATTGATTTAAAAGTACAACTTATTACTGCTGTATCAGCTGTTCTTTCCCAAATACTTGACCAAGAATGTGTGGCTAGGTATGAGAGAAGTGAAGTGTATGCGCGAGGTGCACAAGCAACATTATGCATGCTCCCTTAAAATAGCATCTGAACAACGCGCTACTGACTTTAAACCAGGTATTTCCTGGTTTGTGGCGCAAGTGGTTTCTGAAACTGCAAAATAGTATCAGGGAACATTTGCGCCAGAACGTGCATCCTCCTTTCGCCGAACCGCCCCTTGGGGTGCAAGATCATTCCCTAATTTATCGAAGCGTGGCGCAGGAGGGAGAACGCTCAGCGCCAGTTGCACACTAGCAACGACACTTGCGACAGTGATTAAGTCAATAGGGCCCAAAGAGAGGAGAGAGAGAGAGAAGAGAGAGAGAGAGAGAGAGAGGAGAGAGAGAGAGAGAGAGAGAGAGAGAGAGAGAGAGAGAGAGAGAGAGAGAGAGAGAGAGAGAGAGAGAGAGAGAGAGAGAGAGAGAGAGAGAGAGAGAGAGAGAGAGAGAGAGAGAGAGATTGAAAAAGAGTGTGTGTGTTTTTGCATGTGTGTGTGTTTGCATGTATGTGTTTTGTTGTTGTGTGTTTATTTGCTTGTTAGGGCGAGAAATAAGGAGAGCGAAAGCGAGCATGAGAGTGAAAGACAGAGTGACATAGAAGGCGATAGAGAGAACGAAGGAGAGAAGGCCAGAGAGAGACTGAGAGAGTTGGAGAGAGTGCATTAACCAGACCCTGTGGTCTTGACAGTTGACTCCATTGGCAGCCCTCTGTGGTCGCGAGGGGCCGAAGAACCAGGCCTAAGGACCCCCTGTCACAGTGTATTTCAGCCACCACGGCTTACACTATATGCAGTCAGGCTCTGCTCTGCATCTCCCAGGGTAAACACCCAGGACCACAGCCAGGTCAACGAGCTCCGTACAGAATAGGGATACTCAGCGTGCAGTAACAACTACTAGCAGTGTCTTTTGTCCCAAACTGCTTGCCGTGTATTCAAATGTCAACAATGAGCAGATAAGCATCTTGCTTATGGATGCCTACAGGTAGGCTGTGCAGGACATGAGCGATCACATCTTGCTTATGGATGCCTACAGGTAGGCTGTGCAGGACATGGGGATCAGACCCCAACACATTGCTGGGAGTCAAACACCCTAACTACCAATCCATTCTGCCCCCCTAATGAAATGCACCATGAAAAGGGCAGACATTGTTTGTGTTTTTAAAATTAAACCTCCCTGCAGAGAAAGCCTCTTCCATGTGGTCCCCTCTCTTCTTTGGCTCATATTCACACCCATACGACATGGACTTCACCAACATTTCTCAGTATAAGTAGCATTGATGCGGACTCTTCTGAATTCCAGACCGCGGACTGGTGATGGTATCACGACCCTCGTCCCTGAGGGGTGGCGGTTGGTTCACGTCCTAAAACAAGGCGAGCTCCATGAGTCCCTCGTTGTCGTGGAGAAACCGGATCTCTGTTCCGTACAGGACGCTGTCGTCGGCTCTCTGCCGTCTATTTTTGTTTGTTTGTGTCGTCCTTCATTCTCCTGATTCTACTTTAAATGTAAAACGCTCAATCCGTTGCCTTAGCTCGAGGCCCAGGGTGGAGTTAAGTGGGACCCCTGTGTTGTCCCTTCATTCCCGTTTCCTAATCAGGTTGTGTTGTTAAGCCAGTGGTGCTGCTTTTCCGCCCCTCCCCGCCACCAACATGTGTTTCTGGTTCCTCGGGGGAAGCAGCAAGGGAGGGCTGGGTTCAATGTGTTCCTATCCGTTAAGATTTAGAGAGACGGGTTATTGGGATACAATAGGTGTCAGGTTACTGCGCTGAAAAGGTTGGCTTTGTTTCTACAACTCTACCTGGAAGGTAGGCCTATCGGTTTTAGATTTTCAAGTGTAAACTATTCGGGATTATTTTCCTTTAAAAAAAGGGGTTTGACTGCTTTGCATCGCTAACACTTCCTTTACATGCAACTCCGGGGAGCTGTATGGTCTTTTTCAATCTCTACAAATAACAATGAGACGGCTCTGTCTTCGGGGCTATATACAATATAGGCTTTCCATATGGTGCTATATCAGTCCCAGATGAGAACTACTGCGGTACTAGTGAGCTAGTGGGGGCGGTTATGGTTGTGGGGGTCACCTACAGCACAAAACGATCTCTCGTATTACCGGGGAGGAGAAGTGCACCGGTCTGCGGCATAATCAACTGGATTGGGGTAGGAGTATAACAAGGGTGGGCACTCTGAATAAAGCTGTCCTTCTCTCGTTCAGAGAACCTGCTGTGCATCAGACGGAACGATGGTGAAACTGCGCACATGCTCAGGGGGAATCACATTGCCGGGCAACAGAGGAACACGCCCACCCCGCCCAGGGTAGATTTGCTCTGGGTTAACTCCTCATCTTGTCACCGGCCATTAAGTTTGATGCATGAGGATGTAAACAGCAAATACAATTCCACTTTATCTTTTGTTTTTCTGAATTTTATGAATGGATGGAGTTGCGGATAAATGGAGTTGTGTATAGACTGTAAAGACATTTCTTTGAGATGTAAGTGAAATCGACAAATGATGGTGCAAACTCTGATTGTTCACCATTTTGAAAAAAATCTGTACATGCCCTTGAGGTGTTTGGTGGAGGCCTGGATCCAATAAAATGTCTACTAAGAAACCTTGTGAAAATCAAATGACTAATTGTTAGCTGCTTGTGAGAACTTTTGAGTTTGGGAACCAGGACAGATATTGCTGTTTGTGAAGCCTAAAATCCTTCCAGATGAGTTGAATTGTTATGAGAGAGCATCTACACAGAAGATATAAATAGCTCTGACAAAATGTTGATACCGGTAATTCATTAAAACAAAAATTCCTGGGGCTAGTTTTCAAATCAAATGGTTTTGTTGTGATGAATTACAGGAATGAAAGGCAAGGGATATCACTCTTTCTCAAGCATTTCGTATGGTTGTGATTGTGATAGGAACACAACATTAATTTCAGTTGCACAGACCCAAATGCACACCAACACTTCAAAACACATACACAAACACACAAACATATACTGTATATGGAGCTTAGTTTCTCAACTCCAGGGGAGACTTAGTCAAGACATGGTTCAAAGGGTAAACAATAGATGTTTTATCAGAAGACCATGAATTACCACTATACTCTCCTTTTAAAAGGCTCAAGGTAGCCAGTCAGAGTACGCCTGTAATGATAGGACATGGCTGAACTTAAGAAATTAAGCGATAGCTTGATAGATATTTCACTCTCACAAAAGCCCTCCTCTAAAACCTCTATTTAAGTGTTAACTGCCACAGTGACAAACCTGCCCTGGAGGTTGGCTAGCAGTAGGCCCACTCTTAAAGGTCTTCACCAAAGGAAGCTAGCAAGTCACCACGTGTCTCCTTTGCTCCCCCCCCCTCTCTTCATAGCAAAAGTACAGGCCTTAATTGTACCCAGGAATATAGGTGAAGGGGATTCATAGTTCTGTGTGAGTTGGAGTCCAACATCTGAGTGTAGATGTGATAAGCTTGTTGATTTACATTATTCTCAAAGCCTCCAGGTCCTGGTTGTTCTTTGAAAAGTGGCCTTCGCGCTAAGCTCGCGATAATGAGCCCGTCTCAAATGAAAGGAGGCTGGCATGGTCCGGCTTGTTTAGATAATCAGCTGCTTGATGAAAGTATGGAAACAATATTAAGGGGAGGAAATGGCTTGGTTGTTCATAAATCATACATTTATAAATACTGCAGTAAGTTGGTAATGGTTTGTAATGGACAACATGTGCATTAATGTATATTCCCAGTTGTACATTGTGCTTGAACAACATCATGTTAGTAAACCTTAGGGTTTATGCTTGTCACAGATAATTTGCCTGAATAAAAATAAAAAAACACATTCTCAAAATAATTAAATTATGTAAATGTGACACATTTGTTGTTGGCAAACTGTGAATTATTGCCCAATATATTGTTTAATGATTATTACATATAGATTATAAACTCTGGATCCTCAATTGCCATGTAAACCACATGTTGTGAAACTTTGTTCATGCGTATATAATTAGAATTATGAAGTGAATTTCAGCCAAGCCCACTTTCACTTTTCTATTACAGTTGACTTTGTCAACTTATTTTTATGACTCATCGTAATTTCCCTTCTTGGAAATAAATTATCACTGGCAGTGTTTCAACATCGCTTTTGATCCAACAGCAATCAAAACAACAACTTGAAATATTTATTGATAACTCCCTTGGGATACCGACTATGCAGTAACAAGAAAACATTTAATGGCATCTAACATGCTTCAAAACCTCCACCGCTGGACTCAAATCTCCTTATCTTTAAAACCCTTCCAGTTGTGTAGGCCCTTACGAACCCTTCCACCCATGTAAGTACGCGTGCCATCACTTGAACGTTTTGTGGGCCGAGAACGGCCTTGTCTCGTTAAAACCCCTTATGACTCTGAAATAGAGGCATGTAAAAAGGCATTCTGTAGCCAGATAGGGACGGCGCGGTGCTAACGCTAACTTTTAGCACAAGGTCAGCTTGTAGCAGGCGGTAATCTGATGTGAGAACAGAGTCTTGTCTCTGACCTCCTGGTCCTACTCCTCCCTCCTCTCTGTAATTACTCTGACCCGCCATGATTGGATGCTATTACCTTGTCTCACTTCAAAGCAGAACGGCCATAACCAAATATTCACATATTTCTATAAAGCTAAAAAATACAGCTGTCCTCTCAAGGAGAAAAAAATGTAAGATTTCAGGGATGTTTGCTGCATGTTCTGTCTAGTTTTCTTTGTCACAGTCAGTACACTAAGGAGAACGGTAAATTGTGTTCATGTTACATCACATTGGAGGTCTATTCTAGTGGGATTCTCAAGTGAATCACATTTGCATTAGAGCATGTATGTGTGTGTATGTGTGTGCTGTGTAAGTGTGTGTGTGCGCGTGCGCGCTCGTGCGTGTGTGTGTGTGTGTGTGTGTGTGTGTGTGTGTGTGTGTGTGTGTGTGTGTGTGTGTGTGTGTGTGTGTGTGTGTGTGTGTGTGTGTGTGTGTGTGTGTATGAGTGCCCTCATGTGTTTGTGTCTGTTGGTGTGTGTTTGACAAATAAATATGCACTCCTACAGTATGTAATTTGTAGTATGTTAGCCATAACTTTACAATATTGGATGAACTGAATTCCACATATTCAGTGTTCTGTCCTGTTCTATTGAGGGCTCATCTAGGTCCAAGGGTCCCGTCGTCTCATTGGATTGAGAGGTTTAAGCTCCTGTTGAGCCACCAGCTATTGGTATGCCCCCTGTGTATCCAATCACAGTGCAAAGATCAAGTCAGGTCAACTCGACATAGGCGAACACCCGATTCAGCTATTTCATCATTTTCACTGCATGTCAATGTATGCTTTAGAACGAATCAATCATCAAAAGCGTTAACGCGTTTACAATACACTCTATTTCAAATGACATAACCTAACGCATTTCACCAGAAGGAAATCTCCCCACCGTGAACCCAATCATGCGTGCGTGAGATTCCTTCCACTGTAATGGAACCCCCATGGATCCAGTGTCATGTACTCACCAGGTAGCGGGCGGAGGTCGTGATGTATGATGTAATCGTACCGTGCTTAGTGCACACATGCTGTAGATCCCTCCTCCCTGTGTTGGTGTGTTATTTATGTGTGTGTGTTGGGTTGGTCATTGGTCAGGGTGCTGGTGGTGTTCTTACAGTGATTGCCCGGAGCTGGGAGACCACAGCTGTCATCTGGCTGTAAGTGACTCTGACAAACCACCACACTGAGGCCATGGGGCCCTAGCGTGGGAATATGTATGAGTGTGTGTGTGTGTGTGTGTCTGTGTTTGTGTCTGTGTATGAGTGTGAATGCCGTGTGTATGTGGCTGTGTGTGTGTGTGTGTGTGGAGGGTAAGGGGGGATTTGTTGTAGGTGTGCATTGTGTGTGTGTGTGTTTATTTAAGAGAGTGTGTTTGCACATTTGTGTGAGTGTGAGCAGAAATGACTTTTTAACTGTGTGTGACCTGCCATCCCTGAGTCTGTTCATATACAGTGATCATGTTCATGTTCTATAAACCTGTTTGAAACATGGGCCTAGACCTGTGCAGACTCACATTATGTATGCGCATTATATATTATACATAACGTCACAGTACATTGTAGTACGGTAGCCTTTGTTTCTCTTTCATCGCTGATACTTGCAGACAGAGTAGATTCTTCACATATCTCTACCTCAAGTTCTGCGGTCGGGGTGCCCTCTTTTCTCTCCCTTCACAGTCTTGCGGGTGAGGACGTCAAACCTGTAATCTCATATGTGGGCAGCAAGGTGACACGGTGTCATCGCTGAAGATGAGGTATTCATGCGCTCTTCGTATGATTTCTCCTTTTTTTCTACCCAGAGAAAGGACACATAGCACTGGAGTAATTTCTTCTCACCACTGAGATGAAAGTGCACATCGTTCATCACCAACCAACCAAACAGCCCAGCTGTTCAGGATATTACATAACCACAGATATCAAGCAGGACACACCGGCTAAATAATAGTAAATACTGCTACAAACACTGATAAGGTAGTGGAGGTAGAGCCACATGCTTATTAGGTACACAGATTATGCCATAACAAAGAATTGAATGGCACATTTTCATTCTTTGAGAAATTGCATTGAAATATTACATTTCTAAATCTCGACCAGTTTTGTTCCAACCCTTACCCTTAGGTTAGGAGGTTTGGGGTTGAGAAGGCCTTGTGTGATTTTCATAACCACCCTACAGGCAGAGCTGTTTAGAAAACTACAAAGAACAAAAGCCTGATTAACAGCCAGATCACCTGTAGTAGGTGGGGAGGGACATTATCACAGCGTCTTACCAGGCCTTAAGGGCCCCTGCTGATTGTGTGAGTTTGTCCCGGTGCGGCCCGGCTACGCGGTAACTGTGGGAGCTGTTACCAAATAGCAGGCCTTTATACTATTTCTAAAGACTCAACTATCTTTCATCTATGGCATTTCTCGATTGGTCAGCGTCTGAAAAATACCCCTTTGTTTGTTAAGCGTGGATTGACCTAAATCTAATAAAGACAGAATCTTGTGGACCAAGTTGTTGCAGCATCCAATTTCATTTTAAGGTGGTAAGCTCTTAGATCTTGCATTTAAGTAGCTGGAAAACCATTAACCAAGCTAACAAGATACGCCTATGATAAACTGAGAAAGTTTACTATGGCCTAAAAGGTTAAGTGGCTTTGACAAATCAATAATAATGCATTATTTATATTCAATAACACCAATATACATCACAACATGAAAAAGAGAAGAAAGAAAGCTGTGCTTTCCCCCATGTATTCAATATTTTAAAAGAGTAAAGATTCTTTCAGTTGCTTAACACAAATTTTAGATTATGTGTTTTAGGGTTTCTGTTTAAAGGTTGGGTATGGGATTTGCGAAACGCCAGCAGATTTTAATGAGCGAGCACAAGTCCATTGTTACAACAGCTCGAATCTGCTCCTCAAGTCTCAGCTGTGGGTTTTTTTGCAGGTAGTTTTGCAACACGTCTAGGTGGTAAATGTGTAGCAAAAGTATTCGTATCCGTAGATGCCAGAGCGTCCGTGGGCGGGACAAAATAGTTCTGCCCATAATTTCCTAATCCAATGAAAGTCGCCGGTAGGGATGCATTTCTCAAATTACACTGGGACCCACCGCGTGCCAGCATGGGCCTATAAAGATCGCAGCATTTGCAGGGTATCCTACATTATGTTAAATTAAATTACTCAGTTCAAGTGAATTGCCCCCAAATTATTGCATTAACATGCCGCAAATGTGCTCAATGGACAAGCATCAGTACCACTAGCCTATCTATCTGGTGATCGCGTAGCAAATTGTCATTTTACCGGTTCAAACCAGCGCTTAAAACATATTTTCGAATCATTTCTCAGTCTTTTTTTGGGCAACTTCACACAGGCGGCGCAGCATCCAAGACATTTCTGAATTTATGTTATGGCGACAACGACAATTAAAAAACATTGAAGGACATTTGCGGCATGTTAATGCAATACTTTGGGGGGAATTTACTTGAACTAAGTCATTTCATTTAACATAATTTAGGATACCCACCTCCGTTCAGTAGGACGCCCTCTTTACTTCTCCAGAAAGGAACGTATCCCGCGCAGAGTATGCTGCGATCTTTATAGGCCCATGGCTGGCACGCGGTGGGTCCCAGTGTAATTTGAGAAATGCATCCCTGCCGGCGACTTTCATTGGATTAAGAAATTATGGGCGGAACTATTTGTCCCGCCCACGGACGCTCTCGCATCTACGGATACGAATACTTTTGATACACATTTACCACCTTGACGTGTTGCAAAACTACCTGCAAAAAAACCCACACCTGAGACTTGCAGGAGCAGCCTTCTTTATCATTTTATTTGGGAGGAAATTTTTCACAGATGTGCAACTTCTGATGCATTAGTTCAAATTTGGGTTTACGAATGCACACATTTTGGGCAAGTTCTCAGATTATGAAACACGGGTGTGGCGAATGTGTTTTGCACCAACTGCGCTGCAATGATTGTAGCAAAAGGATTTGTGCACCTGTAACACAGGTTTGCGTACTCGTAGACCCTATTTTGTGTTTACAATGGTAAAAAAAATGTTTACGACTTCAAATGTACTGTTACACATTTGTGACTTTAGAGTACACATGCAAAATAAATATATACAATTTCAAATTTGCTGTGACTTTAGTGTACGCATTCAAATTCTGCAGTTACAGGTGCTAAAGACTTTTGCTACAATAATACCTTCATAGTTTTTAGCCAATTCTATCAAAACGCTATAAACTTGGAATGATAGGGGCATGTCGTGGGGGGCATACGCTATCGAGTTCCGCACCAGGGCCCCCATGTGTGATTGGAACCCGGCCCGCCCTTCGTGATGTCTTCCTACAAGGGCTGGCTGGGCACATCAAAGATGAGCTTGTTGCCCACGACCCGCCATCCTCACTAGAGGCCCTGATCGAGCTCGCTACCCGCCTCGACCTCCGAATTCAGACTCGCAGGAGGGAGAGGCGTTCTGAGGCCCCGCCACGCAGCCCTTCTCGCCCTTGGTCCCCAGTAATCCCCGCCTTCCTTCTGCTGACCCCAACCGCCCCCTTTAGGAGGGGGGATCTGGAGCCCATGCAGGTGGGCCGCACTCATCTTTCCCCGGAGGAGAAGGAGAGAAGACGGAGGCAGAATCTCTGTTTGTACTGCGGTCAGCCAGGACACTTCGCTGATCGATGCCCGGTAAAAGCCAGAGCTCACCAGTAACCATACTGGTGAGCTCCGTCCCAGACTCTGCCTCTCCCATAAGACCCACTCTTTCTGGTGAGCTCCTGTTGCCTTCCGGTTCCCATCCCATTACTGCCCTCGTCGACTCAGGGGCCGACGAGAGCATCATGGATCGGTCCCTTGCCCTTCGGCTGGGACTCCACCCCGAGAGACTACCGTCACCGATCTCTGCCAGGGCCCTGGATGGACACGTGTTGGGGAGGGTAACTTCCCGAACCAATCCTGTGCACATGCTCTTACTGAGAGGTCACAGGGAGACCATCCGGTTCATGCTTCTGCCTACCCCCAGTCATCCTGGGTCACTCCTGGCTTCGTAGGCACAACCCCAATATTGACTGGTCTACCTGTTCCATTCGGGAGTGGGGAGTGACCTGTCTGCATTCCTGCCTAAAGACGCAATCACCGTCGCCTCTCCCTCCTCGCTCCTGCTCCAGCCTCAGAGATCTCCGGGGTCCCTGCAGTCTACCATGACCTGAGTGACGTCTTCAATAAGGCTAAGGACACCTCCCTGCCTCCTCACCGTCCCTATGATTGCGCCATTGATCTGCTTCCAGGCACTTCACCCCCCCAAAGGACGTTTGTACTCCCTCTCCGCCCCCGAGCGGCAAGCCATGGAGGAGTACATCCGATCCTCCTTAGCAGCGGGGATCATCCGACCCTCCAAGGGGCAATGGTGTTCTCCAAGCTCGACCTTAGGAATGCTTACCATCTGGTTCGCATCCGAGACAGAGACGAGTGGAAGACGGCCTTCAACACCCCTACAGGTCATTACGAGTACCTGGTGATGCCCTTCCGTTTGACCAACGCCCCGGCAGTCTTCCAAGGGCTCGTCAATGACCTTAAACATGTTAAATAAGTTTGTTTTCGTCTATCTGGATGACATCCTGATCTTCCACCGGATCTTCTCCGCCGCCTCCTAGGCAACTCCCTGTATGTCAAGGCGGAGAAGTGCAAGTTCCCTGCACCTTTTGTCTCCTTCCTGGGATACATTATAGCAAGGGACAACCTGCGGATGGATCCTGCCAAGGTCTCTGCTGTCACCTCCTGGCCCCCCCGGAAACAAGTAAGCAGCTGCAGTGTTTCTTGGGGTTCGGCAACTTCTACCGGCGCTTCATCAGAGGCTTCAGCTCCATCGCGTCCCCCCTCTCGGCCCTCACCTTGCCCAAGGTCCCCTTCCGTTGGTCTAACAGGGCACAAGACTCCTTCGAGACCTTCATGACCCGCTTCACCACCACCCCCATCCTTCAGATCCCCGAGCCCGACCGGCAGTTCATTGTGGAGGTGGACGCATCCCGTGTGGGAGTAGGGGCGATCCTCTCCCATTGTCTTCCACCGACCAGAAAATCCACCCCTGCGCCTTATTCTCTCGCCGTCTAACCCCCTCGGAGAAAGAACTATGATATCGGCAACAGGGATCTTCTGACGGTGAAGCTGGCCTTGGAGGAGTGGAGGCACTGGCTTGAAGGAACCAAGGTTTCGTTTTTGGTCTTGACCGATCACCAGAACCTAGAGTATATCCGGTCCGCCAAGAGGTTGAACTCCAGCCAGGCTCGCTGGTCACTGTTCTTCGACCGGTTCAACTTCACCTTGTCCTATCGACCTGGTTCTCGTAACCTTAAACCTGATGCTCTCTCCCGACAGTTCCCGACAGGTCAAGCCTTCCACCATCATCCCAACTTCCTGCCTCATCGCTTCCGTCACCTGGGAGATAGAGGAGAGAGTACGAACCACCATTGTGGACAAGCCAGCTCCGAGTTTCTGTCCCCCTGACCGCCTGTTTGTTCCGTCACACCTCCGTTCCGACGTACTCCAGTGGGGTCATGCTTCCCGGCTCACCTGCCATCCCGGCATCCAGGGTACCCGGGACTTCCTGCGACGGCGCTTCTGGTGGCCGTCACTGGAGGAGGATGTCCGGGGCTTCGTCAACGCCTGTCCTGTTTGTAACCAGAATAGATAGAATACGTAATAGATAAAATAGATAGAATCTCACCGCCCACCTGCCGGCTTCCTGCACCCCTTGCCCATTATCCATCGTTCCTGGTCGCATATCTCTCTGGACTTTGTGACCGGTTTGCCTGCATCCAAGGGCCACACTGTCGTCCTTACCTTCGTAGATCGATTTAGTAAGTTGGCCCATTTCATCCCCCTTACTAAACTCCCCTCTGCCAGGGAGACTGCGGAACTGCTCCTCCACCACGTCTTCCGCCTCCAAGGGTTACCTACGGATGTCGTCTTTGACCGGGGACCCCATTTCACTTCGATCTTCTGGAGGGAATTCTGCAGCCTAGTCAGGGCTACTGCCAGTCTGTCTTCTGGCTTCCACCCGCAGTCCAATGGACAGAACGAGAGGGTCAATCAAGATCTAGAGACCACCCTCCGATGCCTGATGAACCGGAATCCGGCTTTCTGGTCCGACCAACTGGTATGGATAGAGTATGCGCTTAACACCCTTACCTGCTCATCCACTGGCCTCTCTCCCTTTCAGTGCGCCTACAGGTATCTGCCACCCCTATTCCCCGACCTGGAGAAGGAGTCCTTCTGCCCCTCGGCACAAGCCCTTATCCATCGTTGTCGACGCACCTGGATCCTGGCGCACACGGTTCTCTCAAAGTCTGCAGATCGCCACGCTGCTGCTGCAAACAAACCCTGCCTATCAACTTGGCCAGAAGGTCTGGCTCTCTACCCGTGATCCTACCCCTTAAAGTGGAGAGTCGCAAGCTGGCCCCCAAGTCCATAGGACCATTTCCCATAACCCGCATCATTAACCCAGAGGCGGTACACCTTCAGCTTCCCCGTTCCATGAGGATCCACCCAACCTTCCATGTCTCCAGGGTCAAACCTGTCCAGGAAAGCCCTCTGGCTCCTCCCGTTCCGCCCCCTCCTCCCCCTCAGCTCGTCAACGAAGGACCGGTGTTTACTGTCCGGCGTCTCCTCCGCTTCTGCCACCATGGACGTGGGTTCCATGGACGAGGAGCGCTCCTGGATCCCGGATCGCTTCGTCGTGGACGCCCGTCTCATCTCTGACTGCCACCGGTCCCATCCTGACCAACCTGCCCCGTCCCTCTCGTCCGCCCACTACGGTCCCATCTGCGGGTGGTTCCTCTGACCTCCAGAGGAGAAGGCACTCGGATGTCGCAGCCCACCTCGTCTACGGAGGACGCAACTTCCGATGCCTCAGAGGAATTCTAACCCTCCTCCGGGCCCCCTCCACCCTCCCTGTTCGATCTAGGATGTCTGGAGCCGTTCCTTGCCGAGGGGGGGGGGGGGTACTGTCATGGTCCGCCCCTGGTTTTTGCATTCACCTGCCTGCCACCCTGATCTCCTCTAATTAACCCAACCACCTTCACCTGTGATCCTTCTATATAAATCCTCTCCCTCCACTCAGTCTCTGCCAGATCATCTCTCATACTCATAGAGGTTTCCTGCAACTCCTGAACTGTCTACAATGCTGATCCTGCCTGTTTCCGACCCCTCGCCTGCCTGACCACGCGCCTGTTGTCCAGTCCCTGCCGGCCAATCTGCTTCCCTGTTTCCTGCTCCTCGCCTTCCTGTCTGCCCTCCCATTGACGTCCCCTTGCCTGTCTGACCACCCGCCTGTTGTCATGTCCCTGCCGGCCTGTCTGCTTCCCTGTCTCCTGCCCCTCGCCTGCCTGTCTGCCCTCCCGTTGTCGACCCCTCGCCTGCTGACCCACCGACTATTCCCTGCCCACCTGTCGGTGTCTTTACTGTTTGCTCTCTGCCTGCCCGACACTGCACCGAATTAAACCCTTGAAACTGTCCTCAAATGTCGTCCACAGAGCTTGCGTGTTGTTGACCGATAGCACAATCTCTGTGTTCGTCAATCTACTTATCGAGTCTTAAAAACAAGATGGCGTCGACGGGTGAACTACTGATGCTATTGTGTGTATAAAATGTCCTTTTTAATAAACAATCTGTACACTTACAAAGTTATCAATGCCTCGTTTTATATGTTAAGACCCTTATTATACTACCAAAGAAATGTTGGGCTACTTCTAGCCTTTTAAGTGGTTTATAATAGCAATTTAGTTTCTACCATAACACATGCCCCTATCCTTCCAAGTTTATAGCGTTTTGATAGATTCTACTAAACAGCCAACTGAAGAATGCGTCTATAGGTGCTTTTTTGCTCCAAAATGAAAATTCCAACCCATTATCATACCAAACATATCCTAAATCCATTTCACACCGTTTTGGTCCTTTAAGTCACTATCCATTGCCGAATGAGGTGACACAATTGGGATTGAGACTATGACCCCCTGATGAAAGCCTTTGCATTTGCGGTGTTATGAATGTTACAAACTGGGTGTCAGTGGCGACACTGGGATCTATGGGAACAATTACAGCTTATTGCAAGGTGACACAAAGAGAACATAATGGAAATATTTGAGAATGCCACTTTAAATTATTTGTATCTCAATAATTTTTAATGTTTATATTTTATCATAAATTAATATGATGAAAAAATTGATATTTGTATTAATCTACAAATTGGCAATTTACCTATCCTTTAATTCAAATGTATGTTTATTTGTATTTTACTTATTAAATACAACTTTCAAATATTTAATTGATCGCATTTTATTTCATTCATGCTGAGTGAAAGCAGTTTCATATATGTGCACACTATTGCTATGAGAAACGCTGCCAAAGAAATGCACCACACCTTCCTTGTGTGCACCTTGTCATGCACGGGGTTACCCTACCATCACAGGGGGTATGCTGCTGGGGGACAATGATAGGTCCACAAATCAATTCTCCGACACACAGTATCCAGGCCTAATGAGGTCTACAGTGGTCACTCCACAGAGAAAAAAAAAAAGAATGCCAAATTATTAATTCAGTCCATTGATTCACACATATGCTTACTCCAAACACAGGGTGAGGCAACAGTCTTTTGTCAATAATGAATGAACGGTCGAACGTGTCTTCTAGAAGCAGTCGTTGCCATGACCACTGGAAAGCAGTTGCTTGTAAGGCTGTAAGTAACATTAGCATGGCTGTGAAGTGGAGCAGATGAAAGGGAGACGCGCCAGACCATAGCTCAGGCCCCATGTCCCACTCTGAGAGGCTCACACAGATAGAGACTAGACCCACGATGCTCTGGGCGGTTACCATGGAGACAACATCTTCTATTACCAGCAACAACCAGTTTCTGTTTACTCTCATCATCTGTGTGTGCTGCTGCTGTGTGTGCGCGCTTCTTTTCAGTGAGATAGATGAAACCCAAAGTTATGAATAATTCAAATCGTCTACACGTCGTCTACTAATATGTTACAATACAGATAATTAATGTTGTATTTTTTTTATGCTATTTGAGACAGAAAAACATCTTGAATTCAATTTGACATACCTACTGCTTTTGTACAATAGTTTTAAACTGCATATAGGCTACTATAAGTTAACACATTCTTTCCTCTATTACTGCACACATAAAATTCTAAATGGCTCAATATTTCAAAGCCCAAAGTTTCCCTGCCTGTTTCTTCCCTTCATTTTTCTTTTTTTATCAGCTATTCCCTTTGCTCCATCGTTCTCCGGGGAGACGGCTCGGCAGCAGAATATCAATGTGTTAAATTTGTGGGTTTCCATGTCATTTCGGATCAGCCAATGGCCTCCCACCCCTTACAAACCTCCTAGCGTAGCTAAAGTTAGTTGGCCTAATGGCGGTGGAGCTTTCAGCAGAGCATCCGACACAGGCATCTTTTAATCACATATTATTATTTTGTTAAAATTTTTATAATTCAATAACATTTATTGTTTTTTTTTTTCAAGGTTTAGTTTGAGGTCACAGTCTCATAACATTATCCGTACCGAAGCATAGCAGAATCCTTTTGGAGCCACTTCAACACCGGCTTTACATGCTGTGCCAGCTCTTGGCTCAGGTCATGGCATGGACCGGCCATCTGACTCAGAGTTGTTACGTTGGTATGCATGGCATATAACTGGCTGTGGCTTTATCTTGGAGCCAGAAGTTCAAGGACAACCACAACATATACCTGTATGTATGTTATGCATGCCATTATCCCAGGCTAATCTGCTAACTCAAGAGAATAGCTGAGTTATAGTGTACATTTTAAGGAAAAGGAGGCTAATGTTGGCTCTGAATCATGGAGTTATTTTCATTTATCTCTGTGAATTCATACGCTACATCCCATTTTCCCAGGCCAGCCAAAGAGAATAGTTCAAGAACATGTTAAGCTAAATGATGCTAATGTCCTCTTAGAACTGGAGTGGCGTTTAAATGTATGTCTGTGTAAATTCCTGCTTAACAAGGCATGTATACTAAAGGCTGGCTGACACACTATGCCCCTAACCCTATGTGAGAAGACCACTGTTGTTTTGTCTGCTGTTTGTGATGCAAATGCTCCCAGCAGGGGTTCTCAGGAAGCCGGCAGGTAGTGAAATAATAATCTCTCAGCTAGTCGAAAGAAGATCAAATTCGGTTTCAATGAAGTCAAACTGTATATCAATTATTTGAAATTGATGGGTTAAGCGTTCGTTTTGGTTGCAGTTTTTGATGTTTGCCTTTATTTGCGGTGTGACCTTTGTGGGCATTTCAGTCTTTGACAGATCTGGTATTTTCTGTTAACTGAGGAAATTTTCCCCACTAAATAATAACTGATATGTAAAGTATACTTTGTGGCCCCTGTTTGCTTCAGTAAACAGTTTGTCATCCTAAATGTGAACTCATATAATAAAACAATTGAGGAACATTGAAATTTCACAAGGAATCATTTACACACGTCTTTTACGCATGGCCTCGTAAATGCCATGCGTTTATGCTTTATTTTACAAACAAATTGTATCATTTGCCACCCCTTCCTGCTTTGATAGGGGCAATATGTGTCACAATTCAGACTTCAGTTAAATGACTGCCTCCCTTCCCCCTACCTACTATATCTTTCAGCCCTGCCACCTGCTTGGATAAAGAGAGTTTGCTACAACATATCAGTTTCCTGCAGACAGCACCTCTCCGTATTGTTATATTACCCTTTTCTCCCCTTCCACTCACCACTTCTTTGCAATTGACGACCATTGATGGTGCGTAGTACGAGGTAATGATGCATTTGCATGCGTCCCTGCAGGTAAATTCTCGCGAGAAGCCTCCACTGCCGCACAGGAAGTCCCTCCTTGATCTCGTCGTTACCTGGGGCGGCAAAGGCTCCTTTCATTCTTTTCTCATTCGAGAAGGAATCCTGCTGTGCCCCAGAGATACTGCAGCAGGTCCATTTCCTGTATCCACACAATGACAACCATTCCTAATCAGAGATTTTTGACAAATAGCATGAGAGCTTCTAGGATATCAGTGTACTAGAATTATTTCAATTTAATTTTTATTTAGAATTTGCTATTAAAACTTAAATGTAACCATTTGATGCATCACAACAGAGTTAGCCTTAGGCTAATTTTCATCTGCAGTCCCTAAATCTGATAAAAAACAATCTTTATTTATTTTTATTATTATGATTATAAATCATTACTTTAACAGTATTCTTTTTGCTATGCACTCATGATCTTCAAGTGATTCAAATGATGACTTCACCTATGACTGAACTTAGTGGCATTCTCTTGTCTAAACAACAGTGACCACTTCTCTCTGACCTTGTCCAGTGAGTATGTGCCCGGCTAGCTTGGCTGTGTTGCAAACTGTGCAGAGATCATCCAAGAATGCTACCCAATAGATCATATGCGGGGCCCATGCAAATGGCAGTGATCCCCTCCTACGAGAACCATGCACTAATGCTTATCCCCTTGCTCCGGCCGGCACTGTGCTGTGGCTCATCCATCACCTGGTGACTGAACCCTGGACCCAGGGCTCTCTGGCAGAGTTCCTTTAGACAGTGACTTGCTGTATATTTAATGAAGGGTTTATTAAACACTCTTAGCGCTGTCACGCAAAACCGTCCTGATGAATCAGCATTGGCCTTGGGGAAGAACAGAAAGCTATGAAACCGCCCTTGGAAGGCCATATTGTTCAGTGTTGCTACATTCCATTTAGGGAGTAACCAAAAGGTCGCTAGTTCGATCCCCACCTCCTCCTAGCTGAGTGTTGATGTGTCCCTGAGCAAGACACTTAACCCTAATTGCTCCTGACGAGCTCGCTGTCGCCTTGCATGGTTGACTGCCGTCGGTGTGTCAATGTGTGTATTAAACGATGTTAGTCGCTTTGGATAAAAGCGTCTGCTAAATGCCCTAAATGTAAATGTAATATTCAATAATCTCAGAAGCCCACCTTATTTACAATAACGAAAGGTACTCCGAGGACGACAAGAGAGTGATTCCGTTAAAAAAACTCTCTAAGGAAGTTTCTTTACCTAGCCGAGTGTGAGTGTGGTGTACAGTAGTTTGGAAGGTATCTTAGTGAAATTCAGGCCTTATGTTCAATGCTTGGAGTATTGTGATTGAGTCTCCTTTCCATTGGGAGCAATATAGCCTCACAAATGATTGTGAAGAGCTAAGAACTGGCATTTTTTTGTTTTCTTTCCCCTCAAAATGATTTAGACCAATCATGTCGCAGAGGGAAAGGGTCTGCAGACTTACGTTCCATGATATGGGTCATTAATCTCTGATCCAGAAGAGGACTAATAACTAAAAATATAGCATTGTTTTTCCATTGTCTGTATCCCTCCTTAGCTTACAGTGAACACAACCTCAGTCAGCACTGGTCAACTAAACCTTTCCCACAGCTGCTTGGAAGACAAGCTCAAACATCCTGTTAAGTGACCAATGTCCTAAGAACAAGTGTCTGTAAAGGTTTAAAATCAAACCTGTGACTGGCCACTTTAGAAAAACATTTGTCACATTCGTCTTCTGAAACTTCCATTTTGCACCCACTAATTTATCGCTAGTTTTTCTTCAGAAGAAAATAGCCGTAACTAAACAGTGAACATTGCATAACTCCGCCTCTCACACTTAATGGTTAACGGCCCAGGCGCTGTTCAGTCTCCCCCACATAAATTTGGCTGTAGCATTGTCAAAAATTTAAATCCCAGATTAGGACCAATATATCACTGTATACGCATGCACAATACTTGTGGTCATTGCAAGAAGTATCGATGTACCAAAGGGCAACGCTGAACACTGATTTATACAGACCATGACTAATACGCTCTTGGTTACTCACAGGGAAATATGTTGGCACTATAATCCTCACTTAACTTGCCTGTATATCATCCCAGCAGTGCCACTCCATGGCACTCAACACTTGAAGTCATTGTACACGTGAAACCTCATAACTGTGTCACTTGGGGAACCCTGGGTGAAAACATCTGCAGCCGGGCTGGAAACGCACACGGCACTCATGGTCTCAGCCGACATCTCGGCTTGATGTCTTTCCCAACTGTCCGCGCTGGTCTGTGACTCCGCTCTGAATTCTCACTTGGTTGGCGGTACAATGAAATGCTCCAAAAGAAAAAAACGTTTCTTCCCATGATCTCCTCGCATTGACAGGCTTTCTGGCCTTTTGCCTCGTCCTTAAGTTTATTTAAGAATGGGAGGGGAGTTGTTCGGCCTAATAGGGACCTACTAAAGTTTCTGCTCAGAGTTCTGCCCATGACTTCATCCAACATGAGGGGGTTTCCATATTGCAAAACAACAGAAACCAAATATTATTGAACTGCTATTGGAACATCTTCTATTTGAATGTTGAATAGCAGATACAATATTACATTCCAACTTAATACTTGTGTTCAAGATAAGAATTAACCATAAGAAAACAAACAAGAAACCATTAGCCATTGCAAGAATGCTAACTTGGTTAACACAGAAGATTCAATCTGAGCTGCAAGGTTTGGTTTTGCCGTGGAGGTTGGCGCTGTGTAGTCTACGCATGGGAGAGAGGCAGAGGAGCCCAGACATGCTGGGCCCCCAGGCCCTCCAGCACTATGGCAGACAACACACACGTACCTGGAATAAAAGGGCCAGGGCTTGTTCCCCAAGGCGTGAGACACACTGTTACTTAAGCCCCCTCTTACACTCACACAAACACACACACATAGGTGGTGTTTGAGGCAGCCCACACTGGCGGCCTCAGGCAACACAGTGCTCGTTTGGTTTAAGCTGCTCTTAACACGCAACTACTTTACAAGAACATCAAAGAGTGTATTGTGTATAGCAAGGGTAAAGGGATGCCTTCATAATAACCACTGGTCTCAGGATGCAACTTTATAACGTGCCCTAATATGTGACAGGAACTTGGATCCCATCACTGCTGGGCGGTGTGTGTTTGAGGGGTGTGTGTGTGGGCGGTGTGGATGTGCGTGTGTGCGGGTCACACCCATCCACACTGGCACTGTTACCGGGGGTGACCTCTGTGCCTGAGTAGAGGAGAGAGGGGAGCGTTAGTTTGTGCAGTGGGAAGCAGAAACACCCTGTGTCATGCTTCCTTCCACGCTCTCCCTTAGTGACATGGTCAATCGCAAACAGGCTTGCTTAAGCCCCTTTGTAATGTGACCTCATTTAAGTCATCCTGCCCCGGGCCAGATGTGTAATCCCTGATCAGTCTTAAGACTCTGAAAAAACAGATAAAGTCTAACTTGACAGTCCCAAACGTCACCATTTTATGTACTCTGTGCATGATGGTGATGGACTGTGGAGTGGAAACCGATGCTAGTACTTTCTCAGAGGTGTTAACCTTGCTTTATTCATTGTACACATGAAAATAAGTTTGAAGGCCAAAACCATAGTAGAATAAAATAAAGTAATGATCTCATGCGTCCTGCTGGCTAAAATAAGCTCAGTAAATGACAAATGACATTACTTGTTACATAACTATTATTCCAACAATGGTGTCATGCAGTATATCACTGCGATGCTATGTTGTTCAGGATGAGAGCCACTAGCTATGAGTGAAAGACAATAGAACCGTCGAAATTAGTCAATGTTGAGATTCTGGCGGCTTCTCTGGAAGGTTAGATTTCTTGGGTGGGATGGGCGACGGGTAGAGCCGTGGTGGGAGAGGAAGGGAGCAGCCACTTCCTGCACCACCAATTACTGATAGCGACAAACACAGAAAGTTTTTAGGTACTAGTTCCCATAAGAGAATTCTACATGAGCTTACTGCCATGGCAACTGAAAACCTCCAACCGCTAACCAGATGGAAATGTATGCATGTGAAGTTTCCATTTACAGTTTGTGCTGTATTGGAATTAACCTGCAAGCTAAGAACTTGCAACTGTGAATGTACATTTTCCGACACAATGCCTGTTATGTTGAATCATTGGCAGTTTAGTATCAATATATATTAAATTAATGATAATTAATTGTATGCCACTTTTACAGGACAACGTGGCCAATCCAGTAACTCTACTTATCCTCAATCATTAAAAGTTAGTCGTCAGACGTTACTGATTAGTCTTTGTTAAGGATGTCAGCTGTCACATTTTTACATGCAAACAAAATTGGTTGAGCCGGTTCAGTGACTTCATGTCAGTAATGGCTTTCAAGAACAGTTGCTTCGACACCAGCCCTCCCTGTCTTGCTCAATCGGCCGTGGTAGTGTGACAGAAAAACAGTACAGTGAACACTGGTACATAATGCTTAACTACATTAGGCATTAAGGTCATGACCACACCGATGACCATCGGAAGACTGCACAGGAAGACCTGGTGAGTAACAGCAGCCTGGCCAACCGAGCAGCGTTTACATGACGTCCTTAGGAAGGAGGAAAAGACAAAAGGGAAACACTTATGTTTGGTCATCAGAGTTGCCCAATCTGTACTTCCTGTATGATCCGTACTATGATGGACATCGCTTTATAACTGTACTATGATCATATCAGTGTGTTAGGTATCTGTTGGGCCCTGCTTATCCATGTTGAAAGAGCAGAGCAGGGAAGGCCCATGCCTGCCACTAAATCAATAGTAAAACCATGCCGATCTAGTAATAAAAGAATATTTCAAACCCTAATAACTCCCTGCAGGCATCCTTGAGATGCCTCACATCAAAAGGCTCATTAATAACCTGTCTCACGGTAAGTTGCTTTGGATAAAAGATTCTGCCAACTGTGTGATTAAATCACTCAAATTAAACTTGCATGCAACGGCACTGGTTGCATAAATAGAACCTATTTTCTATCAATGTCACTGGAGGACTGTGAGGAGTGCGCCAGTAGGAGCAGATGGTGTGGAGGGTCAAGATAATGGCACTGATGAAGGGCTACCTGTGTCACGTGACCTTGCTATCAGAACCACCTGTTGTCTCTGGAGTTGTCAACCTGTCAACCAGATGTGTGTGTTTTGGTGTAAATAAAAGCACCCGCGCTCGCTCGCACACACGCACAAACACAGACATGTATGAGTGTGTGCACATGCATGCACACCAACACAAAGACCCCAAATCGATATGAAAACAAATATCGAAACACACTAACACACTCACACAGTGAGAGGGTTGCCTGGGTAAGTCAACCTGTATTTCTTTCTGAGACCTTCAAGTCGTCTGTACCAATGTGTCTTGAAAAATAGCCCTCATTGTTCCCCTTGCATGTCTGAGCACTACAGTTGCTAAGCGGTTGCTCTCTCTCCCTCTTTCTCTCTCTCTCTCTCTCTCTCTCTCTCCCTCTTCCCCTTCCTTCCTCTCTCCCGGGTCCGGCTCCGCTAACGCCATCGCAGTACACACGGTACCTCCCATAAAGTCTGGCAATGGACAAGAAGAATGACGCATACTCTGCATGAATCACATGTGGACCGCCGAGAGGACAAAGTGGGACTTATTTCACCTCATCAAACCCTGCCCCTTCCTCCCAATGAAATCACCCTTCAAACCCTTCAGTTTTTTTTCGGGGTGGTTGATGGATTATTTATTCTTCAAATTTAGGCACTCAGCTCTGCGGCGGTGGTGGACAAGCGAGGGCCGCGGAGGTCCCAGCGCTCCGAACAGAGGGGCATTGATGAGTACAAAGTGGACTCTCGCTGCCCGTGTCCAGGCTTGTGATTTCTTTTAATTACCGAATGTTTGGCCGACACGTAATTTCAACATTGATGCAAAGCAGCGGTGGGTAGAAATGAACTCACCTGTTCCGTAATGCACACAATCGCATGCAGGCACACTCACACACACACACACACACACACACACACACACACACACACACACACACACACACACACACACACACACACACACACACACACACACACACACACACACACACACACACACATGTAAGCACATAAGTACAAACTCCGCCTTAAACGCACACACACACACACACACACACACACACACACACACACACACACACACACACACACACACACACACACACACACACACACACACACACACACACACACACACACACACACACACACACACACACACACACACACACACATACCTACCTACACACACATTTCTGTGCGAGACATAATAAGTATGTTTATCCAGCTTGGTAAAGAGCAGAGCCCGGCCTCCTTTTCCCTCCATGCTGGATGTGTGAAAGGTGGAAGGAAACCAAGAGCGTTTCCTCTCTGCGGCCCCAGACTCTGGTCCTCCTGGGGAGCCAGGGGCCAGACTGGCAGAGCCGTAAAGTAGGGAGTGCAGAGTCTGGGAAACACACAGGGGTCCCGGCCGGCTGCCAAACACAACACAGGAGACGCTGGCTCTCAAAGACACCCACGACTCAGGTAAAATCACTGACTCCGTCAGTCACTACCTCATGTTCATACATACACACCGATGAATGCACACACACAAACACACTCACTCACTCACTCACTCACTCACTCACTCACTCACTCACTCACTCACTCACTCACTCACTCACTCACTCACTCACTCACTCACTCACTCACTCACTCACTCACTCACTCACTCACTCACTCACTCACTCACTCACTCACTCACTCACTCACTCACTCACTCACATGTTCATAGATATGCACTGATGCATGCACACACAGACTGTCATTCACCCAGGTACTCACTTACTTTCTCAACCACTCCTGTTCAACATTTAAAGACTGTAGCGCACACACACTCACCTATTCATATTGTAATAACTGTGTGGTTATGACCGCATCATGTTGACAAGATGTTTTGGGTCTATCAATGCAGAATGGACGCATTGTTGCGTTCAACTGTATAGATTGACAATCACACATCCCTTCATGTTTTCTTTGTGTGTCTTACGCGTATGCATGCAATGTATGCATTACGATGAAAGCCGAACATTGTCATCAGATCGGACAGTTGCTATCAAGTCCTTTCAAGTCCCTAGCTCCAACTCAAGTTTAACCCTTCGTATTGTAGCCTAAGTATGCTCTATTGAACAAACGCTCAACACTAGCAGAGAGCGATTTATAGAAACAGCAAGGAGCACCTGGTATCAGCTCATGGCCTGCTGACAGAACCTTCAAGAAGGTACCGTCCGTACGCCTCAGACTGAATGCTACTCAATGCGTGCAGCCCAACAACAACGTCACACATCACTTAGGGGACGTCAACAGAAGCATTTCAATCAGCTACGAGCAAGATGGTATCTCAAGTACTGTATCATAAGCCAGGAACCGGTTTGAAAAAAGTATTTCTGTCCCTAATGCACATGTCTCCCTCCTAGGATCTAAAGCAAACAAATAAAAACCTGTACTGACAGAACACACCTTTTTAATTATTTATTTATTTTTAAGGAATGATCCGGGTATGGAATATCATGGGGTTAGGAATATCGTCCCTTTAGGAATGTGATGGGATTCAGAGGGTCACAGCCCTTCTCCTTCCCTGAACAGAAAACTATTACTCTCTCTAACTCTCTCACTCTGTCTTATTCTCCCTCTCACTCTCCCTCTCTTTTACTCAATTTATCTCTTCATTTCTTGCTCTGTCTCTTTCTTTATCTCTCTTTCTCTGTTGTCTCTCAGCATCACTCTCCTTCTCGTTCTCTCTGACTCTCAATGACTCTGCCGCTCTCATCACTCTCTCAGCTCTCTCTCTTTTCCCTCAATTTCTTCAACTCCATTGTTCTCTCCATTTCTTCCTCTCTTTCTCTCTTGTTCTCGCTATCTCTCTTGGGCTGTCATTCTCCATCGCTCCATCCATCTTGCTCTGATCATCACTCCCTCCCTCTCTTTCTCTCCATCTCTCTCAATATCTCTCTCCATCTCTCTCGCCGTCTCGGTTACTCTCCATCATTCTCCCTCCATCTCAATCTCCCTCACTCCCTCCCTCCATCTCACTCTTCTCTTTCTCTCTCTCAGCTGAATGGATAACTGATGAAGAAGCAGATGTCTCTCTCTCAACAGAGTGATGCCTTCCACTCCACTCCTGCCAAGTCCTTTTTGAAGAGAGAGACAGAGAGCAGAAGACACCAATAGAGAGTGAGAGCGAGAGACAGACAACGATAGTGAGCCTTAGGGAGAGAGACAGACAGACAGAGACAGAGAGAGAGAGAGAGAGAGAGAGAGAGAGAGAGTTCAGGGTCGAAACCTACATCAGGGCTTCGTATGGAGGACAACTTTAGAGCGACAGCTCCTTTTGACACAATGGATTCAGAAAATGACCAGACTCTCTCGCTCTCTCTTTCTCACTAACTCTCTCGCTCACTCTGTCTCCAGCCGTAAACGTCTCAGACAGGCTTTCTAGTGGAAGCCAGACTCAGGTAATTTCAAGGGCAGCAGATTGAATGAGGAGCAGATAATTCAAGTGAGCGGATACCGTTGAATGGAATTTGATTTAAAAAAGGGAGGGAGTTTAATTTGCTCAGCTTCAGAAAGTCTTTGTGTAAAGGTAGATACTGAGGGACTTTGGAAGTGGTCAATCAGTGTTTGAATGGAGAGGCAAATTAACTGTTTCAACAGGACTTTTTCTTAATGGTGTAAAGTGAATGTCATTTTCCAAGCTTAGTCAAATCTCTCAAAAATATTGATAAGCTGAAATAAATGTTCAGTAATAATGTCAGTCATGTCTGTTCACGCCACTGGACATAATCGACGGAAATATAAGTAGAATAAATGAGAAAGAAGTTTAAGAATGTGTTTTCTCTCCATACTTTTACAACTTAATGTTTCTTAATTTGCCATCATTAGTTCCCTGTTGCTTGTCTGAAAAAGAGTGTCAAACTCATAACATTTATGAAGAAATACTCAATTAAAAACAACAATTATATTGTATGATGATGATGATGATATTGCCAATAAAATACATGAATGATGATGATAGAAATACATGAATATGAAAGTGATATAATTATGTTGATGTGGATTACCCCCCCACCAGCACGAAAGGAGCTCTTTTGAATTGAACTTGTTCTTTTTAGTTTAGAGGGATAGCTAGAGAACATCTAATACTGAAAACATTTCACCGAATACCTTGTAGTGCTCTGGCCCGAGAGCTATTTTCTTATAGGCGGGATGAATGGGCGGTGTCCACCGTGTCCTACCGCCCGCCCCGTGGGTGTGTTTAAGGCGAATGTCCGCATCCACCTGCTCGGGTGCTGCTCTCCCACACAGTCTGAAACGCTAAACTTTCAGGAGTGCCTCGCAGCGTGCCGTTGGACCCACTTTCCCCCGCAATAAGGAATATTTGTTGTATCTCCCTTCTGGAAGCGCAATTTCGTTGACAATGACATTTTTCTTCCCCTAAGCTCTTGCTCAGAATTGATCAAGAAAATTGTAATCATTTTGGAGTTTTTTCTTTTTTCATGTTCTGTTGAGTGCTCTCTGAGAGCCATACGCACGTTGCTCTCAGGTGAAAAGGCTATCGCTTCTGACTGTCCACCAACAGCATCGGGATTTAATGTTTTAAATCGGGAGAAGAAAGTAGACGAGTGTTTTGGAATTTGGTTATTCAATGACTTATATTATTGGATTTCAAGTTATTTTCGGAGAGCTGTTGTAACAACCAGGTTAGTAAAATAACTTTTTTTATTACGTAGGCTATTATTATGTTTATGCTCCTCTCATCATTTTCAATGCAATCCGGGGTTTGTATCCATGCACTTATTCATTAGCTCTACTTATAGACAATAATGTGCTGTGTTACTCCGAATTATAGTGACGAATGTGTTATCTTAAATGATTAATGTCAAATGCAATTAGGCCTACATATAGGTTCGATACATTATTATTTCAGGACTAGGCTATATCGTATAATATTTTAGTAATTATAAAATACTACAATGATATGCAAACATTTGTATTTGTCACCACGTCCCTTCCACACAATCTCCAAACGTCAGTGTACTTGGGACTGTATTCTATTCTGCATGTCGAGTGAACTCTCCATTTCAGACACACACAGCACAAGCATTTGCAAATTAGGAATGCTGATGCAGACATAAAGCCAATTATATGTTTTGTAATATTATATTTTGAATACTCAATAACTGTTATTTGCTAAGCCTTTGTTGTTTATAAAGGCGCAGGCGTTGGTCATTAGCGGGTCACGATGCAGTCATATTTACCAAGTGGACTTTAGGATATAGTTGCTCAGAATAATTGAATACATTTAGTATTTACTCAACTGAACCTAAAAATAAAATCCATACATTTTAGAGTTAAACAATTACAACTTATATAGGAGAGAGAGACTCCGAGATTTTTTTTGTTCAAACAACGACAACTTTCTTAAATCTTGTCCCTGCGATAGCAGGACACGAGACATAAGTTATTGTTGTCAACTTCACAACGTGCTCTATATGTCCTATATTATAGGGGAATACACAACCTATTGTATTTATCTACGGACTTGACGACTTTCGAGACCCCAAAGCGCGCGCTCTACCGCCTCCTCTCAGCCCCCTTCCCGCCGTGTCACGTGGACGCAGGCACTTGTTCGATTTAATTTGCTTGCGCGAAGGAGTTTGCCTCTGTCTCCGAATAAACAGCTGGACGCTCAACACATTGTCAGTAAACAGCTGAAGTTTAAACAGCTGCTAATGCTCATTATTTCTCTGCAACCAGACCGTCCGAGGGACCCCTTGTTTGTGTGTGTGTGTGTGTGTGTGTGTGTGTGTGTGTGTGTGTGTGTGTGTGTGTGTGTGTGTGTGTGTGTGTGTGTGTGTGCGTGTGCGTGTGTGTGTGTGTGTGTGCGTGCGCGCGCGCGTGCGTGCGTGCGTGCGTGCGAGAGTGTGTGTGTGTGTGTGTTGCTTGGCAAAATCCTCACATTCTGTGTTTTCCAAGTGAAAACTTGGGCTGGTCTTGTTCTGGTTAAAAAGTTTGAACTAGAAGGAGACTGGCGCCTTTGTAGTGCGCACGGAGCCCTCTCGGCGAGAGCGCGGTTTGCCTGAATTAAGGATGCATTTGATTCAGGGTGTAAAGAGAAGTTAGTCATAGTCGGTTACGATGCTTTGCTCCGTGGGGAGGCTGTCTGGGCCCTTTAGATGAGGAGGGCATCGCAGAGGGGGTACATTGGTTGAAATCCACTCTCTCTCACACACACACACACACACACACACACACACACACACACACACACACACACACACACACACACACACACACACACACACACACACACACACACACACACACACACACACACACACACACACACACACACACACACACACACATCAACGCACAAAACCACAACCCATCATTCTGAAAGAAATCGGAGAGGGTGCAAGAGAGGTCACAATTATCCACTTATTTCTGATCATGTATTAATCAAGTGTGCTCTTTCATTGGCATTCCTGTCTTAAAATCCTAATCCATGATTTCATTCATCATCTTATTGAATGTATTTAATTATCATTCGTAACATTTGTCATTTCTTTTGGGTCATTTGACACTGTACAATGACAGAGTGAAATGACCCTGTGAAACGGCCCTCTCCCTGTCTGCATGTCTAATTGTGGGGACTGGTGTAACCTCCTTTGAGAAGGGCCCTTTAATTACAGAGCGCTAACACGCACATTTACACAAACACACACACACTCACGCACACACACACACACACACACACACACACACACACACACACACACACACACACACACACACACACACACACACACACACACACACACACACACACACACACACACACACACACACACACACACACACACACACACACACACACACACACACTCACGGTCATGTAACAGGAATGTGTTTGGTGTGCAACAGTCACTACAGTCCTCTCTCAGTGGAGCCATCGAGGCAACAACAGCAGTTTGATCTCCGCAGTCTCATGATCTCACACGCACTCACACACACACACACACACACACGCACACGCACACGCACACACACACACACACACACACACACACACACACACACACACACACACACACACACACACACACACACACACACACACACACACACACACACACACACACACACACACACACGCACATGCACGCATGCAAACACACATACTCATAAATCGAAACTATTTGGTTGTTTTTTGTATGTTTGGGGTTGTTTACTCAGAGGCCGCCTGTTCTCCAGAGATGTCTTCTCTTGCACTCAAGGCTTTGGGTCGATTCCACATGTCTCTGTGGGTCTTACAACAGACGCATCCCTCGAGGGGCCACTGCTTTGACATCTCCCCCCCCCCCAAAAAAAAAATCTGCAGTCTCTGGACGCAGCCTTTGACACGAACCTCAAGGGGGCCAGGCCTCCAGTGCATGTGTTGGCCAAGGTTTATATCTCCTTCTTGTTTATCTCACTATTTATGCATCGGTCTCTCCCTCTCTCTCTCCCTCTCACTCCTCCTTTATTCCAGGGATTTTGTCACCGTTCCTGGGCTTGCCCGAGGTGGTTTGACCATGCAGCTGGACGCTCTGCGGACCGTCCAGATCCTCCTGGCGCTGGCCAGCTTCGCTCTGGGGAATCAGCTAATCATCGACCCGCTAGCCGCACCTCGCGTTACCATCTCCTTCAAAGGTAAGAGCGCCCCACCATCCTTATCGCGGTTCCTGTTTTGGATTCAAAGAGAATGGATGGATTGGAGTGTTTGGGTTGGCTGATGTGGAGAGGGGACGTTGGGGTCCCTGCTTCCTTTTTCTGTTGGGTCTGTCAGAGTGTTTATTTCCTTGTTTGACCTTGCACATTGCTTTCTGCAAGTTTTGCTTTGAAGAACTCTGGCCCCAGAATCTCAGCCGTGTGTCACCCCTGTTACCATGGGAGACCGGTCGTTGAAAGTTAATAGTAAACAACAGGGAGAAAAAAATATAGAAGTAAATGCCATGTTGAAGGGTTCAAAACACAACAGTTTGAAGGCAACATCTGTGTTGCCTTCAAACAGGCTACAGGCTGGATGCTTCCTGCCCACACTTGATTTATACAGTCAAGCCATTCTGGATGGAGCACATGATGCGATGGGTGACCCGTCTTCTGAAGCTGGTTCCAATTCCCTAATCCTCCTTCGATGTTCTCCTCCCCCCGCCCCCCCTCCCATCGCCCGGCTCTCTACATTAATACGTCAACCTCGTCTCCCCGAGTTTCCGCTGGGCACCCCTCCGAGGGAGCGGCCCCGGCTCTCCAACGATGGGCCGATGAGGAGGGAATCGGTTGTAATGTGGTTTTGTGATACGCACCGGAGGATTTAGGGAGAGAGAGCAGGGAGGTACAGCAGTGCAAGGCACTTGTGTAACACTTCAGAGCTCTCCTCAGGTAGATCTCCAACAAATCATGTGACGTGGCCTGCGTGTCCTCTTCCAGCGTGGTTAATGCTCACCAGATGCTTCTGCCGGGCTGCAATCCCCCCCCCCCCGGGACGGGGAAGCAGCCAACGTTAAATAGGGAAAGTGTTTTAGTAAACACTTAAAAAGATTCATATTGCTACTTTTAAAGTGATGAAAAGTAAGGGGCATGTTTTTTGTTCTGGGTTTCAACCCCTTTGCTGTTACCTAGAGGCAACCGTTGAGCAAGATGTTTAACCCCTGCTTCTTTTAATCACACATATCTTAAAACAACTGACGCAAAAACTCTGCTAAAAGACGTAATAATGTAAAGAAACCTTAGGTTGTTTCTTTTAAATGCCTCAGACCAGAGCTTCAAAGTGTGCATGGAATAGGAATACAGATGTATAGTCATCAAAAATGAATTCACCGCCGGTAAGTCGGCCATGCACCTCGCAGGCTTTCTTGTTTGTGCATCTCGGCGGCCATATAGATGAGGTGAGATGGGGGGTTGGGGGGAGGGATTGCGGGGTGAGAGGAGAGGGTATTACCAGGAGCAAATGGCCAGGATCAGCCAAGTGAAGCGCCGTCCCAAGGCCTGTCCTGCTCGGAGATCAAGCCTTCGATTAGCAGCCAATGAAAAGCCGCGGCTAAGACCATGCACCCGCCGCTGTTTGCTCTCTCCTTCCCTGCTCCCAGCCTCCCCCCGGAGCAAGTTGGCTTAATTAAGTGAACTGGCGCAGTTCATTGTTTAAGGCATTTCTCCCCTTTAATCAAGGGGGATTTAGCACCTCGCCGAGCACGAGTGCGGAGCTCAGCAGTATTTTCATACGTTCTCGTTCATCTATTCGAAATAATCGAATGAACTTATATTATAAAAACGGCTTATTGACTGTTGAATCACTTTTTTTTTTTCTTTCCTCAAGAAGTTTATTTATCCAAAAATCTGTGTCAATATTTTCTGGCCTCTCTTAAGAAAGCGATGGAAGCTTTTCTGAAAAAGCCCCTCACTTCCTCGGCTGGCTGGCTCTGTCTCAATAGAGCGCACCTTGCCAATATTCTTGCTCTCGCAAGCCGGGGCGAACGGGGGTAAACAAGAAAGGCTCCCCCTCTCATTGCTTACCTGTGTGTGTTTTTTTTCCTCTAGTCAATATGAATTTCACAGTCTGCTGGCGCGGGTTCTCTCCAAGGGATGCCTCTCCCTTTGCATTCAATATTACGACTCTTCTCCTTAATTGCTTTTTGAGAGGCCCCATGGTACCAGTACCTAAGCAGGGGAAAGGAGGCAGCACTCTCCCACATCTCATGGAGCTTTAAATCAGCACTCAAGCCATTTGATTTAAAAGGTTTACTTTTCACCCAATATATTTCTCTCTCCTTCTTTTTTTTTTCTTTTTTACAGCCCTTGATAAAATACTCTCGGTTAGAATGTTGTTGCATTTCGCCCGCTACAGTGTAAAACGGCGTGGGTTTTTACAGAAAAAGAATGTGTTAAGAACATTTGTCCCGTGATTGATTATATTACTGATGTGCAAGCTGGGACCCCAAATAAAAAGCACAGCTATTAAAGCGCAATGTCTTCTCTGTCTTCCTGGACGTAACTGGATAGCTCGTGCTCATTAAGTCAGTAGCCCAAGCAGGGACTTGGGGACCGTGACCGGGCCGCATGGGAGGTAATGTTTTCCTCTATAAAAGCCAGGTAGAGTAAATCACTGGCCCTAATTGTTTTGCCTTTGCTGCTGGTAATTGGGCCACAGTTGTTAAATTATTTGCTTTACACATGTGTGTGTTTGAATGAGACTAATATCAAGGCTGAGGTAAAGATAAGCCAGTTGTGGCTTGGCCTGAGCAGCTGCTCTTATGGAAAGCAATGCCCTACTTATCTTTACATGTTGAATATAGCACGTGGTGATACATTTTCCTTTTCACTTTTCTTAAACTTTGACAACAGGAAGAAAGATAGATAGCATTGAGTGTGTGTGTGTGTGTGTGTGTGTGTGTGTGTGTGTGTGTGTGTGTGTGTGTGTGTGTGTGTGTGTGTGTGTGTGTGTGTGTGTGTGTGTGTGTGTGTGTGTGTGTGTGTGTGTGTGTGTGTGTGTGTGTGTGTGTGTGTGTGTGTGTGTGTGTGAGAGTGTGAAAAAGAGAAAGTTGTTGTGTATGTTTAGATTCTGACCTTTTCACTAACCATCACCGAACCCATAAAATGGATGCGCCTTGTTCCGTGGAAAAGGGAATCATGGACGAGTTAACTTATTTTTCAGGCACATCACCCCCTAATGTGCTGAATTCACTGTGGCCCCACACAGTACAATCCAATCTTCAGTGTAGAGGGCAACGGAAGAAGGTAGAATCGATGTCGAGGAAGCCTTTTAAATTGGCAACCTGAGAGTTGCGAGGAAAGGGCAAGCTGAGCAGTGAGCCGGGCGTAGCCAATCAATTGGACTTTTCAAAGTTAGGTGAGACAAGACTGCTGCCGCCAGCGATCCCCGCGGGACTAATATTTCTCCCCGGCACGCTCACTCATCGAGGCCGCGTCGCACACACACGGGTTACGAGGGAGCGCTGGAGTCTTTTCATAACAGCGATCGCTTCATGTTGGATTCGACATGACACCATGATAGCATTTGCGCTTTGTTTTAATTCAACGTTTCACCGCCGCGCATTTCGGGTTTTCCGGCCGGGAATCAAAGCGTGAGGAAAGCCTCACCGACGCCGGCCCACATCCTCTATCATATTTGAGTTTGTGCATTTTGTAGATCGGTATCTAATTCCATGCTTACAGCCCCACCATTTCAAGTCCTGAGCCACATATGATGCACGGCCTGTGAGTATTCACTTAGAAGCCCCCTTCATAGATAGCTTCTCCTGGAATCAATTACAGAGCAACATTTTGCTTTTTTCAAATCTCAATTCTTATCCATGGCGTTGCCTTACTACACTGCCTCCATGCATTTGGAGTGGGGAACAAAGAGGAATGAATTGGCGGTAACTAAAACCCATTATTGACACCCCACATGTCCTTAAACACAGCACATTCTCTCGGACCTGCCTCGGTAAACAGACGGAAGATAAACGTTTGTTAAGAATAAACAAAGGCACATGCAGGGTCAAAGTAAAGGCTGCAGTCCATTTCTCCTCTGGTGGAGCCCAGCCGGACCTAATCCCGGACCGCGAGCCACGGAGCTCCGTGTCCGACCCTTAAGGGAGGTCAAGGGGGAATTGGCTGCTCTGTAGAAACAGGGGAACCGCTCACCTTCTCCCACTTAACCGGAATGCAAAGCAGCTGCTCCACGAGCAACAGACAATGGGAATACAGTTCCCTGCGCCTTTGTCTCTTTCATTAAATTAGTCTTCTGCTCTGAGCCACAGGGAGGAGACACACGGTGGATCCACCTTGCCAGCAGCGGCAGCAGCACACCGGGTAGAGGCACTCAGGTGCCCGGGGCCGGCAGGTGACCCGTGAGAGGAACTATCTTGGCCTTGTCATTCATTCACATTTCTAATCCGACACCCCCTCCGCTCGTTGTGGTAGAGGGGCATCAGCAACTTTCTATTTTTGCAAACCTCGACACCCCTCCCAAGCCCTGAACTATCTCGTCAGTCTATATCGGGTTGTGTGTGTGTGTGCTGCATTGCATGCGTGTATGTGTGTGTGTATGTGTGTGTGTGTGTATGTGTGAAAACGCGTCTGTGTTTGTGGGCGCGCATGTGTGGGCGCACACATTTGTGTGTGTGTGTGTGTGTGTGTGTGTGTGTGTGTGTGTGTGTGTGTGGTGGTGTGTGTGGTGTGTGTGTGTGTGTGTGTGTGTGTGTGTTGTGTGTGTGTGTGTGTGTGTGTGTGTGTGTGTGTGTGTGTGTGAATGTGTGTGTGCATGTGTAAGGTGTTCTAAAACCCCCTGCTGAGTTAAATGTCCAGCATTCCCGGATGGCCGCATTCTCCCCCTGATGTGCTCTGGGTTATGATCCCGATGTGTGACCGTGCACCTCCTCCCCCCCCCCCCCACCCACCCTGTGCTTGTTCTCCTCCTTAAGCCTGGGAACCCCCAAACAACGGCCCAGGATGAGAGGAGGAAACAAGCAGCTTAGCACAGCTTACGTGCGGCGCTGGTCAACATGTGTGAGGGAGGAATCTGAACGCAGCTCTCTCTTATCAGCGCATCTCCGGGCGTGCCACAATACTGTCACCCTCACCCAACGAGAGCGGTGAATGGTTAACCTGCGATGAACGCTGCGCGCCGCGTACAATCTCTGCGTAATGCCGTGTGATGAATCTGCTATCTCCCACGCTCACCAATCACTCGCGAACGCGTGGAGAAAAATACTAGCCCACTCAGCACTGAGCACCGGAGGTGGAAACCAGTCTAACGGCGCTGTCCTGGGTTGGTGGATCGTCCAGGGATCAGGAATGAGGTTAATTCAGGGATATATATGTGCAGTATATATGTCCACCAAGAGGTCATATCACTTATAACTTCCTCCCCCCCCCCCCCCCCCCCGCACTCAACAACATGGCCCTATTTCTGCTCAGCGGTCTAATTTGCACGCTACCTCAGGCCTATAATCCCTATGCTTCACTCTAACGCCAGTTATATTTATTGCCATGTTTTCTGACCACATTGCGGGGGCCGTGAAACCACTGCATGGGCGTTCTGGCACGGCTGCTCATGTTTGCCTGTGATCTCTATAATTGCCGCTGGTGAGAGGGGGTAAGGAGTCCGTAAGCCCAAAGACTGAAAACCCACCGGTTCTCTGGCCACGGCCCAGACCTCAGCCCTTTCCCCCCACAGCCAAGGGGCTGAGGCAGGTTAAATTTAGTGTGAAACCCCCCCCTCGGTCTGCGGAAGAAGTGCCCCACCGCCGTGGTTAGCCATTGAACACGGGGCTGCAGGGCTGGGCCAGTGGTAAGAGTTATGGAGCTCTGTTCTGTCTGCCAGACCTTCTGCTGCTCAGGTGCACCCACTCTGGCCAAGTTTTTAGAAAGACCTGTTATTGGCTTATTATTAAACTCCCGGTTGGGACATGGATTTGTGAATGATTTTGAATGACGGTTTGTTTTGTCAAAGTGTGTTTTTGTGTGTATGTGCGTGCGTGGGTGTGTCTATGTGGGTCATATTTACAGACCGACTCTAGCAAGGCTTTTGACACTCAGGCCTAGGCCGAGTCAGGGATGAGGGAGAGTTCATTGTTCCGGTGTGATAAAACGATGCACATTATCCCGTGTCACACGCAGGGATAACGACATATTACCGCATTACAGTACCAAATCCCCCTCTAATCCCGGGCTGTCATCTGATGCAGTCGCCAGGTCCTTTTGTAAAACAAAGCCCAGTTTAAGCAAAGTGTAATTTCCATTACGTCTGTGTCCTCCGTCCTGCATGTGGTCCTCCTAACACTAACAGTTGATATTACAACAGCTAATGAATCTGTGTCGCCGTAGCTTGGCGGGCCGTTATTCTTATACAGCTGTGGAAAATAGCGAGCTGCCACCGCGTTGTACATTAGCGGCTCCGCTATAGGTACCCTGCGCACTGTGGGGGTCAGGGTGGTTTACATGAGGAGGGATATCAGCAGGGCTTGTCGTCTCTTGAGTCCATTTACTACCTGGAGAATCTGGCCAAAGGTTGGCCGTTGGAACTGATAAAAACTTATTTCACTCCCTTCGTTCGCTCGTGGTATCTGCTTCTGTTTATGTGTTTGGCATGTGTGTGTGATTGATTTGTGACATGCGGGTTTGATGTGTGTTGTGTGGGTGTGTGTCGGGTGTTTGTGCTTTTTGTGTCTTTCATGTGTGTGTGTGTGTTTGTGTGTGTGTGTGTGTGTGTGTGTGTGTGTGTGTGTGTGTGTGTGTGTGTGTGTGTGTGTGTGTGTGTGTGTGTGTGTGTGTGTGTGTGTGTGTGTGTGTGTGTGTGTGTGCGTGTGTGTGTTTGGCATATGTCTGCAATATATGTCTGTGTATTTGTGTGTGTGCCATGTGTGCGTGTATCTGTGTTTTTGTGTGTGTACGTGTGGCATATGTGCTTCATATATGTGCTTGCTGTGTGTTTGTCTCGGTCCTACGAGTGTGTAGGTCTGCTTTTGTGTCTGCTCATTTGTGTGAGTGTGTGTGTGTCGATGTGTGTGTGGCAGCAGGTAAACAGAGGGGTCACGGTCGCCTCTTGCCAGGTCCCTGCGTGCCGTGGTGTTCCTCAACCACCCCCCCCCCCCTGTCCCCTGTCCTCTGTACAAATTAATCTCGCTGGGGGGGGGGGGGGGGGGGAAAGGGAAGGTGACAGGACGGCCATCTAAATTTAAACACCGCTCCGCCTTTGAACGCCCGAGTTCCTGGCGCGGACGCCGTATTGCCCTTCGCTTGTCCTATTCTCAGGCTGAGCCGGGCGCTTGGGATTCTTGGCATGGCGGTGAGACTCCGTGATACGTCCATGAGAGAAAGGGGAAGCCATTCCCCGTCCACTGGTGGTGTGGGTGGTGGTGTCCCCTCTCCGGGCTCCGTGGCACACCCAGGGAACGTCCCCCGCCGGGCTCGGGTTACCGTCTCTGTCCCCGGGCCCTGCCACGGTGCAACCCGGCAGGAACCCGAGCCGGTTCCACCCTGCGGAGGAACACAGTGAGCTCCCAGTGCATCGTCTCCCTCAGCAGACTGGGAGCAACACGAGACCAGTTGAGAGGATAGAGCGAGGGGTTCCCTGCTAACTAGCAGTGATAACTAAACAGTAGGCTACTGTTTCTAGAGGATTTTTCTTATCATATATATATTATATCAGCTTAAAAAGAGGAATGTACTGTAGTGTCAGTGGGTTTGTCTGAGATTCTATTTATCAATACCGCTTGCCATGCATCGTTTCACACACACACACACACACACACACACACACACACACACACACACACACACGCACACAGACACACACACACGCACACGCACACACACATGCACATGCACATGCACAAACACTTACGAACACACCATATGAAAGGTTCCAGAGTGAATTATCCAAACATTTAGGGATCACGCCATTTACACACACAAACAAAACAAACACTCACACACACACACACACACACACACACACACACACACACACACACACACACACACACACACACACACACACACACACACACACACACACACACACACACACACACACACACACACACACACACACACACACACACACACACACACACACACACCTTCACCCCTGAAGGTTTGGCCTTTCACAAGGTGGCACAATTAAGACTTCCTGGGGGATTTATGCCTTAGCAGCGACCGGATAAACAGGTTGCAGGCGGGCTCAACTCAACATGTATTCTTAGCTCTCAGTGTTTCTGTTGCAGACAGATTAACATGTCAGCTAGAATGATATTCCAGGTGGATTAAACGCACCACCTCAGACCAAATCCCTCTCCCCCTCCCCCC